>LDDX01000170.1:169253-249146 GCA_012184315.1 Arthrobotrys entomopaga
TTACACGGTTCAATCAATTCAATTCAGGCATCAAATGCACCAAACGCGAACTGCATCCAGCCAATTCACAAAATGAATGACGACGACCCCGCACCGCATTCCGTTCTTCAGGCACGCTTTAAATAAATAAATAATAAATTTCAAAGGATACACCGACAGTTCTTCAATCTTTGTTCACTCTTTAGTCATGAGATAGTCTTTTAAAACTCATTCGTAGTAACAATATAGTTCAAAATGTTCGGACTCTCCGCCAGAGGTCTCCTCAACACCGTCATAACACTGGTACGTACGCCCCTCCCATTAACCAACCATACAAAAGTAAAGTGCTTGCTTGCTTGAGTAAGGACTTAGCTAACAGTAGCCCAGGTATTCCTCGTCCTCTCCGGCCTCTCTGCCCTCGCCTTCTACCTGTCAAGAAGATACAACCTCCCAATTCCCCTCCTCCTCTCCTTCTTCTCCACCGCCCTCCCCTTCGCAGACTGGTTCACAACCTTCACCACCACCTCCGCCTTCTCCTCCTCCTCCTCCCAAAAGCAACTCCCCCAATCACCCCACCAAACCCGTAAATCAAAATCCCCCAAAAAACCCCTCTCAACCTTCCTCTACACCATCAACCTCCTCCTCCTGATCCTCCAATCCGTCTCCCTAACCTCAAACTCAACCTCCCTCTCCCCGCAACTCCAACAATGCACCCTAGAACAACAATGGCAGCAATGGTTCTCCTCAAAACAAGGCGACACGATAAAAGAAGTCCAGGATTCCCTCAAATGTTGCGGCTTCAACAGCGTGGTGGATAGACCCTACCCGTTCCGCAGGATACCAAAGAAGAACGAGGATCCCAAAGTCGGTGTTCCCGTGGAGACTTGTGCGAAATCTTACGGCGGGGTGGATAAAGCTCGGGCTTGTGGGGCGGTATGGCAGGGAGAGATGAAACTCGTCGCTACACTATACGTTATCGTTTCTTCCGTGTTGGCTTTTTGGAAGGTAAGTCCAGTTTATCGCATACACATACCCACACACACACACACACACACATATATATATATATATATGCTAGTATCCCCATTATATAAAATATACGTTATCAGGGTGTTTTATATGATGGGTACCAATATGGTATGCTAATATTATATATTACTATTCCATACAGTTTGTAATGTTGGTCCTAGCGTGGGGTCGCCCGGATATCCTCTCCACCCTCTTCAAGAAAAGAGATAACCACAGCGATTACAGGATAATAGAAGAAGCAAATGATGATGAAGGAGACGAGGAAGAAGGTGCAGGCAGAAGAATCACAAACGGGACAGACAGGAGGATTACGAATGGTGTCAACGGACATTCGAATATGAATTCGGAATCTAGTAGGTTAATCGTGGCGAGGACGTACGGAGCCACAAACAACACTGCCAGCAGCAGCGGAGAGTACGGTGATGATGAGACTGGTAACAATAGAAACAGGCTGGATGAGAGGGGTGGTGGTGGTGGTGTACATGTTGGGTTTGACGGTGGTGAGAATAATAATGCGTGGGCAAGGGATGGGCAGGATTGATATTACCTAGAGTTTACATCTTTTTTATGTCGATAGTGGATATCATGCTCGGAAACAGATTGGCTTGAAGGTATTCGCAGAGAAGATGGCCTTTTTTTTGGAGGTTAATCAATCGATGTCTATCTTGGTAATGTTTTTTAATAGAATCAAGCTTCAAATCATCTTCATAACATCCCCTCCTCTACTACAATAACACAGTTGCATTGCAAAGGATCAATATCAATATAGCTTCCAAAAGCCAAGGATCATCTGGTATTATTAAACATCCAAACCAAAATGAACAAAGTTCTCTGTATCAGCTATCGCACAATTAATGCTAAAACCTCAAAAACCTAAAAACCCACAAAAAGGGGGAGTAAACAACAAGTAAAAAAAAGAAGCCGTCCGTAGGACTCCACTACTCAAAACAAAAAGCAAGCTTGCCAAAAGGTGCTCTCCCCCCTCCCGCCATATTACCTCTGTTGCTTATAACAACCCGCTCTCATCTTCAACATCCCCACCGGCACCAGCCTCAATCTGATGCTCCGTCTTTGCGAGCATGTCCAATTTCCAATTATCCAGCGGATACCGTGCCATATACTGCCTTACATTCTGATTAAACTGTTCCTTCTCACCGTCCTGAACGCACTGCAGTAGATTCTAAAAAGACCATTAACATCAGCACACCACACCACTTCCTTTATCACCGCAAGGGATAACTTGTGTGAGATATATGTGTGTAGAACTTACATTCAAAAACAAACATTCCATAGAGGGAGGCGTAAAGGCGTTATCAAGCGTAGGATATTCCCCCTGTATCGCTCTTTTCGCAGCAATCATATCCATCGAAGCAAGATGACAGAGCGACGCTTTGAAAAGGTAATCCTTCACGCTCCACTTCATCAGGTTATTATTCACCGACGCTCTCGCGACCTCTTCGTATCGGTTGATCGCTTTAAAGTAACCCCCCGTTTCGGCTGATAGGTCCGCGGCTTTGATGTAGCATTTATTCGCTAGACTGTTACGACGACAAAACCAAGCGCCGCGTGTGTATGTATGTATCAGTACCAAAAAGTGCATTTACTTGTATATATGTATGTATGTGTATTAGAGGGTGATAGTATTTGGTGACTCACGCTTCGGCGTTATCATTCCTAAACCAGTCCCCGGCCTCATCGTACTCTTTGATCGCTTCGTGTTTCGTGTTCGGATCCTGCTCTAGCATTTCCGCGAGGGTTTGCTTGTTCGTCGCCGCCCGTCTGATGTTTGTGAGGGAGTAGTGTGCTAAAGCTTGTCGCATGACTCTCGCCGCGTCCGGGGGGCTGGTGAGACGGTAGGCTTTGAAGGCTTCGGTGAGGTAATTCGCTTGGTCGTTCGGTTCGTTGATGGATTTACTCAGCGCCGCGGCCTTTTCGAACGCTGCACCGGCATCGTTACCTATCCGGGAGGAAAATCAGAATAAATAAAAAAAGTACGTTTTAAGTAACCCAGTTTTTTGATAACAAACATGATAGGATTGGATGGATATTTTGGAGGGTAAAGTACCTTGGTTACTCGCTCGGAAGGCATTCGCGGCTTGTGTGTAGGTTTCGATAGCTTGCTCAATCTTGTCCTGCTTGTTGCTGAACCAGCCGAAACCGCCGGATGCGCCTTGCTCTTCTTTTTGAGCCTTGTTTCCGAAAGGGTCGTTAGCTATGGTACTACTACTCGAGGTAGAGAATAGGAAGAGGGGAGTATACTTTTGCGAGAAGGGCTCTACCGTCTGCCATGGTGATGGATTGTGAGGATAGTATACGTAAGATGGGTTTGAAGTTGAGGTGAAAATGGTGGTGGTGGAGGGGTGGTGGGGAGCTAACGTAGCTTACCAGCTCGCTCGTTCGTTCGAACGATTGAACCAAGCCGGCTGGGGCTTGGCGGTGATGACATGAGCCTCTCCCTCGCTCCCTCTTTCCCGTCGCAACGCGCTTTTTCCAACATTTCAATTTTCATCCATCCGTTTCGTTCCATTAATTCGAATATAAGAATATTAATATTAATATATATTAATAAGAATACAAAATGCATACGATACGACGGTCAACCCTCCGTCTCTTCTCCACCGCCCGCTGTCACCTCCAAGATGCAAAACCAACAAACCCCCCTCCGAAACCACATTCCAAAAAACCACCACCCTCCCAAGACTCCATCGACTTTGTCAACCAAATCCTCGCAGAACCAACCTGGTCCATAACCTCCCTCCTACCCCCCTCCCACCCAAAAAGCACCTCCACATCACCCCCACCGGACCCTGCCGACATCGTGACTCCATCCCGACTACACCACCTCCTCCGTCTCTCCGGTCTCCTGCCACCAAAGGACAAAGCAGAGGAAGAGAAAATGTTAAGCGAGCTGAACGATCAGTTATACTTTGTGAATAAAATGCGTGAGGTGGATGTCACGGGTGTGGAACCTTTAGTGGCGATAAGAGACGAGATTGAAGAAAAGGGGATCACGTTGGAGGATGTGGAGCGAGCTGAGAAGGAATTGGAGGGGATGGGACCTATGGGAGAGGAAGAGTGGGATCCGTTACGGGAGGCAGGACGGAAGGTGGGGAGGTATTTTGTGGTTGAGGGGGAGATGGGGGAGGGTGAGAGCGATGAAGTTGTGGTAAGCGCCGGGGAGGTCAAGGAGGTGGAGGATTTAGAGGTTGTGGAGTCGAAGGGTGGGAAGGAAATATAGTTTTTAAAACTGTACGTAATAATGTATAACAGGATCGAACACCACATGACTGCTGGAGGACCACAAGACTATGCTGGAGGGCGGGCCGATTAACAGCCAATGTTCAAAATTGCGATTCTGGGTTAAATCATCATGTCAAGTATCAATTGACGGGTCTCTTAGCTAAGCTAGGTTATATTGCCCCTCAAAAGACTAGGTGCAACCTAGTCTCGGTCGTCAGACGCCACACAAGTGCCTTTGGAGAGCTCGGTTTCGACCAGTTGTACCCCAAGTCGATGAAGAGGGACCATCCATTTCAATGAATGGGGCAGTAATCCTTGAGCTGTTGATAGGAATAGCCACAAAGAAACAGAAAAAAAGACTTTGAATTCGAAGCCTAGAATCAGCCTGTGGCTGGGACTCGAGACCAGTATGTGGTATGATTTTTGCAAAATCACTTCTCAATTAGTCGTCTATCATAATAAACCGATATACCTCAAATATGACAATACCCCAATGCATAACGTTACATATAAATCCAGTAGGATACCCCCAGCCATAGTAGAAATGCTTCAAACCAGATCTAGCTCAAAATCCAAGGCGTGCATACCTTAATATTAATAATAATATCTCGTCAGGGCCTCGCTATAGGTATTTTGTCTCGCAGGCCAACCGTATCGATACAATGCAACCTTGCTACAAGTTATTAAATACCACCCCTTTAACGAACCCAAAATTCCCCCGAAAGGTGCCTTCTGAGAATTATAAATTGCTCATGCATGGTTGGGTGATCGGTTCGGCAGTACTTAGAAGTTTGTGCTATATTGCAGCACAAGCCATCGATTCAGGTCTTAAAATACTAGATATAGATCCACTCAACTTAACTATAATTCTTCAAGTTTGCGCATGCATGAGATATGTGTGTACATGTACAGGTGTGAGCGCAGTTGGAAATGCGATACAAGGCTATCCTTTGACCCTTCTAACTGATTTTATCAGAGATCTCATATTATAACTGTGAAACTATTTTCTTTTGGTACCAAATCTTGACATTTCTCATATCGATAGATCACAACTGGTACTACTTTTCACAATAATGGAATTTATAAATACCCTCACAAACCTCCAGTTCTTGTTCTTAATACTATAATAAATATTTGTTCCTCGTGAATTGATCACAATGTAAACGTAAGAATTAAGAACATATTGACCAGTTAAGAAAGGATAAATAAAATAGTATTGATGTAAAAATTCTGCTCTTTTGATCTTTCCAAAAAAATATTTGCTCACCTTTTATGGATCCTGTCGTCCTATATGTGGTCTCATATGTGATCTTATACGCTTGTCGTGTCATCTTGTGGGGGTGGGTTAATTAACGTTTTGGGGTACGGATTAGTAATTCGAATATTCCTCGGACGATCTCATCTTCCGTTTATTCCAGAATACATCGGGCTGATCACCTCAACTAGTATATCTTCTATACAAATATCAACTCCATACTAAATAATTAATTTAACACGTGCGGCTCGGGTCCATTAAAAATCCCACTCTATTTTCTAGAATATAGTCACACTGCATGCGGCCCGAAGTTTTTTTCTCTTTTAGATTTGAAGAATGTGACAGGGGAACCGGGAAGCTTGAGAGGGGGGATAAGGCTGAGACCGGATAAACTATATATGTACACTAAATAGTAAATATATCCCGTATTGGTTTAAAACCTCGTATTTTTGAACACGCACGGGATTCTTTTTGTTTCAAGACGGGCCGAAAGTACTCGGTATTACTCGTTGTGGGGGGTAAATTCTTCACGGGTGGAGAATTTCCGAAATTGATAATACAATACAATGTATTGTATCGTGTTACATTACGATCGTGTACGGATCATAGCGGCCTCGGTCCGGCTGTTTTTTAAATTTTCGTACGTGGTGTCAGACGGAGAAGATTTTATATCGTTGTTTAGCGTCTGTCGTTGACGAGGTGGGCAGGGGACCGGAAGGGAAGAAACCGGGTACCGGGTCGAGGCCATGATTAGTTTAAGCTTATACTTTATTTCAAAAAATTTCCTATGTAAATGGATAACTAGCCCTGGTCGTTCGATCGTGTTCGGCTTAACTCCTATAGTATATATATTATTCCAGAGATATAAACTCTCACGCATCAGCCACGAGTATGTCAGCACGGCCTCATCCGAGACATGTGCACAAAGGATTCGGTCAGGGTTAACAATTCTAGTAAACAAAGAGAACAAAAAAAGAGCCGAATGGGCCTAAACTCCGGGTTTGAAGAGATTTAGGAGGTATACAAGCTAATAATACAAGCATGCACCCTGTTCCGCGCATATATTGTAGTCAGCAAGTTAAAGTACGTGCACGTTCCAGTGCTATCTGCTGGAAAAAAACGCAACAAACAACACGAGTTTCGTGTCCAATTTGCAATATTTGTCTCCACACGGTCAGGCGTAGCTTGAGTGGTAGCAGGCACTCCGTCATAGAATACCCATCCTTCCTGGTCAATGTAGTGTGCATAGAAGTAAATGTGCGATATAATGCATTTGAATCATGTTTTACTTTCAGAGTGTATTACCAATTGCCGTCCCCTAAAACGAGTAAACGACATAATATATGGATATATATATAAGACGTATGGAAGAACCGCCAAGCGAAGCCAAGATATCTTTCTCCCTCATGTAGCATTCAATATTACAGAAATCTCGTATCGCAGGTATCCAATCTATGAATCCTCTGGTTTTGATATTATGGTATTACTTCTCGATTCCGTTCGCAATTCGCCTATATACATCTACCGACCAGCCTAGCCCAACTCACGTCCACATTTATGATATCTGATTGGTAACTCTAGCTTCTCTAGATGGGAGAAAGAGACTTCTTGAAATGACACCTCGATTCGAGTTATCCCTATCCTTCAAGTCCCTCGAGTTTTTGAAGAGCTCGACAGCAATCAGGCAATATGGTGACTGGTACTATTGATATCACAGAGAATCATACCATACCAATCGGATCAGAATCCATTTTCAATATCAGATATAACGTAACTCGGAACCGGTTAAAATGAAGATACGACAAACGAAACCTCATCTCACCAAAGGAATATACTTCAAACTTTCAGTCATCTTTTAGTATCAACTTTTACCCGACATTTCTAATTCTAATGTGGATACCCAAACTTCAATTCCGGGAAGCTTCCAACTCCATATAACAGATCACAAAGATGATTGGTATGATTAGTGATGGCTTGTCTATAAAAACGGCTCGAATACCCTTCTTTTCTCGATTCACTTGGATACACCAGAAGACAAGAAACAGTCTATCCAGCATCATATTCTTCTAAATACCTAGAATATTTATATTAAAGAACTAAAGCAACTTTTTTAATTCCAAAATGAAGTACCTCACCGCCATTTCCTTCATGGCTACGACCGTGGCAGCTCAGCCATGGCACGACGTCGTCGCATACCCTGATATCGACACTTACTTCAATGACCCAACCTGGGATACCTCAGTTTGGACGCAAAACACCATCACTCAATGGCCCGCCGGCTCCCTCCCAGCCTCTTGTGCTGTTCAAATGGCCTCTCGTGGATGTGATGCGTCTCACGTCCAGGTTTATAACGTGACCTACTCTGATGTAAGCATCCCATGCATCCCGAACCCAGACTCCTCTACCACGAAATGCCACAAGTCTCTATATCTATTTAAATTTTATTTCTCGATCAATACTAAGAGGGTACGAATATAGTGTGACCGCCCATGGGTTTTCTGCAGATGCGACTACGCACCAGTTCCCATCTCACGTTCCGCCGACGTTTTCGGTCGTCTCCCAGTACACATGAGGAGCATGGTGCGTCATCCCATGGTTGTACCAAATCCTGACGGCCAATGCTGTTGCGCCGCTCCGGATGACGGTGACCTTATGGTCGCTGGAGACTGCCAGATCCCGACTTACGCTCATGAAATGTAAGCAATTAATAGCTGCTCTACACTTTAGCTGACTGAACTATCATTTGCGTGGGAATATCTAATAACTTGTTTAAACAGTGGTCATTTGATTGATAACCGTGGAGATGTTTATGGCGAAGATTTCTCTTGTAAGTTTACGCGATGGAGTCCGGGTATACCCAATCCAAACTAACAGGTCACGTCACATCTACCAGCCAAACCAGATTTCGAGGCCGCTTTGGCCGCGGACACTTGCAGCATCAGCAATTACGGTAACGAAAATGGTACGCAATGCACCCATTCAATATATAGTATAGCATTAAATAAGATTCCTAGCTAACTTCCCCCGCAGGCAGACACGAAGAATTCGCAGAAATGAGCATTGCAGTCCTTTACAACGTCCACACCGGTCTCCTCCCAGCCGTCGAATCGCCTGCTACCACCGGCTGCTTCGACAACCAGCTCAATACCATCAAGGATAAATTCGGTTTCCAGTTCTTTGCTTACGGCGGTTCCTGTGTCAACCGCCAGCCTGACTCCCCAACCCAACCTGCTTCTATGAGGGTTAGAATTAAGCGTGAGCATCTCATCGGACGAAACGGATGGTGTAGGTACAAGCATGATAGCAAGTAAAGCGGATCCGGAGCAAAGTGAAAGAGCTCTAGCTTGGGTATTCACTCTTGGCTATGTACCTTGGGTCCTCGAAAGACGGCAATATACTTATTTGGTATATCAGAATGTAATATTCGTGATGGCATGTCAACAGCAAGCTAAATTGATCAATGTAGCTTAATATCTCAATATTCAATAAACTCTTCATATTCATCTAGATGATATTAATTTCCAGTTACATAATATAATTCAGTTTGCCGTCGCATATTAATACCCTCTTTAAGTTGTGGCTTAAACCTTTTATTGCTCTAAACTTCATTCAATATGAACAGATACAAAATTATTAGCTCTGAAAGCTGCATTAGGGCTAGTTGCCATCTTATAATGACACCACTCGTGCACTTTGCAAAGCTAAGGGATTCTTTATATCCATGGTTCGATTCCCGTTGATGGTAATTATTTTCTCTAGACAACATACTTTATTGTGAACCCTGAACAACTCAGCCGCAAAATACACCGTGCCGTCAAGGCCGTTCGCCGTCGGTGTTAACACATGGTGATTTCCTACGAACCTCGTCGGAGAGCAAAGTAGCCCATGCAAGCTCGTTCGTTAATCGTCTCGGTTGGCTAACGAAGCTCGCCAAATAGACTGATTTAAATTGCAAAATATCCAGCTAAAGCTAAACTTTCCTTGAAAATGCTGGGTTGAACTTCCAAGTTACCATCGAGTCGGTACTTTCCGGGCCCCTCCCCCCTTTCCGACGGGCGACCCCACGATACGTATCTGTACCTGTACCAACAACCGGAAGTCGTCGCAATCATTAGGCGAGGTGGCAAGCGGGTCCTCTGGATGAGATGTACTGTAGCTTCCGCGGGACTGTGGTAAACACCTTGGCTTAATTAACTAGGCGGAGTCGACCCTTTTTTTTCACTCGAAAGTACATACCATACATCTCTCTCTTTCTCTCTTTCTTTTACTTTTTCATTCACCTTCAATGTAATCTAGTGCTTGGGGAACCAATTGCATTGTGGAGCCGGGTCAGAACCCGCATGAATGGCTCCATCGACACGGTGCACGGGGCTGGGAGCTAGCTAGCTAGCTAGCTTTTCGAGCTGCATATGCGACTCAGACCGCGCATCATCACATCCCAAAAACTAAAAACTCGCTTTAGCTTGCAACATCCATCCAATGAACACGTCGGAATCGCTTCCCGACAACTAATCCCTCGGGTTCGAATCGAAACGTGGTAAAAAAAGGGTTCATTCTTCCCCCCTTCCCTTTTTCCCCAAGCTCTGGATCGATGGGGATTAATTAATATTGGGGGTGGGTTAAAATTTAAAAAATCAGCCATTCTATTTTCTTTCCAAGTTTTTTTTCGATTTTCTCGCAGGCTATACCGGTTTTTCTGTTTTGTTTTGTGCGGCCGTAGCCTAGCTAGCTTTCGAGCTCCACCTTATCAAATGCCGCACTGAAAATGGGGTGCACTCGTCGGACAACCCGACGACTCGTCTGGTCTGCAGTTTAGTTACTTAAGTAATTAAGTACTTACTCTGCGCTAGCGAACGCACTGAACATACATACATCGTGTGCCTGCCTCTCGAGACTTTTCCCGGAAAACCGACCACCGCACTGCACTGAAGATCATATATCCTTTCGGGACTTGAGAGCTGGTGAGCTCTGAACGCCATCATATGCAATGCAGTTGATGGCGCTTCAAAAAAATAAAAAATAAAAAATAAAAAAACGCATCGAGTGATTGCTACAATCTGCAATCACTGCACTGCACTGCACTGCACTGCACTGTAGCGACATCTTTCATCTTTTGGGAGCTTCTTAATTCGTAATAATTTAATCGATGGTAGGAGAAAGCAAAATTTAAACCCCCCCCCCCCCGGCGTGAACCGGTGTAGTGTTTGGAGTACCACCACATATTTTATCGTTCGATCGCATGAGCCCGTCCACGGATCCGGATATATCGGGTGGAGATTAGTATTTTTTGCGAGTTTAGAGTGTGCTCTAAATCCAAAATTTTTTTTAATTTTTTTAATTTTTTTTTTCTTGTCAATTAATTGCGGCTGAATGCAGAGGCGTTTGACCGGTAGATCGCATTTCGAGATATGTTTCGGCTTCCAAGGTTTCAAAATTTGCAAAAGCTTTTTGTATCATATTACATATATTACACATATTACCTTTATTACGATTGCATTGAATGAATGATATCACACACCAGATTTAATATTTGTATTGAAGTTTAATTATGATTATACCGGATTACCGGTTTTCAGGGACAACTTTTTTTCATTACGATTAATCGATTGTCGCTGTCAAAAAGAAAAAACTGAGTAAGATCGTCACTTTGCAAGCTTTCTAAGCGATATAATTGTGCAATTGTGGCAATCGAATACGAGAGGTTTTAAAAACCTTCTTTCCTGTGCATACTTACCTATATGCGTGCGTATATTACGCTTGGTCATAAGCTAATTACTTATTCAACAAGTACTAGAGTCGTTGATGTAGTAGGTAGGGTCGGGTGAATGCACAATAGAGCAAGCAAGCGATATGAAGATCGTAAATTGCTTCCGAAAAGGGTATACACGAGATGAACCGGGCAGCCATCCGATGCTGCCGTGTGATCGACATATCAATGAAGAAAACGTGGCGGGGGGGGGGGAAGGAGAGTAGGGAAAAGCTCGAGGTTTTTTTTTTTTTTTTTTCTGAGGATCTTAAGATCAAATAAGTTTGAACGGCGAATTAGATGCATGGGATAGGGGGGGTACCTGTGCTTGTGAGATGATAATTTTGTATCCGTATAGCTAGATCTTATACTGGTATATACCCGTGAAGAAAATTGCGCTGGCGGGGTTTATGACGTTGAGTATTAATTTGGCAAGGCGTATGGTATATCACCAAATCATGGAAATATCCGTAACTAGCGCGTAAGGCAAAAAAAAAAAAAAAAAAAATATAGATGCTATCAGTGAAACTATTAATTATGAGGTATGAGGCGCCACACTTTCTTGTTCAAACGTACGTTCAAGAAAGAAAAGAAAGAGAAAAAAAAAGGAGAAACAACCAACCGCTTAGCTGGAATAATTTATTGTCTGAGATGAAATATTATTAACCATGTACGAGATATAGATAGGAAGGGATCGTCAGCATTTCATATAGCATCGGACCACTCTCCATCATCAAGCTGGGCTCGGTCAATTGGTTCAATTTGAGCCTCTGTGCCTTTTCTTCCCTTTCTTGCTGACATGAACCACGTGGTAAATTAGACACTCTAGTTACTTGTCTTTTTGCGTGGAAGATCTGCTAAAATGATGCAAGCAGATTAACAAAAAAAAATAAATAAAAGAAATCGATTAATCCGTGTATGCAATCTCCGAGGGTTAAACATCTCGTCAGGGCATACCCTTTCTTTCGAAGCTGGGGAGGGGATGGATGCATATGGATGACTCGATGATATGAGGTGGGTCTCCTCTGATAATTGTCCCCCCTCCAAGCAAACGAGGAATAACTTCTCCTGACCCAAAGGTTTGGTCAGATTGCCCGCTGTCAAGCAAGCTGCAATTTGAGGTTGGTGAGGGGGGTGGTTGGACGAGGGGAAACCAGGGGAACGAACGGAACCCCTTCCTTTTGTCCAATCATCGCCTGCGTGAATCTCGCGAAAGCGAAGGAGACTTTTTTTTCTTTTCCTTTTCCGTCCTGAATTTCTTTTTTATTCTTTCTTTCTCAATTTCTCATTCCTCTGGCTCTGGGTTTCCTCCTGCCGCCACTTCCGCCACCGGCTGGGAAATTCTCCTAATTTTGTGGCGTCCGCCCGCGAGGTATTGTACAATTTGTCTTAAACTGGAGAAGTTTATCTCTCAGATCCGAGATTAAAGCAAGCCCCAAAAACTCGGAATGCTGATAGGCACTTTTCTTTTTTTATTTTAAATTTTGCACCCGGCCGAGAGAAAATAGTTCCAAAAAGGGATAATATGATACGAAAGAGAAAAAAAAGGTTAATATGAATTCAGACAGAATAAAATGGGGGTGGTTTTAGATCGACGTGAATGCTTTCCCTCCGAGGAAACTATATACGGCCCAAAAGAGAAGTCTTTCTTTTCAAAAGAAAAAAACAAAAAAAAAAAAAACCTCAGTTATGGGTTATATGTATAACAAATTTCGGTCGCTAACATGCCTTTGGATATGACCAGCGTCGAGTCGACACTTACGAGGCGACTTGATGCATGCATGCAACAGTAATTCGGCTATATTGCACAAAACATGCATGACCCGTGGAGAAACTGCAACTTATTGGCTGGGAGTAGAGCGAATAATTGAAAGAGAAATAAAAAAAAAACTCTAGCTAGACAAGTTATATTAGGATCCCATGCTTTTCTACTAGCCAGTGCTTGTTCTTTCTCGAAGAGGTGTGGGATTGTTTGTTCCCCCTTGCCTTACCTGTTCGACTGCATATCTCGACGACTGTTCTAGAACAGAGCAGGGTTACGCAGGGAAAGAAAGAAAGGAAGGGGGAAACAAACACCAAGAGAACTGTATCATGAGTTTTCCGACCACCACCCTTCATGCAAAATTTCTCCGCACGGTGTTAGTTAGGCCCAAAGTGAGTAAGAGTGGTCGAGAACAATCACGACACGCCACATGGTTGAGGCATGGCATGTCATCGTTTCGCAGTTGCATTGCAGGCGAGTAAGGTCTGGTCTGTACATACAGGGTCCAGAGCGGAGAGTAATCCGTCTCGTAGCTTCAATAATTGACTCGCTAAAAATATTTTTATACTTAGCTTGGAGCAATTTACTTTTCTCTTCGGCTGGCTCTTTTTTGATGGTTGCGGGGTGTCACTTCGGGCCAGCAAGATCCGGCAGGCACGGAGTAAAGATAATAAAAAGAATTCTCATATGTTGAGCAAAAAGCTGCAGTCGAAAGTAAAAAAATCTCATTTCCTCCGGCTGTCGATCGTTCGGAGGGACGCTCAAATTAGAACCAGAAGCAGGGGGATCACGAGGTTATCTTGAACCGAAAGAACACGATGATTAACGGTCCACCTCGAGGAACGGCGTACGGGAGCTTACAAAAAAAAAAGTGCTTCCGTTTAGCGAGACAAGTTCGAATTTGGGAACATGTTGCAAACCCAAGTTGGAAGCGGATCCAAAGCGTCAGCCGCACAAAAGGGAAAAGCTTTTAAAAGGCAGAAGAAAAAAAAAGATTTATTTATTGGCCAAACAGAGGAGAGCATTGCCGAAAGACAATATTCGTTTTGATATTGATCGACATCGTTCCACCATTTGACAAGCTCTCGTGCAGGCTAATTTTGGGGAGGTGCAACCAGTTGAGATACAAACATTAAAGTATCATCAAGGTATCGCCAGAGTCAATCAATCAATTAGTGGGAATTAGCATATGTTAGTGATCTTTCGGTTACTGGCATTAATTTTGTTTGCACAGCACAATTTTGTTGGTTGGAATGATCTTTGCTGCTCGCAGCAAGCTCTTTCGGTCGAGTGCAGTCTAGATCTGCGAGTGGCCCCCCTTAGGATCCTCGGTCTGTCAACGAACGAATCGGGGGATATACTTCCATACCTGCTAGAGGAAGAGGAGGAAACCGCCGACTTCCCTATTTAGAGCGGTTGTTCATGAATTCAGTGTCGAAAAGAATGAAAGGGGAGAGGATGTCCATGATCGATAGTCCTATCGCTCTAGCGCGGAGCTGAGGTGAATAAGCCTCTTTTAGAACGGCCTAGGTAAAGCGAAGTTATGGTGAGGAAGGAAGGGAAATGCCATAATAAATAATGAACTTGCCTCGGAAACACCATCTGGCTGGGTCTCCTTCCCATGCATCATTGCATTGGCACTTTTGTCTTGTTCCATGAATTCGGGCCCGGGGGATGGAACATGGAGTGAGGTTCACAATTCGCCCATATCGATGTATCAGAAGAGACTCGGTTGCGCCTTCCCCAAGCCCTTGTCAAACGGGCGAGAATCGAAGATAGATTGGAGACAGAGCAAGAAATCGAAAGGCCATGTTGCTTCCGCCATCGAGGATTTGGCGAGACACTTCTTTTTTACTACTATACGTACAGCCATGCTCTTTTTACACCACATGCACAATGCCTTGAGACAGTGGAAACGAGGTGGTAACCGGGGGCTTCTGTAGAGGATAAAGCGCTGTAGATCTGTTTGCAAGTGGTGAGAGATGCTCGACCAGTCTTTGCGCCATTTGCACCCAATTGGGTGTGAATTTCAAGATGCGGCCAGTAGAGCCCGATGTCCAGACCTCGACTGACGGCCCACTGGATCGGAGTTTTCGCTGCAACTGACAGCTTTCGGTCGTTCGTTGCTTATTCTCCAACGAACCCTTCCCTTCCCTTCGATTCCCCCTTGTCTACCTTTTTTTTTTTTTTTTTTGATTTCTCGCATGGCCATGGCCTGTTTGCTTTGTCGATTACAATTGCCCCTAGCGCCGAGACTCTGACTGGCCTTTTTGCCCCACCCTAACAGGAAATCGCCTTTTTGCAAATTTGGGGATTGACAATATGCATTTTAGGACAGGCCAATCCTCGACGGTTGCTTTGCTTGCAGACGCCGTTAGAAGAGCATGCTAACAATAAGATTAATCATGTATGTCGAAGCAAGTGTCCGAGACTGTGATTGTGATCTTCAAACACGGGCAGAGCACACCCGCTCAGATGTCAGACGCATCAGTAATTAGTAATATTGCATTGGTCGTCGTTATAATTATACTGCTGCTATTCCAGGATCCTAATATGTTTAATACTCTCCTGGACCGCGCTGAAGCCCTCGTTTGGACGTTCGAACGTTCGTCCTCGCCCGTGCGAAGTAGAAAGAAAAAGTGGCGTGTTCGTTTCGAGGCCCTGGCAGGCGGCCATGGGCTTGCTTACTTGCTTGTGCCCGGAGTGAACAGGTACCATCGCTAAAAGAGATCCCCGTCCGATGGGGCGTTCGCCAGTGGGGATAACAAAGTTAACCCCCTCCGAAGATTGACTAATAACTGATCATGCCACCGTCCAGCGCAGCGGCTTGTTGTTTAACAGCCAAAATGGCGAAAAAAAAAGTAACATAACATGTCCACCGGACTAAAACCCGCCCATGACTGACTGACTGACTGACTTGACCCCCCTCGTTCTTCGTTGGGCCAAATATATGCCTGTTCTTGTGTGAGTGTACATACTCTGGGCTTCCTGGGCCCTTCCCTTGACAAGTCCGCGTAAAGAATTCCTGAACTCGACAGCGATCAGCGCAAAGAGGTTGAAAAAAAAAAAAAAAAAAAAAAAAAAAAAAGCCAACTGGGGGACCCGAGCTATTCAAAGCATGCAAAGAAAGGATCAGACGTTTTTGTTTTCCTTTACAGCTGGCAGGCTGATTTGCATTCGATGGCATTTCCGGGCAAAAGAAAAGAAGAATATTATCACCATAGAATCTAGCAAGGTAAAATTAAATAGAAAAGGCTCAACCCCTCCCGATCGTACTCATGATGCATCTCTCTGTTCTATTGTTAACTACACACATCCTAAACTAACCATCATTTGCTTTTCACGGTCTCCCCGAAATACGCCCAAAATATATTAAATACCGTTCAACTTTTTTTCGCTTCGAGGGGTTAATTTGCTTTCTATTTCTTCGTGCAGGTTATTATTATTATATTTGATATTACCTCCACCTCCCTATTTCTAACGATATATACGAATATAAGCCATAGTGCTTGCTAAGTATTAGGAGCTAGCTTAAACGACCGCACTACACACGCTTCTCCCACCCGGCCGGTCCAAAAAAAAAAAAAAAAAAAAAAAATCCGCCGTTTTCCACAACCCAGCGCGAAATATCGCAGCCAACCGGGCTAATTTATTCTCGCCACAAATATTTTATTTTCTTTTGGCCCCAAGCCTGGCACTAGTTAAAGCACCCAGTTATAAAAACGTGAGCACGGTGATACAGGAAATTGCCGTTTACCTGTGCAGCCGCACCGCATAACCACGAGAATATTCTCTCTCACGGAAACCACAGGGCCGAATTGACACATTGGTATAATCTACTCGGGCTTCTTATTCACCCAAACGACAATTACCACACAAAGATACACGGTTTCTGATATCGTCTTTATCTTCTCTTTTCCCTTTTTCTGCTTTCCCCCAGAGACCGGCAAAACCTCTCCACCCAGAGGTGTCCATATGGCCATCTGAGACAGCTGGGAGGGTTAAAACCAGTTCAAGAGAAAGAAAGAAAGAAAAAGTTTATCAGAGGAAAAGGAATTTTAAAAAAGTTATACGGCCCTCGCAACCGCCTACCACACCCAAGCAAGAGAAGGCCTCTTGACTTCTTTGGGAACCCAAAGAGAGTTCACAGCATTTTTTCTTCTGCCAGCCGGAACGTGCATTAACGTGCATTGTAATCCCAGCCTACGGTCGCAGCGGCACCCTGTATCCTCTTCCACGGGACTCTCGTTACTTTTCTTTCCCCCTCAGGTCTGGGCCTTCAAGTTAAACTCCTCGCACTTTCGTTACGGTTATACCACTTTGGTTTTTTTTGCGTCCGCAGCAGGCTCCACGACATATCGACCCACGTTCGCCCACTTCCTTATTAGATTAGTACCTTAGCCTACTTACCGAAGTGAGGAGGCTTTCTTTTTAGTTCTCTCTTGCAGGACCACAGGATATAAGGGCGTTAAGCACGGCGCATATTTTTTCTAAAATTCATTTTATATTCTATTCGGACCCTTTTTTTTTATTTTTTCTTCTTGTTTCTTTCTGCATTGCATTTCTTATATTTACTTCTTCCATTCCCCTCCCTCCCTCTCTCCACTCAAAAGAAGAAAAATAAAATAAAAGATGCTTGACGACATCTCGCAACCAATGTCTTTAACTCAGCTCCCAACTCTCACCTTGCTCCCTAAACTCCACGATCCCTTTCTATCCAACAAAATTCCGTCTCCGGTCTCTTTCGAACGGCCGCAAGAGGTCGATGCATTGGTGAAGCGATGCGAAGCTTCTCTTAGACGGCTTTCAACTCTGACACACTCTTTTCAGCCGATCAGTAACATGTCCACTGTTACCATTGTACCGAGCAAACATGAGAACGATTTCGAGGACTATAAAAAATCCTCTGCCGCTATTGTCACAGTTACAGAGGTAGCAGACGACCTACTAGAGTCGTCGCCACGAACAAACCATACGACTTCGCGTAAATCGAAACCGCAGTCGAACGACCCAAAGAGAAAATGGAAAGTTTCCAAACCGGCCAGACCTGTGCCCTCGAGAACAAACTCCGGTTTGTCAAAAAAGTCTGGGTCTGCTATCGATCATGTGTCGGATGAGGGAAGGTCAAAATGCTCCTACGATACTACCATGAAGAGTAGAACGACGGTTGCCACCTCGTTTTGCGACATGGTTATGGGGGAACCGATCTCACCGAAGAGATTAGTACCCCCATTGAGTGATTACCTGTAAGATATATCTATATTTTAAATCGACAGAAAATTACATATATATTGATCAATTGACTAACAAACCATCGAAATTATATAACAGTCCCGCCGCGAAACCAGACGATTCGAATATTTGTTCTCTTCTAAATACCGGCATCGCCACTAATAACGAGGCATTGGTGCAATCGTGCATCAACCACCTTCGACAGGGTGCAGTCTTCCACCCCCTCATAACCATAAAGGCGTGCGCACCATTCGCCGCCGAACGACCCACGATTCCAATCGCCATAACCCATCAAATCAGGCCAATACTCCACGAAGCAGTTCGCACATTATTGGACGATTATCCGGATTACGATTGCGGTGAACCTTCCGTACGATGGACCGAATATCTCAACTCGGTTCCCGTTCAACTGCAACAGCTTTTCGCAGCCGAATGGTGCCGCTACGTCCGTCGCATAAAATCATTCCACGAGAATAGTCCCTGGGACGATTTTGATTACGACCATACAGCATGCTGTCCCCATAAGGACTCCTGCGAGTTTTATACTCGCATTCAAGTTCGTGATGCGTGGAACAAGTTTTGGAAGGAGTCGATTCTTTCCGGGAACAGGTGCGTTCCCAAGCCGAGCCAGGTAGCCCAATTTTTGTGCACCTACGGAAACGACATCTCGCCTTTCAAACCGAGTCACGCGAACCAGCCAAATATCCATTGCGTTGCCGGGTTCAAGGAGGAGCTTGTCCAGACTTTAGAATGCCTCGGTGGCGATAATGCGAGATATAACTGGAGATGGTTGGGGGAGAACCTCTTCAAGCAGAAGAAATAGGATCTGAAGGCGAAGTATTGAGGGAGGGAGGATTGAGTCATTCATTCTTTGTATATGTTTTGAATTCCTTTCGTATATCCTTTATTATCATTTAACGGTTTTTTTTTTTACTATCTTTTAAACAGCCTACAAAATACAGACTTGAAAGCTTTTGTTGGTGTTTTACATTTTTTTCTGGTTATATCCTCAAGCGATTTTTTTATCTTTTTTTCAATCTTTGGCGTATTAAAGTGTTTCGTTTTACGGCATGATTTTTCTTTCTTCATGTTTTGTTTTTCATTCATGGATACCTTTTGGGAACGGTACATGTACATACATATCATATCTTTCATCCTATATTTTTTTTTTTGGCAAAACGAGAAAAGGTTTCTTGGAAAGCATTATATTAGCGATTTGGATCTTGGAGATTTTCAGCATCAATATCAATTCAGCATATTTCTTCTCTTTAGTTTACCAAGAAAATATTTTATTCTCAAAATGCTCAAAATCTAGCGATTAATCTGTTTTTTTTTAGTTTGTTTTTGGTCACTCGACCTTGGTGGAACGAATCCTCGGTCTCCTGAACAATAACCAGGTCATTCGAATTCTTAATTGCCCGATCTGAACGGAATATGGTTTTTTTTTTTTCTTTCTTTCTTAAAAATCTTCCCGCCAGTAACGTAACTCTGGCTANCTAAAAAATCTCCCCGCCAGTAACGTAACTCTGGCTATTCCGACAAGAATGGTGGCAGATGTGACGATCCAAACGCCAAATTTAGAGACTCCCGAGACGGTGCCGGTTTTCCGAGAGGTTCTTCCTTTTTTTTTTTTTTTTTCTTGAACAAGACGAACAGGAAACAAACTGACAATCGAAGAGGTTTTACTGTCTGTCTTCGAGCTGAGAAAAAAAAAAAAAAAAAAAAAAAAAAAAAAAAAAAAAAAAAAAAAACTTAATTTAGCGGATTTACATTTTCCAACGAACGTCGAACGAATTCTATTTGTTTAACATGGGCAATGTGCATGTATGTGCATATCGATGCGCAAAAAGTCCAACTATCTATGTGACTGACGATCGAAATTAAGGGCCACAAAAAAAAAAAAAATCGATAAGGTATGGTATTTGATGAACCTCGAATTCCCGGGAGTAAAACACGTATACCCGGTCTGTATAGTATATCGTTACATAAGTATATATAAAAACCCGAAGAGGGCCTTGTCGTCTATTCACAAATATTCGAGAAACTTCGCGAAGATCATAAGAGGGAGGGGCAGTGAAAAACTAACTGCCTTGCCGAGACCGTTGATCTGAGAAATTTTAAATGAAAGTAGCAAGCAAGTAAGCTACGGCAAAAAAAAAAAAAAAAAAAAAAAACTGAACAAAAAAAATGTTGGGTATTTTCGTTCGAAAATTTTCTAGAAATCGCCCATTTCATTGCCAGACTCAGCAGGACCCTTAATCAGACGGTTTACAATAGTAATGTAATGTACAAGTCACAGGCAATCAATCAATTGACCTTCTTCTTCTTCTTCTTCTAACTTGCTTGTTTATTTCCATAATTGTAAACCCTGTGCACATGGAGATATGGTTGCATTCAACTTAATACTGGCACAACAGGAGGACGATAAGGAAGATCTTAGGTTAGGCGGCTATATCCTGGAGATGTGAACGGTTCAAGGTATATACTTTGGGTAGTTGCCCCCCCTGGCCGAGGTATATCCCCATCCGAAAGTTTCTATTGCTATTGGGGACTTTACCAGAGATCTACCATCTCGCCATGCATGGGGTAGTGTCTTTTTTTTTTCTTGTCCCTCGTCGGATGAATATGACTGACTGTAGTACTTCGTTGATTGATTGATTCAGATCAGATCACGGCAGTCGCGGGTTACAACGGAATTTACAACTGGCTAGGTGACCCTGACAGGGCAGGCAGGACGAAGAAAAAAAACTAAACTGCCTAGCTAAGAGTACAACTGTGCTCGAGTACTATTTTACTAACTCTGGATGATCAGATCAGCTTGCTAGGGGAGGGGGAGGAATCGACAGGTTTTGCGCCTGTATCTGGGTTGAAGGTGCATGCAGAGCTCGGGTGGGATAGCTCGAAATAGCTTTGCCGTGGTTTATTACTGTGGGTTGCCTTCAATTTGTTGGTGTCAGCCTTGAAAAAGCCACAAGACGTTACAAACGAGCAAATCCGAAACCGATTCGAGATCTCATTTTTTTCCCCCTCGATCTCGCCCGCAAGCACATCGGCTGGGGTCAATGGGGAGAGAAAGGGCAGGCCTGTTTCAAATATATTGCTGGAATGTGACTCCCCTCTCCTGTGTCAGGCCTTGCGCACAACGCGGGGTCTAATACATATCTTACGAGAAGCACGGATGTAAAAGAGATAAAAAGCTTACTAGCTATAGAGTTAGTTAGACCGTGACTTATATCGCCTAGTCTATTGATTAACAGAGCTTCATCTGAAGCGGAAACTAGAAGGCTGCTAATAGATGCATATAGCCTGCTAGAAAAATGCATATATACGAGTATAATGACTTCAACCGGTTATGGTAACCTTGTGATCGAGAAGGATAATTAATTGGTATTTTAAATACGTACGAATTATATATACCCTAGATCGACTTGATTCTTCGATAATTCTTCGAAAGAGCACCAGGCTGCAGGCATGCAATGCTTGTTCTCGTATACTAAACCGGTCTCGGCACAGCGAGAACCGAACCCAGAATTCGAATTCCCAAAGAGGAAATATTCCATGTTCACTCTTTTTGTTGCGCACAACATTGCCTGTAGCTACCGACCGGTCACACTAATTACTAAGGTATACTAAGGTATCCTAGATTTGGATTCTGCAAGCAGGTATCATAGTTCCACTTTTTACGAGTCGGGAAGATGCCGGTTATATTAGATCCTGGGCAATATATGTCTACTTACATCACACAAAACTATTCTTCGGCGCTAAATATGGTATTCGATTCGTGAATGTCATCATGATGCGGCTCTGCATAACCTACCCAAAATCTTACCACTTGGCGTTGCACCTTCCACATTTCGATGCTGCACATGTAAAATCTCAAGACAATATAAAAACAGAGTTTTTCTTGGTGCTTGGCCAGATCTCATCATATTTCTTCAAAGAAGCATCGAAAGATATTCATTACATATTTTTAGATGTATCTGGCTCCGTGGTGTGGTGCTTGGTTCGTTCGATTTAAAAAAAACCTATAAATTATAATTATGCGCGCGTTTGGGTTTAGATCCATTACCGGTGTGCTGCTCCTCGGCATTACCACCGTAACGGCTAGTCCTGTGAATGTTGCTAAATCTCCCTCGAACCTCTATTCTTTCCCCGATCTTTCCGGCCCCCACTGTGTCGGCAAGACCGCACCGATTGTTCTTACCGACTACTCTCGCAAAGACATCCTCAATCAAGATGATCCGACGGCACCCCGGCAGATACTCCTGCGGGTGTACTATCCGACGGTAAAACATTCGTGCACATGCAGCGGTGGCGAGGCATATGCGACGACTGGGTTTGCCGGATGGATCGCCAACTTCCTAGGCGGCAACGTATCCGCCTCCTACTTTGAAAACTTTAGAACGCATTCCGTCACCAACGCGCCGTTCGAGCACGTTGAGAGGAACAACAATCAGCCGTTCCCGTTGCTTCTACACAGCCACGGGCTCAACGTACCGGCCAAGTTGAACCAGATATTTATCGAAGATGTCGTCAGCTGGGGTTATATCGTCGCGCAGATGGAACATCCCTGGGATAGTGATTATACCGAGTTTCCCGATGGACGGGTTGTACGCAGTAACTCTGTTCTAGCAGCACAGCCATCAGGATACTCGCCAATCGGGGCACAAGCTGTTGAAGTGCGACTCGCGGATACTCTCTTCACATTAGAGTCGATAAAGTGCGGCAAGGTCAGAATCCAAGGCTGCGATCTGGCTTCGCTCGCCGACCACGCAGGCATGTTTGGTCACTCACTCGGCGGAGAACTATCTCTGGTGGCGATGCTGAAAACACAGAAAATAATCGCGGGAATAAATATGGATGGGTGGTTTTGGAACGGCGCGAATGCGACCAACCTGACAAACCCAGCAGATGCGGATGCTCACCGGCCGTATATGACCTACCGGGTCGATCCGACATTGATCCCCGACGACCTTCGTCATGCTGGTGGTGGTCCGGAGAATGAGATCGCGGTTATGAAGGTACAGACGGGACCGAAAGTCCAACCTGTTATTGCGGATACGCTTCATTATTCGTTTACAGACCTAACGCAGCTGAGTATTCCTGCTCTGGACGCCAAAATGACGAAAGCGACAGAGGCTTTCCAGGCGTGGATTGCTACAATAAATCCGAGAGAGATGCATAGAATTGTTACAGCTTACGATCACTGGTTCTTTGATATTACTGTGAAAGGACAACAGGGAAATGTCAGCTCGGGGTTAAGTTTTCCAGAAGTAACATTATATGAATAAATTATATTATATTATTTTATTTTATTTATTCTCTCATGAATTGTATACGCTGTTCGGCCCATCGGCATCTAGGCACGTAATATTCGCAATCTACTTTTTCAGTTTCAGTGGAAGAATAAATTCGAAGAACCGTGCGGCTATGCGTGTATCTATAATTAATATTGTTTGATGAAGACGAAATATGAATCAAGTAATATTTTTTTGTTATGTAAGCTACGATTTGAAACGACTAGTAAGTAGGTCAAGAGCTACATATGAAGCTTGAAGCTGTAGCCTGGCCTTGGGCTGGGCCCACCAACAACACGTGGGAGCGAGCTTGCGACGTTGTGAATTCTAGGCCGACCTCTTCGCTAAACCTTTTCCGTTCCAGCACAAGTAACGTACGTTTCCGCCGCGTGCCTAAGCTGTTAGCCAGTCAAAGCTCAAACTTTGCGACTCTCAAACAATCCAGCTTGGTTCACGCTCCTGCAATAAAAAACTGTTTGGTTTTAGGCTTCCTTTCTGCACCCTTGGCCTTCTTTGTCTTGCCCAGGAAAGAGGCAAAATCTGGCTTCTCGCATGCTTCAATTGCCGGACAAGCTAAAAGGTTTCTTCAAACGGTTCCATGCATGCATGGACGGACCCACAGGAAACCCCTCGTGAACCAGTTGGTGCAGCAGCGGGAACTGTCTCAACATCGCGAAAAAGAAGATTATCACCAACATGCGACAGGGATTCTGTACAACTATTGAGACCCACACGTACACCAGGCTCGAGCGAAGATCGAACAACTAGAAACTCGGATGCACATAGCACCAGCTCTCCGAACATATCAATCGGAGATACCATGGCGATTGGTAATATTGGCAACAGTCGATACCAACTCGTGGCTTGCGGTTGCAATTCACACGGCCAGTTGGATTACCACAGTGACCGCGGCATCGTACCCGACACGAGCGCCGCCCCGCTATCTGGTGATTCAGGTACATCTGGATCTGCAGCAGAGGAGAATGTAGCTGCGGCTACGGTTACCCTTGCACACGCGGCGCGGCGGGAGCCTAGTTTGTTCACGACGCTTGACACCCCCACAGTCATCATGACGGCGAGCAATTCCATGCGAATATTGTACGTTGGCGTGAACAGTATATGCGGTGAGTGATATTATTCTTTTCTTTTAGCTTCTTTTTTTTTCCATTCAGGAACAATTTTTTTTTTTTTTTTTTTTGATGACGGATGGTAGCGAGAAATTTATCTTAATTGTCTGCCTACCCGGTTGGTTATGTTTTTGTAACGTGGAGACGAAATCGAAGAGTGTATCAGATTATGTACTCCAAGCGAGATACAGCCCTCCATAGTTCACATATTACCGCAGTGGATACTCTAATTGAACTAATATCTCGCGGGGCTTATTCCTATTTTGTGTGAGATAACTCCTTAAGCACTCGTGCATGTCGACGCACGCACGTGGGCACATTTACGTCACAAAACCTAATTCAATTAACCAAATAATTATAATCATTAATATGAACGTTATTATACTGACCTCTCTGCTCCTGGTTTTATTATTATTATAGTGGAGCGTGATGGACGCCTCTACCTTCGTGGTCTGCTCCCGACTTTAACCCCTTTCAACCCCGAGAAGCTACCGGAGCTCCCCGTCAGCCTCCCGGAGAATATTGAAACAAGGGATATCAAAATGGCGTTCGGGACACGATGGGCACTTATTGGTATTATCCTATTCGACGGGAGTGTCTACACCTTCACATTAGAAGACTGGTGTTTTATAAAGCTTCCTGCGTTGGATAATGTAATAGATATCCAGATCAACCGGCTTTCAGAACTTTGCCTTCTGTGCCGTGTTAGTGAATATGAAACAAACAGGGTCATAAAGATATTCCGTCCCATCGAATCCATCACAAACAATCTCCATAACCCGACATTACAATCGTTTACAACGAACAACATCCAAGCCATCTTGACGTTCGACTTGTCATCTATAACCTCCCCAACCGGGTCTTCCGAACACGAATTCTTCACAGATGTTGCGGCTACCTCTACAGGTTTCATAGCCCTAACATCTCACGGGAACGTATACACCTATGGTGATGCGAGGTTCAACTCGCTCGGTCGACCTCCCGGTGCTACTATATCATCTACTACGGACACCGAACAAAACTCGAATAATGATGAACTTACACGGTTGGATGGGAAGGGGTGGGGTCAAGTCACCGCGTTGGATGGGATATACATCACCCGAATCGCGGCAAACCCAGGCGGACACGTTCAATTCGCTCTCTCGCGGGATGGAACGGGGTATGCGTGGGGAGGAGACGGGACTGAGAATATAGGTATAACATTCCAAGAGGGTGAGGAAGTCGGG
This sequence comes from Arthrobotrys entomopaga, assembly GCA_012184315.1. NCBI lineage: Eukaryota > Fungi > Ascomycota > Orbiliomycetes > Orbiliales > Orbiliaceae > Arthrobotrys > Arthrobotrys entomopaga. Next base: position 195,147 of record LDDX01000170.1, read on the forward strand.
ATTGTTGATATCTATGATCCTGGTACTGGAGAACCTGTCGAGTTTGAAGATATGGCTGTAGGGGAGGATCATGCGGTGATGGTTGAAGGTGGACGAAGGGGTGTTTGGGTTTCCGGGGCGAGTGATTTGGGGCAGACGGGGTTCGGGAGAGAGTATAGGTGTTTGCCGGCGGCGTTAGGTATAGATGAAGAAATTAAAGCAAGAGGGAGGGTGTGGAGGCGGTGGGATCGTGATGATGTTTTTACGAATTATGCAGGTAGAGGTGGCATTGTTCAAGCTGAGTGTGGGTTTGGGTGTACCTTGGTGATAATGGAGTACATCCTGAACCAACCTTAATTAGAAAATCTTGAAAGGATGGGGATTTTCTGTTTACGGAATAGCAGGTTTTCTGGATTAAGCTCCTAGAACCAATCTTTGTCCTGTAACCTAGCCGTGACGCACGAAGTTCTATCATATCAAAATTTGTGTGGATGCAAGTCTCGAACCCAGTCCGATCACTTATCATGCATTTCAGGCGATTTCCAACCACCTAGTTATCTGAAATTGGTGTCGTTGACAATTATCAAGCGACAAATTCGCAACTTTTTGAAGCTTAGTTGCGAAATGATCCCTTTTTGTCAATTCCCAAGTCTTCAACTCGAATCAAATAAACTCAAGAAGATCTTGAGAAGATGCCATGAAAGTGCTTTGTTGTCGATACAACAAGCTCGAGGTGGTATTTTTACCAGTGTTGGAGAATCTGGGATATAACTCCCGATCGACAAATCTTAACATTCAAAATAGGTGAACCACTCAACTACATAAGTACTTAGTCACAGGATATTTAGAAATAGGATGAATTCTAGTGAATATATCGAAAATTACACAGGGGGGGAGCAAGCACAACATGTACATGCATACAAACTTCAAAATTAAACCTATAAGATTATCTAATATCAAACAGGCCTGCAGGACCGGGTATCATTTTAGCTAGGATGATATATATTTTTATGGTTGAATACGAATAACGAATTCCTCTAATATTATATCATTTAATTTGATCGCTCCGTATATATATATATAGATTGGCCCGTGAGTACAACTTAGGGTTGATCATCACGAATACCTAATTCTTATCTAAATCTTAAATATCACCCAACTGGGATTCTAGGAGAGAATTACCACTTCTATGTTGTAGTTTAAATAACAGGCTCTCATATGATCAAGATCAACAAGTATTAGCGGGTGTGCACACTAATTTAGTTACCAACATCCAATAAGACAACTCAGTTAATTAACAGTTTACGTCTGTATTTTAAGAAGGGTTCTAATATAATAGGCAATAGTAGAAAGACAACCAAACCGAAAAAGATAACAACATCCAATTACGAGAAATACCTAAAAGAACATGGATTTTAAAAGACCCGAGGAGCTTGTTAGAGCCCCACAACCACAGTCGTACCTATTTCTCCACAACATCTAACCGATATATATAGCTAGCTGTAAGCACAGCATGTGCGTTGACTTTTGTTGTATTTTGATGATATGCGCGTATGTGGCGTAGCAGAATTCCAGGTTATGATATCCCGTTTATAAACTTATCTAATTTACCATGCAGTTAATCACTCGGAATAACAGTTTTGTATATAAAACCTACTTTAGATATAACCAGGATACGAGACGTACAAGATATATGTACGATGTCCCCGTCTGTGATGACTCTCACATATGCATATGCATACATAAAGATCGAAGCTAAGCTACATATATGCATTTTGACAGCTAGCTATAGCTATATAGCTACAGGCGGGAACAAATTCCTGGAATGTATTACCATAATCTTGAGCGATTTTTGCTCTCTTCCCAGTTAACGTTGCTAGTTGATTGATTTTAATAAAATTTACGAGCAATTTAATTATATATAATGTTCATATCAAAACTTGATGGTGTACATGTGGTACCACAACCATCGAATATAATCAAGTGCATCATGCTCACTCATCGTGCGCGTGCGTTCATCTGATACATTAACGCGCGGTGAGATGCTAGCTAGATGACCTATTATTATGTAAGTATACCCCGGAGATCACCCATATCTTTCCCCACAAAAAAAAAAAAAAAAAAAGGGAAACGAAAGGAAAAGAAAGAAAGGGAGCAAGGGCAGTACGATCGGAGTACCATGACGTGACGGGACAGACAGACAAATCGTAAGAAAGTAACGTCAGATTTGGTTTACAACAAGGGAACTTGGTGTGACAGACCGGATACCAGGATCCCGGGATCCACTATTTTTCGTTTCTTTTCTGCTTTTGATATTTTTTTTATGCATACCCGCGGTTTTAAGAAAACGTTCGTTTGAAAATGAGGAACGATCGAGAGGATGCGCTAGCTGGGGAGGGATTAAATGACAGGGTAACACATGTCTCTGTGTATGTAGGCATGTATGCAATATGTATCATCTCGCAGGGTACCTGTACCTGTCATATAAATTACCTGCAAAGAAGATTCGATGGTGTGAAAGAGGATATAAATAAAAAAGTACATACTGGTATGAAATTAAGAAATATCGGAGTTTGAAGGTGGGAGTTTGTCGTTCTCTCGGTTGGATTTCGGTAAGACCCTGGAAATTTCATGGGTCTCGTGCATAGAATATCGTCTAAAGTGGGTCCAGAGGGAAAAGGGATCGGAAATCGGGAATGGGGCCGAGTGACTTTTTTTATTCTTTTTTCTGGGGGATTGCTCTATTTGAATTATGAATTCTGGGGAGGTTCATCCGGAGAAGGATACGGTTGAAAAAAGGTGGAGTGAACTGAACCGTTCGAAAAAATTATATTGCATATCTTACATTGCATTTGTGGCTTAATTAAGGCTTTACGTATATCCTGATCATGGGCGGATATGGGGCATGATCCCTTTCAATAGCACGCCATGATTGGTCGTTCGGTAGGTTTCGTACGGAGTTTGAAAGTGGGACGAGATGATCATGATTTTTGAGAATATTTTGTGATAGGCACATATATATATATATATATATATGATAGATCATGAAAGCATACGTATAGACGCAGGGTTTGAAACAGGTTGATTCCCTGGCATTCTCGATGTAATTCGCTTATATATTTGCGGGATCTCCTTATTCTGATCTATCTTTTAAAAAATGACTCTACGTGTCCCGATGGAGCATCGTATAATTCGTATACGCGTGATATGTAATCAAAGTGGCCAATAGGCTCGTGTTTGGTCGATGAGACTGGCTTGATTGACAGAAGTGTTGCGGGATCTTCAAACTGTTGTCAAGAACTCGTGTGACAACTGGCGATCAAGTTGTTGTTTCGAAATTTGCAGCAAAGCTGAGTACCTTTCGGGCCGAGACTGGTACCTTTCGACTCGCAGCTTCAAAGCAATCTTTTGATTAGACGGTTTTCTGGTCTATGTCTCCTGAATGCAAAGCTGGCTCAGCCGAGTGGTTATTTCTATCGTGAGAAATATATATACCTGCTTTTGGCTGTACCGGCTAATGATCGATGGCGCCGTGCCTTAAATAGCAGAGGTGACAAAGCTGAATTGCAATTGCAACTGGGCCATGGGCTTTCGGTTTGTGTTGTGCAGCAATTTGTCACAGGATCCATGTGCACTTGTAACCAGAACCGAACAACCGTTTGGCCCGAAGACATGAATTGTAGGCTAATGGCCCATTAATGGTGGACAGCAAAACAACTCGGACGAGATAATTATTGTCCTTCGCATCAAGTCCAAAAGCTAAAAGACACAGCCGCGTTATCCTTCATGTCTTAATGCACAAATCTCACTCCGTACGAGCTGACTGGTCAGCATTCTTGAGAGTTGAAAAATCAACTTGGAGTGGGGTGTCAATCAGCGTCGCAACTGCACAGCAAGCGGGCAGACCGTGCAGACCGTGCAGACCGTGCATTGGATTGGCGGTTATATATCCAGAGATTAGTGAATATCAAAAACAATTCTCGTCTTTGATCCCCATATCGGTGAGGCAGGTAAGTCTATGTTATGGGCCAGAATCCCTTTTTTCGAGCTACATAAATCCATAGTATCTTTGTGGTTGGCTTGAGCTCTGGAGAGCCCCGCTCTTGGTCTGTTGCGCATTCTAATTTCAGCTCCGATGAGTGAAAACGCCCGAAGAGATCGCTCTATTTCCCATGCCATTTCAAATGAACACCTTGTCTCCTCAATCTTCCATTTTGTCAATCTCTTTATTCGGTCACAAGACTTGTCAGTTGCAATTGCCACTCTCTAGATAGCTAGAGCTCTCTCCCTCTTCCTCTGTCAAGATTCTGCTTTTGCAGATTATGCACTCGCCGATTCGAAGAGCTTAATTGTCTCTCATTACCTTGGGATCTCAAGCAGCTCATTCGGGCATTTGATTCGCGCCTTTCCATCCCACATTGCATAGGCGAGGATTACCGGCAACCAACTCAGCTCGCCAAGCTTGCTTCCACCTTTCCACGTGGATGGGGCTCGTCCTGATTCGTGAAGGAAAGCGAGGACCCACATCGGCGAGCCCTTTCTTCTTTTTTCTTTTTCTTTTTCTTTTTTTTTCTGGCAGAGTGGTGGAGGTTGGTGGTGCCAACATGAGCAATGAGAAAGTTCCTTGAATCATTGGACCCTTTCGTGATCAACTAAGAAGAAATTTGATGATCTGACGACACGGTTGCATTGAGGAAAAATTGAAAAGAGATGGCACGGGATTTTGTCTGATGGTGTGTCTGTCTGTCCTGTGGGAGATTCTGTATCGGGCCTTTTGGTGATTTCAAGAGGATACTTCCTTCGTCCATAGCCACAGCCTAATCGATAAAATATGTTCGGTTAGATATTTGCCGGAACGAGCAAACACGGAGCTGTCACTTTTAAGAACCCATGTTTCGGTTTTCATTCTTGTTCTTTGCTCTCTCTCCAACTCTCTAAACCAGTCAGAGAGGAAGGTGAGATGAGTAATAAAAGTGCGTAATATACGTACTGATACCGATGCACATCCGCTGCAGGTGCTCGAGGCACCCAGGGAAATCACATTTCCTCCCTTAAAGCTTATTCATGATAATTACTGTCTCTCATAATTTCGCCGAGCTCGAGGTTTACTAACCGTCGGTCCCGCGAATCAGAAATTAGACGAGTACAGACAATTGTCTGGTGCAACAAAAAGCCGTCCGTCTTGGAATATCTCCGGCCTGGCAATTTTCCAAAGCGCAATCTTGCCAGTTCATATAGCTTGAAATGACAAGAGCGCTTGCTTCCAAGTTTTTTTTTTCCCATCTTTTTTTTGGGGGGGTTGCTAGAATAAGGCCATCCGAAAGTCTGGATCCCGAGAGGCGAGACGCCCGGAATACACGCTAACAAAAGGGACGGAGCTAACATAAAAACTAGCAACTCCACTCGAGTATCTTGCATCCAGCAGACGAGACATCGGTGATATCTCGCTTGTCCACCCTTCCGAGATTGCCTTGAGTCCATGTACTTGCATGCGTGCTGAAGGAAAAAGGTTCTTCAAAGTGTCATTTGTTTTTGATAAGTGAGCTCGTGAGATGAGCCGGTAACAGATGCCATTCGAACCACGCAATGAAATAAACACCTGGTCGGCCTGCGGTGACGGTGATAGCTATCACTCTACCAGATTTCGTGACCTGTCAGTCAGGCTGTTGTCGTGAAAATCGAATCAGTTGACCATTTTTGCCAAATAACACTTGAATTCCCTGCAGCGCTTGTTTTTACTCACATCACAAGAAAACAGGTCGAGAAAAACGGCGGGTTCGCTATGATTAGCCCTTATTAACGAATGGTATTCGCATTCGGGCAGAGAGACTTGATCTTTTTTTCGTTTTCTGAACAGGTTGGCTGTTGCAAACGGCTCCACCGAATGAATAATAATTATTGATGAAGGGCTCGCCAGGTTTCGTGCCAACTTTTAACGGCCTCGGTCTCACTCGTTTCCTGCCCCCCCGCGTAATTACTTAGTTAAGCTAAATCAACGCCCGTTCCCCGCCCACGTCTCCGCCATCTTCGTATTAAGGAGAACATCCCGGACCCCAGTCGCCCGCCCGATATCATCAAATTTAATAAAGCTCCAAAGTATGGTAATTACAATGTTAGTTGCAGGATAAATTTGGACTCCCTCAGCTTTGCCGTCCCTCTACCAAAGCCAAGCACCCAAGGAACTGGTTTGAGCATCTTGCTATCCGCAAAGAATTATACCTTTGCCGAAGTTTGGCCGTCTGCGTACTCTCCCCGGATACGATCTCCTGGGTCAGTCGAGGCTTCCCTTTTAGCGTGGAATCAGTCGGACTGCACTGGGCCTTAACCCAGTACGCAAGACCGCTCTTTTCCCTTTTTCTTTAGTCTCCATTTGCATTCTACTGGCCGTTCTCCGGACTGGTAACATATTATTATTGATATTATTACCTGTACATGTACCATATGCTAGCTGCTGCTCCACCCACTTTTGACCAGCCCTGCTAGATCCTCTGCTTGCTTCCTAGTCTAGCTTGCCCTTTTCCGAGGCGGTTAAGGATATCTGTTGGTTCCTGTGCTGCTGCTGGGTTTCCACCTTGAACAACTGGAAATCATCATCGGACTGCACTACATACCCTTTCTTGCTCTCAATTTACATGTACCCACTCCTATCACTCACACCTGCTTTCAACCCTTACGAACCTCGAAAATCTACATCATCGCGTTAGTTTCTCATTCGATAACGGTCGACGAGCCTTTTCACACCGACAAACCGTCTCACAACGTGGATTACACGCATAGGGTGGCTCAAATATAGTTTTCTCGTTTCAGCTGGAATCACAACCCACGAAAATCGGTCGAGTCCGATCTCCTAGCTTTCCTTAGCGTGCAGCAGGTTGACGTGATATCTCCAACTACGAAAGAGGAGGGTAAAGTTTTTATCCATCGAATACAATAAGAACGATATTTTCGGTCTCGAAACCTGATCATACAACTCCTACCTTGGCTGTTAAAACCTGCGACGGTAGCTCCATTGTTCGCCCCGAAACCGTCGGTTTCAAAAAACTCGCCACGCATCATTCGGTGACGGTTAGGATTTTGTTGGAGCATTCACCGAATTAACAACTGAGGACCGAAGTTTAACAGAGTTGGGACCACTTGTGAGAGGATCATTCGCCTCTATAACCAACGTTTCAGCTCCATAAAGTTCGAACAAAGACGGCCATGCTGTGATCGGACTTGTTTAAATTTGGGTTAATTCGTTGTTCTAATCTTTCTTGGTTCCACCAAAAGGATTGCCCTGCTGAAAGGTAGGTAGCTTTTAATATTATTTTTTTTTTTACAATATTGTAACCTTGCATTTTAATAGCCATCGTCCCCTTCCATGTATGTCACGAAGAAGCTTTGACATGGGTCAAGGTATTTACCAAATCTTGGGCCATGGCTAGATTCGAGATGAATGATATCTGTTTGAGTCTTGAACAACGGCTGCAACCTTTGCTGACAGTATTGCTAACCCGGGTTCTTCACCATTCTCAGGGAGAACATCAACATTCCAAAATGATCACCGCAGCTGGTGCCGGGGCCTCTTTCTGCCTGGCGACTCCGGCTCGCCTGCGACCGCAAAACCAGCGTAATCCTCGCATGGTAGGGGCTGGACAACCGTCGCAAACGACTCTCGCGTCCTACAATCTCCAGAGAACCCAATCGGCTTCTTCAAATTACTCTCAGGTCTCAAATAGCACTTATACGCCGTCCATCAACTCGCCGACCCGGGCGGATCGGATACCCGAGGTAACAGAAATATCGAAATCACGCCCGTTTTTTCCCGCTCCCATTTCGCCGCCAATTTCGAATCCCGTGTTTCGAAATCCCTCATTTTCTGCATCTTCGGCTGCTCTGTATCACGATGCATTGCTTGACGATGAAGGGCACCTTCGGCCCAAATCTCCTGGATCCCTTTATAGCTACAACACGACTTCTTCGGATGCCACAGTTCGAGGATTTGGCAGCATATCTGAAGCATTGGAACCCGAAGAGCTTTCAGATGAAGATGGAGAGATCTCACCGACGTCACCTGCAGCACCGCGACAATTTCAAACTTATATGACCAGCCCTTTGCCTGGTCTTCCGTCTCATGTTCACAATTCTCAGTTGGATCTGCAAGCAGCTTTCACGGGGAATACCAGTGACCTTTTGGTTTTGCAATCGGACTCCCCAACAAATTCGGATCAGGGGCATAAAATATCAGACGCTGTACGTCTTCATTGCCTATTCCAATCGCTCTTCTTTTTACTAATCCTGCTCAGATGACATACTCTTTGGATCAAAGTTCGCAAGAAATATGCATCGTGGTTCTAGGGATGGAGAACTCCGGCAAGAGTACCTTCATTCAAACCTATAACGGCTCGAAGAGAATGCCTATAAATGGCGTCAGTCAACGAGGTACGCCGAATTCATTCCGATCAGCATACAGGGTTTCCAATTGGTCCGTAGCAAGCTAATATAAAATTTTTCGATTTAGTGTACCGATTCGATAACCTCAGATATGTTGTCCGACTTGTAGAGATGGACTTAAGTGCTCTTGATATTAGAAACAGTCATTTCACATGGCCATCGGTAGGTTGCCTGATATGCATCACTTGGACTTTCTAGAACTATTGGTTTACTAATGCATACCCACCTGCAGCTGCATGACGGGACTGAAATCATGACTGCAGACGGAATACTGGTTATCTTCGACGTCACCGACAGGACAAGCTTGGAGAAGGTGCCAGATATCACAGGTAAAAAAAATTTTCAGATCCCCTGCTTTCACTAGATGTCCATCGAGAGACGTGGAATCTCCTGTGTGTGTGTATGCAAGATGCTGAAGCCTAGCGTAGATTTCTTTTTCAAGGCCGAAATTCCCACGCTTCTAGTGGCGTCGAAATGTGACTCGCCAGCTCAGATGCGCGAATTAAAGCCTGATGCTGTGGAGGAGCTAAAGCAAACCCTAGGTGTCGAGGTCATGGAGACATCCTCGTCTGACGGCGGACAAAGCCAGAAACGATGTGTTTCTCTGATGCTGTCTAATATCATTCAACGTAAAGCTGGTAAGTTTCCCGTCTTTTTCTTCAGTTTTTTGGTTTGAAATCACAACTTCCTTGAATGAAAGAATTTGCCCGCTCTCCCTCATATCCCTGTCTCCACGCAAGCTTTTATAGTCTCCCATGATCGTCTGAGCGGGGTCTAGTCGAGATAGCTCCAGCCGAGCCATTAATTTCGCGTGGCTGCTGGGAGGTAGAAAAGGGAAGGTGCACAATCCGCCCATCCCTGGTTCCACTCCTCTTGGGACCCAACCATTTTTCAATTTGAAGAGATACGATCAAGCCGGGTCGTACAAAGTTCAACACGCGATATCTATATTTTGATCTTGGGACCCGTCAAAACGTTTCCTTGCGATAATGTATTACCGAGAGCCTTACACAACGGCGTTCGCCACAAACGTTGTGTTTTCGTGTTATTTCCGCGATTTCTCTTGTCAGCATGTTGTTCCTCATAACGGACTTTACTGATTACGATGTTTGCTTTGCAGAGGTCAAGGCAGCGTCACAAGCAAATGCCCGAAGAAGAGCCAACTCGGCTGCGTACAGTGCAAGATCGGTTTCACCGCTTTCAGATGCAAAACCTACGCACGGTCGTGCCAGTTCCGAATTATCGATTCCGGTTGCCAGATCGCGAGATTTTCCAGAGGGGGGGAAGGGGCTCCATGGAAGGACTACTCGATCGTTATCTGCTTCAAATGGGATGCTTTTATCGCCCAACCGAACTTCGCACTCGACACCAAACTCGCCACTAGCGAACAATATCAGAGCTTACACTCAAGACTTCAACCCCTCGTTTGGTAAAGAAAACCCTAACACCGACGATGATGACTTTTCATACTTGAATGCAGATGGTGCTACTTATGGGAGCATGGCGGCCAATTTTCTCCGCTCCAAGAGCACCTCGGCTGCTTCTCCTCAGGCCCCCCAAGAGAAGCTAGAGCACTCGACCTCGATGAGCGAAGTAATGTACGACCGCGACAGTGGAATGCAGAGGATAAGCTCCGGATCTGGGCAATATACTGGCCTTGCATGGGATGATCTTGTCGATAGATTACTCGCATATCCGATGTCGAGAGCGGACCAAGACTTTGCCACCGTTATGCTATGTTTCTTCAGGAAATTTGCTGCTCCAGTCGACTTGTTGGATTCGATTTTAACCAAATTCGAGCGTGTCAGCAAAGTGGAGCCCATCTTTCTTCTCCAAATGAATGAGAAGATACGAATACTCTCGCGCCTTCATTGGTGGGTTTGGGAATGTCCAGGAGATTTTGCCGACTTGAGCACACGGCAACGAACTATCGAATTCGCCCGCTCCCTCGAGTCTAACCGGACATTTGCGGGGATGGCAAAGGACATTGTTGCAATTTTAAACCAGCCTATCGATGACGAGGACCAGATTTGGGGCAAGAAAGACACCGATTCGCACCGACTCAGCATGCCCAATTACATGATTCACAGTCCAAGTAGCCCGATAATCCCCGCGCATTCTGCACAACCTTCACTTCCACAAAATGGAGCCCCGCTTCGCAACTTGTCGGTCGTCTCCACAACTTCTCTTAAATCCGGGGTTAGCGAAGACACCCCCTTACTTCTTCAGAGTCCAATCACGGACCGCATACGCAAGGATAGCTATGTATCTACAGCCTCTCTAAGTCCAACCCTCGACGCTCAAGCTGCGATGATAAATATTTCAACCATGCTGGAGCTATCTCACGGCCCAAGCAGTCCTCAGGGGATCAAGGAGCAGTACTCAGTTTTTATGGAGCTTCCCGATGAAGACATCGCACACGAACTTACAAGAATCGACTGGAGTTTGTTCAGCCGGATCAAACCTCGAGATTTTGTGCGGCACGTTAGCGTCCCTGCGGCGGAAAAGGAGAGGATACCAAGTCTGAAATATATGAACAAGTTGATCGAACATTTCAACCGTGTTGCATATTGGGTTGCAAATATTATTTTAGAGAGACCAAAGGCGAAACATAGAGCCAGAGCGTTGGAGAAGTTTATGAATATTGCATGGGTATGATTCGGTTATGTTCCAACATTATTTCGAAAATATGTCTAACAGTGAATTAGATATTACGCCACATGAACAACTACAACTCTCTAGGTGCCGTCATCGCCGGCGTCAACGGCCTTGCTATCCACCGTCTAGCTCTAACGCGTAGTCTTGTCAACGAAACCATTCACAAAAACTTTATGCGTCTCGAACTTCTCATGGGCACGCATAAGAGCCATTTCGCATATCGATTAGCTCTCGAAAATACCACCACGGAGCATATTCCATTCATTGCTCTTCATCGTAGGGATCTAGTCTCTGCCGATGAAGGCAATCGAAGTTTTCTCGGAGATGGTGGAAGGATCAACTGGAGAAAATTCGAAATCATGGGCGATATCCTTTTGACGTTGACTAACAGTCAGTCAATGCCTCACCGGGATCTACGACCCAATAATATGACCTACCAGCTCATCACCGATGCAACGGGTACTATGAACGATGAGGTAAGCTACTGCTTCTCGCATGCATACCCTAATATGAGATTTTACTAACAGAATTGTAGCAATTAATGGAAGGCTTCCAAGAACTCTACGAACGAAGCGTGCAACTCGAGCCGAGTAACCACCCTTCGGATGGACAGCGTGCCAAGCGAGGTTGGTTCAAGCGTTAGTATCCTTGGCCAGCCTTTGCGAGCATTGCCCTCACACCGACATTCCATAATATTTTCCTCAAGAATCTACAACATTCACGCATACAACATACGTAAGATATAATCCAGCTTTGAAGTTTTCAATCACTTTCGACATCGACAGCTTTTCTCGTTGCATATATATTGCAAATGAAATTACTTAAATCCTCCTTTACATTTTTTTATACTATAACATTTACTCCATATCAGTACCGCCAGGCTTTATGTATTACGCCCTTTTGTTCCCTGAATGTTTTTGTTTTCATATTTTCAGTCACACCAGGATAAAAAGCTCTTTTGTTGAATTAACGACCATCTGTACTAACAAGCATGTTGGTTTGACCTTCTTTGATTTTGCTATATTATATTTGGGGATATTCGAATGTGGGTTTCGGTCTTTTGTTTATTCATTACCGGATCTGGTTGGCGTTTTCTTTTCGATATTTTCTTTCTCAGGATTACCTTCCTCATTGTTGCCGGCGTTTTTTTTTTTTTTTTTTTATTAAGTGTATTTTTTCAACATCACATTCAACTGTTCATCCATCACACACGGTATATCGTGTCGTTTGTCATTAGTATATTTCTATCAGATTTTGTCGTTGGCATACATCTCATGAATACACTGGGGTTTTTCTTCTTCTTCTTAGCTAGCCGCATAATCTTTGCTTATTTAATTTTGTTTTGCTGGCTTTTTAAATTTTTTTATGCAAGGATGTAATATACATTTTTCGTACTTTATATTATATATCTATTTTACTGAAATGACCTGATTTGTTTCGACTGTGACGCTTTTATTTGTCTTTTTTGTTTTTCTCTGCTGGTAGCAAAGCTGGTGGGTGTGGCATGCATGGCTAACGCACCTGAAAACCTAGCCAGCTATCTTCTGATTAATTTTGGATGTTAAGAATGCATATTAATGACTATTTAGAGCTTATCGTCCGTCTACAGGAAGCTTGGCTGGGAACGAGACTAGAAACTTGATAACTTTGTAGGGGACAAATGATCAATTTATTAGGCAATTAAGGGTATATAAGATAGAAAACAGTAACAGCGAATATTAACAACAGCCGTGTGGGTTTTGCAGAATCGGAAAACGGCAGTATGTATGTTTGGGTGACGGGCATAAGTACAGGATAGTGAAAAATGACAATTAGGGATCCCGCCTTTAGACTAGTAGCTTGTACCTATGAATATCGAGCGAACGAAGCCAAAGCGTTTCGAAAAACCAAAGAAAAAGATCAACCTTTCCATACCTATCGCCTTCAACAGTTCCCCTGAATTAATGCCGCCGAGATGTGCGATGGTATGAGCGATCATATTGATTGTGGTTGTCACTTTTTTGGCGGGTGGTTTTAGACTTGCCAATAGCCTCCGGGTTCAAAGGTTCCGATTCTTCAAGATCAGAGTCGTCATCGGTATCAATACGTGCCACACCTCTCTCTAAAACGTCTTCATAAAACGTCTCTTTCTCTCTTGTCAAGTTTGGCTCATTCATAACCATTTCCGTGATTGATTTGCTGAGATGGTCGAACTGGGGAATAATCCCGGCGGTGTTTTTAGGAGGCTTGTAATCGACTGGGACTTCGTAGTTTTTCTTCATATATTTTTCGCCGTGAACCGAAACGCCGTACATGAAGTCGTGGTAGTATTCTTCTTCCTTGAGCTTATCCGCAAGCTCTATGCACATGTCATGGTATTGTTTCAGTTGAGCTTCTATTTCGTTCATTTTCTCAACCTCTCTTTGGCGTCTGTCTAATGCGGCTTCCAACTGTGCTAGCATATTTTCATGTTGTAAAAATGCTCTTTGTGCTTCTGGTTTTTCTTCGAAAGCAATTGCATGGTAACAATCTCTGGATTCATCGTATCTATGCGTTGGGTTTTTGGCTAGCTCGGTTGAAACTCTTTCGCTACCCTTCTCTCTCTTCTTCCTTTGCTCCCGTTTACTAGATGCCATTAGTTTCTAGGATTAGAAAGATGGAAGCGAATGGTTTTACTCACGCGGCTTCATATGTTTCCTTAAATGCACAAATCGCATCGTGAGTTTTTTGTTTAATCTCAAGAATATACTTTTCGGCTAGTGCCTGTAACTCCTCTTCCTGCAGCTGGTGATCGCGTTTTACTATCCAAATCGATGACAGTTAATTTCTAAGAGCTACAAATCTCGAGCGTATCCGGAACTCACATTGTTGAATTATAGCCCAGTCGGTACTACCCATAATATAAGTGCGGTTTCATATTCTACGAGTTCAGGGGCTACACTCACATGATATCCCGACGTACTGGTTTCTGGGTTTTGGTGACTGGAGAACTCTCGGTATGAATAGTGCCTTGTAAGCTTTCATGTGATTCAAATGGCTCCTGTTCATCTGGACAACTTTGTTCAGACTCCGATTGTTTTTCGTCTTTGATCCGAGGTGATTTTTTGGATTTCTTGCGTTTTGGAGAAGGAGGGTCGTTCGATATCCTTCGCTTCTTTGCTTCCCTTTCTTCTCGTTCCCTAATTCGCTTTGATTTTTTTTGCTCTTCTTCCTCCATTTTATGTTTCATTCTTGCCACCATTTCTTCAACTTTTCTTTTGATTTCTCCCTCGTTGAACTTCTTCCTCTTTAAATTTTGCAGAGGCTTCGATTCATTGTTACCATTTAATAGGGTGGTTTTATTGTTAGGGCCGGTATCAAGGACTGATTTCATGCGTGGTTGTTTCAGTGCAGTTTCAGTATTCAATATAATATCTTTGGTCGTGTTTTTCGAAAGGAATCTACTATCTTTTGGAGACTTTGTGCGCACATCAAGATACTTATTTTGCTGGTGGATTTTCGACCTTCCCATCATATTGGTTGAAGTATCGCCGATATGCTCTTTTCCATTATCATGAATGGCTTTGTTGTTTTTAAACGGATTAGAGACCTTCGTCACCTTAGTATTCTGTGATCTCAGCGTCTCCAGCCGGAGTTTTGGGAATGGCCTGACGGAAATCCGTTCAGCTTTCAAGGGCGACGTCTCCGGAAATTCAGGGTCGACATCTTCCTCCTCGAATCGAACTCGAGGTTTCACGATAGCAACTTGTTCGTCGACGGGAGTCTGGGGAGTAGTCGGCGCTGTTATTGGTTGTGGTGTATCCTCCAGTTCTAATTCATCCTCGGCTTGCTCTAGGACGATATTGTCTTGGCTTTGAAAGGACTGAGTAGATATCCCAGGAGATCTAAAGGCATCCGCGGTAACCTGTTGCTTTGGGGTACTCTGAATATCAGATACAGAAGAAAGCGTACGAGCAATAGCCTCAGAGGTTTGCAGAGGGGATAATAACAAAGGGCTTTGCTCCCCAATGTTTATAATCTCTGGTTCGTCAACCTGCATATCTTCCGAATTATTTCCCCCAAAGGTGTGCAAAGGAGATGATTGGAACGGACTCTGCGCCTCAACGCTTAGAATCTCTGGTCCTTCTATATGCTCATCCTCTAAATCCTCAAAGTCATCTCCCATGACTTCATCATCGTCACTGAATGCTTTGCTGACTCCATTTCCATCGTCTTCTCCATCAAATGCTCTGGTGATTTCATCCTCTTCATTAGCGTTATCGTCTGTTGATTTCAAGACAGGCTCGGCTTCGCCATCGTCATCTTGGACATGAATAGGGCTGTCCGTCTTCTCATTAACATTGGATTCAACATCTGTTGGACTTGGGGATGAGTATTTCCTGGGTGGTGCGTCTTTGGGGACAGCAAAGGCTTTAATGATACCGGACTGTGAGACTTTGAGCATTGGCGGTTGTTGACTATCTGGTATTTGGTCTATTGCTGCCGCTGCAATCTTCTGCAAGATGTTATCATTATCGACCTTCTGACCAACCGCTAAAATTCTAGACTCCTCTACCAAAGTCTTTCCGTTAATGGTGTCGTTGTTATCGGATGAAGTCCACGATGATATACTCTCCACGATAGTCGATAAATTTGGTTTCGGTACATCTTTGACAGGCCGTGAGGTGGTCTTTTTCGAGACTTTCGATCTTGGCTTTGGTTTTGTCGGAACGAACTCGTCCTCTGAATCGGCTTTCTTTTTCGGGGCCCGCTTTTTCTTTTTGCCAACGGACTTCGGTTTTGGCTCGACATTCTTTGCTATTCGAGCCTCGGCCTTTTTTATCGTAGGAGCAGCATCTTCTTGGGTAATTGGGATATCCCAAATGCTATTGACATCTGGTTTCTTGCTGGGGCTTGCCGAAGGCTTCTCCTTGGAGGATATTTTGGTGCTACGGCTTAGGGGTGCTTTGCTCTGTTTCTCAGCGGCCTCTATTTCCCACAAGCTAGAATCAGGAGCATCATCGATAATCTCTCCTTGCTTCTTTTGTAAAATCCTCCCCTTCAATGTATTTCTGGAAGTTTTTGCTGCTGAATAAATCGTTAAGGAGCCACTAGAGATATCAAAGGAGAGCCAGGGTCTCAGCTTACTCTTTGCACCGGCTTTTGTTGCAAGGCCCTTCGAGGTACCACTTGGTCCCATCGTTTGACTACTGTTCTTGGATCCTCGCAATGTTGTGATAATTAGCATCTCCTAGAGTCAATGCTGGTTTGGGTATGTGTGACAAAAAAGCTTGGGGTGTAAGATTGAGCTTCGTCTCGAAGAAGGAGAGGAGACGTGATGAAGATACTGCATTCAAGGACACTCACAATAAGAATATAGAAGGTTTCGAAGTATATAAGGCTATAGTGTTAAATAGATCTATTTCTGATGTTAATTCAACCATATCCAAAATGTCAAATTGGTGTAGGTACATACTGAGATCCCGATGTTACTCATGGAATCAAGGCTACATCAAGATTTCCCGCGGCCCGGTTACTCTAGGAAGAGCTGATAGGTTATCAAAGTAATTGATTGATGCCAAAGCTGTAAAGTGCCGTATATATATTTGGAAACGAAGTTGATGCCGAATGAAGGTTGATGGCTGATGTTGGGCTCGCTGGCTGTTGCATGTTGTCGACACTGCTCATTGATATTGAGATCCAGCCAACACAAAACTTCATCAACACAATTTTCGGTATTGCTCGTGATCACTTCTCGCTCTAGGAGTGGAGAACTTGCAATGCACTATTAGAAGATTGGTCTCGTGTATTGAGGTACTTAATATTTGAGATCAGGTTTAGCTATGATATCTTTCAATCAACCAAGGCGTTGAAGATTATGCATTTTGCTGGTATCACAATCATGGTGTCTCTAGATGCATGTGCGTTCAAAGGCTCTAGCGCTCTTTATTGCTATATCTCCTTATCGACGTGTTGCATTTTGAAGGGTGCATACGCTCGTCCACTTGTAGTTAGTCCGTGACGATTGCCACATCGGATGGTCGAAAGAATTGGTAGATCCTTTATTCAGTTACTCTATAATTTACTCGATGTTATCTGGTGAGTATATCATTTGAAATTTAGGTTCGTGGCTCAGTTTATAGTTTTCTGAATTCCTTTTTCGGCATGAATGTATCGTTGACTAGATTCCGGCTGACTTATTGTATCATCGCCAATTGATGTCTCGGGTACGGATATATGACGTATCTAAGCATCGATATCCCAACCATTTCGTTCAAGCTCATAAAAAGGCTTTTAATTAGAGATGTTGGGATTATTTTCAGCTAACTATGACTTAGATCCGACAGCGTCATCATTAATGCAGTTCGCGGGCTTAACTATCAAAGTATCAACTCCGATGATGAGAATCTTGAGAGATCTGTAGAACGCTATGTGCCAATGATCTCATTCTACTGTAGGTCCGTGTTACCTTGTCCCTTGTCGATTATTAAAACAAAATGGGAGGGTCTGAGTTAAAACTTAAGATATCGTAATATCATCATGGCCAGCAAGTAAAGTGGGCAAGAGTACCAGGGTCCTCCTGCAGCATGTCAAAATCCTACGATAATATAACCGAGAGTCAAGAGCCAAGCCACTGAACAAGTAGCACAACATGGCCCAGGGGTTTTCATGCAGAAGGCGAGCTTTCGTATAAACAGATGGGAAATCCTCAAATTCAAGATATTAATATTTTAGCCATCGACATTCGAGAGGGCAAATCGCCGCCGTTGCTGGCTTGGCTTGATGAATTGCAGCGAAGATCACCAAGATCCATGGAGTTTTAAGAATCTAATTGCCTAGTAAAAACCTTCCTTCCCAGTAAAAAGCACATAGAGGGCATGTGGGCCGAGCCAACCGAGCTTGATACCGAGGGATGCTCTGGGACAAGGCGTCCTCCGCATTTTTTTTAACGGCTACGAGGATTAATTGCATGACTAAAATATTCTTGGGGTTCAAATAGTCTGCCACACACTTGCAAATGATCATCTAGGCTCGAGTCAACCGATATACATGCTTTCTTGAGATGCCGAGACGTTCCTTTTGATGAAATGGTGGGTGGGTTTCTGCAGAACTACCGTCCCAGAAGCAGCCTCCAACAAACGGCATCCCAGCACTCTGAGGTGCGGATCCAACCAACTACGGAGAGCATTCCGCCTCTGGGAACGCCCAGAAATTTCACCCAACCCTTTCGGTGAATTTTTCGTCACCTTTTCGCGACAATTTTGGCTGATGATGGTGGGACCTAATGCAAGGCTCGCAGGGCAACACAGCTGACATGGTGGATTCTGTAGAGACGGGAAGACTCGACATCCGGAAACCTTGCCTAACCAAATTGAAATGCGGGGTTGGAAGGTTGGCCCTAGCCTGGGGCTAAAATAACAAACTGAGAGTTCGCGTCGCAGGTGTTCAACAGGTGCAGAAAAGTATCTTCGAACGTAGTTTAGAGCTTTTTTTGGTATCCTCAAGTCACATTCGTTAGTCGTGTCTCCAGATACCCCAAGAGCCTGGGCTAGACTTCTTGTCTTCTGCTGCGCCTTCGTCGGCTTCGAAGTCGAGACCAAGTCGTCCTGGGCCCAGCTTGATCTAGCATTTGAACTCCACACATACTCTTGGGAGCAGCAAATGTGATTTCCTATTCACTTTTCACTCATAAATCTTTTTTTCGCTAAAAAGCTTTTGTAGTGTCTGTGCGTTTGCAGGGCTTTGACATTAGAAAAAGGAGAACGCAAATATACCTCCTTCCTTATCCGTGAACCTCGAACCTGGAGACTTGATTAGAGGGGCCGGATATTATGTGTGTGTAACACCCGGAAGTTTGCTTGAGATCAAACCGTTTCTAATAAATTCATAGGGACGTCTAACGGATGAATGTATTCACATTCCAATTTGACGTAAAGGTGCTAACCAACGAGTCCTCGATAGTATCGACGCTAAAAAAGAGACACCAGAGAGTTGTGATACCTCCGAGTTGTGTGGTAACGGGGAGCGGTCTGGTTGGTTGAGGGCCACCACTCCAGCACTACAAAGTGAATTGCAGAATTGAACCGCATCGAACTGTCCCCTGGATATTCCTGCAGGCACTAGTAGATGCTGTGTCTTCCTTAGCGAATCTTACTCTGGGCGGCTTTTGGAAGTGCTCTCTCCCTGAACCGGCGATGTTGGTGATTGGGTTCGTCAGGGTGAAACAAGCTGAAAAGATATTCGTAATTGGGAGCAAGAATTTGCCTGAATCAAGAAATTATTTCTCAGATGGAATCGCTTTTGCTTTGCAAGAGAATTTCTGTCTCCTTTGGTTTTGAGTTGTAAGACGGAAGCAAAGCATGCTGCAAGACAGAGAACTGTCAGTCAAGTGAATGACCTCCATTGTGTTCCATGCACGTACAGGTTCCTTTACTCGCATAATTGGTTAGATTTGCGCGATTTTCGAGACTGTGAAAAGAAGGATGTATACAAGCGGGATTATCGTCCCAAGCGACCCAATGGTATTGAACTGTCTGCATGAGATGTGGAGATGCCTGGCATGGAGGGGCTAACCGAAAACTCTCAGCGGCAGCCGCTTCGCAAACTTGGCATATCGTGGCTTTCGTTGGTGTCGTTTGAATCGAGGAAGGTCACGTCAGACCAACAATGAGGATGTCATATTCAAGTTCATTTTGATGCGGCATCTCTGGGCAAAAGAGAAGCTTGCAGGCGAAAGATATTTTTTGTCGATACAAAATATTTGACGTGTGATCGTGTGAAAGCTCCGGGTCGCGGGATGAATGTTAGAATCAGTTAGGGATACCTCAAGCAGCGTCGGAGTGAATACAAGAGCAAACTTTGAAGCTTTTAAGCCTCTCGTACGAAGAAGAAAAGTTAGGCCTTGTGTCAATATCCTTCTTTTGGCCAATTGTAGTATTGTTGTAATTATATCTCGGTGCCGCTAAGTGTTAGAGTACGTTCATGCAAGATCTCGGGGCTTGAAAACGATCTTCAGCTCGTGTGTTGTCGTGAGGTTCCAATGGACATATCACCAACACACGTGGTTCTTTGACGTCGATAACAAAATCAATAACTTGGTATATCGTTGGCTAGTCGGTCATTCTAAGTATGGCCGATAATCTATTTTGCCTTCACGAAGGAAGTAAGTCTCATCATCCCCAATGCAATTGAAGCCGCATCTGTCGTATTTCGGATGGTGATATGGACAGTGGGTCTGAAGCGTCGACGACCAGAGCTTTGGGGGATGGGGATTCCCTCGCCTTGTAGGCATTTGGTCTCTTATCGTAATGGGAATCCCTAATTTTGCCCTGATGTTTCAACGGATAACTTTCGCCTTATGATAACTTGGGTCTAAGCTACGAGTTACACTTTAACGGGGTTTTTAATGATTCTAAATAGGCATCTATCATGGCGATGTTCTCCTGATGAGATATCCAAACCTCCCGGAACAAAACGACAGAGGTCTGACGCAAGCGGCATCCTCCGGGGCAATTCATCCAGGGACCTTGAGTACCTACGAAATTAGAGATGGAAACTTCCAAACTGCGGCAAACAACCTTGATCTTCGAGAAGGGGTTAAACACTATATTCCCTGTTTTTTCGGATTCTTGTCCGAATATCTGCTCGTACAGAAGAGCTACGAGGCGCTAGATGCCCGCCATTGCCAAAGTCACCTCACTCGTCATCATTGAGGAGCTATTTCCGAGAGCTGTGCTCTTTCGAGAACATCCAATTCAAGTGAACCTGAGCGATCAAGTGCATTGGCATGCGGACAAGGACAAGCAGGTTAACTAGCGGTGGTTGCATAGCGTCCGCCGTTGGTCTGGGGTTCCCCACAGCGAAACTCTATTGGTAGAATTGGAGGGAGGGGTCCAGTGCGGTTTGAACGATAACAGGCGAAAAGAAAAAGGAAAAAAGCAGACCATGATTCTTTTTTCCCACAGTTCCCTGCACCAAGAAAGTTCCCCAGGACGAGAGTCGAGAGAAACAGCCAACGAATCATATGGGCAGGAGACATTTTTAGTTCCCCGCTAACGGAAATGGTGTCGAGAAAAAATGTGGACAACTGATCACGATACACTTTTTTTTTCTCCCGTTGACCAAACCAACTTACCTTGTTCGTTAAAGGTTTCCTCCGGAGCCAGGTCTGCTCCCAGATTAAACGAATCTGTTGATTCTGCAACATAACATGATTGAAATATACGTGCAGACGCACTCTCTTTCGTGCAGGTGTGTAAGCATACCAAACTCACCCGTCAGAACGAGGATGGTTTAGTTGCATAGCTCTGCCTTAGTCTCTCCTGTCTTGATTATGCCTTCTGCACACCATTACGACGTCCCAAGATATAACGAATTTCCCACACCGTCTGTCTGCTCTTGTTCACTCGATCACCTCTTGCAAGGGAGTTTCGTGGCCTGTTTTGGCTGTCGCCTTCACCCGGCAAACCGTTTCTCTTCTTCAAGTGTCGACTCTCTCAATCTACAAAATCTTCTCCTTTCGTTCGTTTAGATCTGTTTGGCCTCAGCTTCTCCCATATCCTGCCCTTTCCAACTGTTGATACATTACCGTGACCCTGGAGCGTGCTCCTACATATACCTCCTTTCACGGCGCATAATAATCATTACTAGAATAGAATACCTGTCGGGATAGTCCCTTATCGCCTTTTTCATTAATATTTGTTTCTTTCTTTATCGTCATTTTGGATATTATATCGCAAGACCTCGTTTCCCCTTTGAATTGGCGAATAACAGCCATAGAAACGCCTCTTATTTTTTTTTTTGACTCTTTCCGTTGAACGTCTTTTCTGCCATTAAGTCCGTTTTGACGTTTTGGTTTATTTTCATATTTTCGTCATCGCCATCTAGTTTTTAACATCCTCTTTTTTTTTTTTTTTCAAATTCGCATCTTCATCTTACTCGACTGCCCCCCTCGAAGAACCCCTCTGCTCCTTTTGTTTTTTTTTTTTCTCTCGCCTCGTTCAATTCGATCGCGCATGGGCCTGCCTATTCCCCGGGCTGAGACAGGTCCAACAATCGTAACTCTATTAACATCCAGCAGTCGTCAGTTCCCACCAAGAAGAAACCCAGCTTGAACCCAACTTAAATTCCTCTCGCTTTCTCGATATCGGCTGGTAGACGACTTCCCTTCCTTCCCCGCAAAATAGCCCGCCTTTTTCGCTCTCACGTTCGAATTCACGTTCCACCAGATTGCCATCGTCAGGTCCTCCGGTCCTTGACGGACAACGCGGCGCGAACCCTTGAGTTTGGCCCCTCGTGCTTGTTGTCCTTGAGCAGCAGCCCGCCTTTTCGTTCAGGGTGACCGGAAAACTCCTGGTTTCCAGCGAAGGGATAACTCCCGAAAATAAGTTGCATCGTAAGAGGATGACTTGTCCAGTTTTTTAAGCATAATTACTTACCTTTTCCTACCATTAGAATACTGGTCAACGTCGCCAGCCACCCCGCTCTGCTGCTCCTCTCATTGCGCAAGCGGACGGGCCTTCCTCGCCAAGCGTTCTTTCATCGCACTTTCCTTGGTCCAAGTCTTTGAGGTCCCGGTTTGCTGTAACAACTTGGGTTTCACATTGCGGAATAGAAGTGGAGAAATCGCAACAGCTCGTAGAGCTTCGGGTTTCTCTCTAAAACCACGCATCTGTAAATCCTGTGTAATAGACCTGGGTTAGGGAGATTTATCGATCTTCCTTTGCAGATTTTCATATGAATAAACTGGTAAGTGTTTTGCTTGCTTAAGTATCCGTATTTTTATTCTCACCACCTGCCCCTCGCTGGGCTACCGGCCTTTCTCTATCCCTCCTCATTTTATGGAGCCAGGGCTAGCTATGGAGATCGCTCTTCCGGGGAACTGCTATGGCTAACAGAACTCCTTTCCTTCTAGTCTGGATTTTCTGGTCACCTTCCAGATCTGACCCGGCAACAGCACAACGATTACTTACAAGAGGTCGTCGCCCGCCAATCGCTAGAGAAGACATTCCCGCCCAATAGTACCACCTTGTTTTCTCAACGTGGCTTGAATCCTCTGCCTATCGTGACAAGCACAGCTTCTTCGGACGATAGGATGTCGGAGTCTCAATCGACAAATACTCCACGTTTGAGCGAAGTCTCTAGTGTGGATTCGCCAAAGGATCTCCCCGAGCCCATTGCCCCTGTGCAAGCCGCCAAAGCTGCCAACGCAAGGATGCCTGGAATCAAACCCCCCTTTCAATCAAACACTTTCAACGGGTCCCTGGATCCGATGGCATATGCGTCGGAAGACATGTATCGCAAAACTCCAGAGTCCGAAGTGTTGGCCTCGTCGGACGAGGAGCAGGACCAGCCAACATCGTATTTCCCGCCCGGACTGAAGAATCCGAAATTAGAAAGCATTTCCACCATGTCATCCAGACGGCCTTCGTACGCTGCTGAATTTTCCAACCGCAACCGAAATCTAAACTCCCAAAATGGACATGACCCTTTGCTTCCGGAATCTAACCCATCTAGCCCGCTAACTGAACTTCCTGGCTGGACAGCTTCTAAAAACCCACAAGAGAGGAAAGCATCTATAAATCTGACCTGGAGTGCTGGGTCAATATGGAACCAAGGAGCATCTCGAAAGAATCCCCCAAAGGGCGCCGTAGGCTCAATTCTTACACCCACAGGGCCTGGATCATTGTATTCGAATACGGATAGCCTTCAATCTCCGACTTCTCTCCTTCCTGGTAGCTCTAGCGATTTGTCCATCCCAATTCCACCGAATCCTCAGCCGCGTAATTATCGATCCATGTCATTTTCTGTAGGCCAGCGTGAGTTAGAAGACCAAGCAAGACCCAGGCTATCGCCTCCTGCCCACCATACGCTTTCAAGACTTTCTGGACTTCACCATCGACCCTCGCGGCCGAGTTTGTTGTCGGAGGAACACTATGCCAATGGAAGCCCACTCAGAAGCGTCTTTGAGGCTCCGGATCATATCGAAGAAAAATTTGAAGAATCTCCAATTCAAAATATGACGCCTACTCATCCCGCTTATGCTAGCAATTCGAGACAATATGACTCTATCAGGTTCCGAAATAGGACAATCTCGGCAGCTTCCAGTTCTGCTCGAACCATCACGGCAACTTCTGGGCGAACTAGTGACACAAACCCTACTGAACGATCCGAGGATTTCGAAAATGCGCTGGCTGACGATGAAGAGGTAGATGCTCTAGCATCTGCTGGCTTTTTCGGGCACAACCGTGGATTCGACTCATCAAATTTAGGTAGAAGGTTCAGCGAAGCTCCGCGCAGCACAAATTTTCCTGAGAACCAACGTCTCGAACTTCTCAAGAAACAGCATTGGCAAACTGTTGGGGTTCCATTCGGTGGTGAAGATGATCTTGGTAGCCAAAGCCGCCGACACTCTTTTGCAGGGCCACTCTCAAAGGTTCCAGGAGAAGAATATAGTATCAACCAGAGTAATCAGATTTTGGATCAATATCAGAATGTTAGCCCTACACATCATGAAGGTGAGTTGCTCCTTCCTGTGAAATTGTCCTCACATTCTAACCAATGGCGAATACTTAGGCATAAACTTTGACAATTATCTTATTGAGCAACAGCTTGTGGGCCAAGCTTTCAACCCCACGCTGAGATCCTCAGGTTTTGCTCCTTCAGAACCACCTCCGCTCAGCATCTCACCTGAACACCACCGAATGAATGGCCCAGCAGGCATTTATCAACCTGGCTATCCTCCACTTTCGCAAATGGCACCTCGTAACAACCAGTTGCTTTATCTTGTTTCGTTCAAAGCCTGTCGTGCCGATGTTTTCTTCGTTCAAGAAGGCACGGGGCTCCGCGTCAAAAATGGAGATCTCGTCATTGTTGAGGCCGATCGAGGAACAGATTTGGGTACGGTCACTGGTGAAAATGTCACTTGGAACCAAGCAAAGGCATTGAAAGAAGAGGCTGCCGCTCGCCATTACGAGTGGTTAATGATGTTTTCAAATCGTCGACCAGGCGGTGCCGCACCTCCAAATGGAGCTGGCCCTACACCAACTCTAGTCAATGGACAAAATATGGGTGATCCAGGCTTGGGCGCCGGTCAATCTCCCGACCCATCAGCTTCCGAACTGAAACCAAAGATGATCAAACGCTTAGCTCAAGTCCACGAAATTCAGACTCTACGCGACAAGGAGGCTAACGAGGCCAAGGCTAAACGGGTTTGCCAACAAAAGGTCATCGAGCACCGACTTCCAATGGAGATTTTGGATGCTGAGTTTCAGATGTAAGTCTCATTCAGGTTTTTCCAGTTGCAAAGAGCTGTATGTGCTGATAAGCTTTCTTTCTCTAGGGACTGGAAGAAATTGACCTTCTACTATTATGCTGATACGTATATCAATTTCAACTCTTTGGTAACCGACCTATTCAAAATCTACAAAACACGAATCTGGATGTCTGCTATGAATCCCGCTTCGTTCGCCCACGCAAATGGAAGTCCCATCAGCGCACGTATGAACACAGGACCACCAATTCTCCAGGGAGTTATCAGCGATCACCTTTCGGATGTTGCCATCCAGCAACATTACGGAAACATTGCCATTCCTAACCAATACGCCTATGCTCCCTCTATTCCCCGCGCTTTGGTCCCCCCTGGAACCCAGCAAATATACGCTCAACAGCAGATGACGCTCCCTCAAGCAATCGCACTCTATCCTATCCGCCAAACCACTCACGGTGTCGTCCCTCACCAGGACTTCAGTCATCTTCCTCAACAGCAACAAAATAACGGGTATTATATGAACAATCAAAATGGAGGCACAAGCCCACATGGGCCAGGGCTAGACTACCGCCAGGGCTAATTAACCACCGCGACACATTTTCCACACCTAAAATTTATTGAAAAGCACACGCATCACGATTTCACTTTAATTAACGTTTTTTGTGTTCGGGCATACAACCAAAAACAAAAACAAAAGCGATCTTTTACACATACAACTTAGAAGAAGGTACTGGGGAGTTCGAGTTATTTCGTTTTTTCCATTCTTCACATCTGATTCCGAGTCAACAAATGTCTCGGCTATCTCACGATTCCATGGGTATTTTTTGGTGGAATTGCCGAAAGCATCTTTTGGCGTTGCGCCTGGTCTATAGTACCGTCTGTTTTTTTTTTTTTTTTTCTTCTGATCTTTCTGTGTTTTGCTCCTAATTTTAATCTTCTTGTTCATGCTCCTTTTTGTCATATTTCAACTTCTTTCATATATCTATTACGTCTCATTTTACCGGGCAAAGCCTAGCATTTCAGCCATGTCACGCCTTTCATGTGCTTTTTGGTTTTACTCGTTACGCCTTGAAATTTGATATGTCCATTGTAGACACGGGATTTTTAAATACGTTGATTACACTGGATAACCGGATCGGGATACATCTTTGCTAGTCTTTTTGCTTGGATTCTTCTTTGCTTCACTCAAGAGTTTCATGTACAGGCTGCTTTTCTCAGTAGCGTCCTTCGTTTCGTTTATTTGATACAATTGCTCTGTGTTTCTTTCCTTTTTTTTCCTTTTGCAAATCTGAATCCCAAAAAATGAATTGAGAGTAAGGAATAGAAATATCAAGAATGGCACTGGTATTTGGTTCTGGTTCGTTTCGTTTAGCATTTTTTGCCTGCCTTCGTTATATTTTGAATATTCAAATTTGCGAGCTGGTCATCTTCGTTTTGAATATAATTGTCTTTCATGAGCATTTCTTTTTGACGTCGAAGAACTATACCTTCAACAATGTGTTCACGTTGGTTCTTTGACTTATCTTATTATCACACTACTTACTTATATACCACATTACATTGGGAGGAATTTGGGAAATTATAACTGTCTTTTCCGCTCTGCATAATACCACTTATCCATCTGTGCACTTTTGACTGATATGATATCTTGTCCGGATTCTGTCACTCCGATAGATCAGTCTCCACTTAGCCGAACAGTAGTTCTTCCGAACCAATGTATCCTTTGGATTCGACCCTTGGATACATGTTCGACACCAATAGGGTACATTGATACCATTCGACCAACGTCGACCCAACCCTAAGCCTAGCTAGCTTGAACTCTAGATCGGGAAACAAATGCATGTTGTAACTTTTTTTTTTTTTTTTATCATGTGCCCTTTTGCATTCCGCTCCCTGGCACTTGGTTGGCTCAAACATCTGTCATTGCTCGTTCGTTCGACAAACCCCACATTCTAACAGCAGCATGCAAGCTGCAAGAGATAGTTCCACATACCGGCACCTCTTGCCTGCTCCACACCTTCGAGCGGATTCCCCAGAAGAAATAATATTAAAAAACTGGAGGTGCGAGAGGTGGTGGGAACGATAGGAAGGGGGGTAGAATAATAATAAAAATCGGCCGCAGTCTTAATCGATTATGCAATTATGGATGGTGGATGGGTGGATGCGGGGTCGGAGTGCCGGGTCGATGATGCCGGTAATTGCCGTTTGCATTTTCAAGTTCATCTTTTTTTTTCTTCTAAAATTTTAATTCACATTGTGATACTCTGTACTTTTTCTTCCGTTCGTCGAATGATGTGAAGGTCTCGAACGCGCTAACCTTTCTTTGATGGAATGGAATTGTAGAGTATATTGTACCATTCCTTACCTGGAACTCAAATTAGGATGTTCAGATATGATTATCACTTTTTTTTTTTTTTTTTTTTTAGCTTCCCAGACTTTCACGGAGCTATAGCTTACGCTATAAGAATCGATAAACTTTTAGCATGATTGGTTTATGGAGTCCGCGAGAGACTTCCGAGGTACTACAGAAGCTTCTGAAAGGGCAATATTGAAGAGAATCTACAAGGGCCTCATTTGGATTGGAAGGTTCGCGTGAAAAAAAAAAAAGCACGGAAGGTGGGAAGTAACGTTGGATCTCTGAGAAATGGTTATCGAAAGCTCTCTGACCTAGGGTGTTAACTTCCAGGGTGTCCATGGCCAGATACTAACCCGGTCTATGCAAAGATGGCAGGGATTCCTTGCAGATCTACCCTGTTGCTAGAATATTTATTCGAAGGATCCAATGGTTGATCGAACGCTTAAATTAGAGCTTCGCATTTGAGAGGCTGTCTGTCGACTATGTGGATCTTAATACGGAGACCATGTCGACGTCGAATATCGCGAGTGGATCCCAGTTTTAATTTCCAACAGTTGAAGGCCAAGATACAACGCAAGCGCACGTTCGTATATCTTGTTTCTCAACATTTCGTTGATTGCAATATTGAGACTCTTTGATCCTCTTGACAACGATATGTTTACATGAGAGGTTTTCGGTTTCAGCGGATTAATGTTATCTAGGGTCGTATTTCCGAATTTGGTGTTCAAGGAGTCCTGGTCGCAAGAGGAAATATTTAAATCAGAAATGTGGATGGAAGCGAAATATGTAGCAGCTAGCGTCTACTGGCCCCAGCTTTGAAAACTAGACTCGGAGATAGACCATTAACATAGCTAGGAATTGCGAAAGGTCCACGTAATCAATTACTTAACATTTACAGATATATGTAGCTCAACTAACCAATTTAACCAACTCTAGCTTTACTCATCCTCATAAATATAAATTGAAAGACGATGGTACCATATGGCCATGATGCGTCGAGGAGTCGTGACTGGCCTCGCACGCCAAACTCTCACTTCCAACGGACCCACAGATACCAGTCGTGACTACTTATTACAGTCCTATTGTACGTAGTTCGTAATCGGAAACCGAGAAGATTCTTCTATGAATGATGTGCAAATATCGACCGCTATCAGAGCTTACTTTTCACAATCCTCAACATGATGTTTTCTTGTTTTGATCGACATACTTGAGTAATTGATGAAATAATTTTTAGTTTATAGTTAAAAGTAAGGTTTTAGAAATTTCAACAGCACGTATTGACTAATCTATATACGCTAGTGGATAACGTTGTAACAATGATTTTGCAAATTTTGTTCGTACCTAGTTTCATTTGGAACATGTTGAACAAGAATAGTCCTAGTATATTCTAATTATGAATTTTAGGTGTTTATGACTACGTATAGCTTTCTCTATTTCTAGCTGGTCTCGTTTCCAGCCTGCCTTTCGTTTCTAGCCCGCCCCACGAACGAGACCTAACAAGCGGGGAGTTGAGAACTGACGTTTCTTCTGCTGCAGCGTGTTGTTGCTGGTATCTCCGGTTTGGATGACGAAGATATTACGACCTGACTAAGCTCGCGGGGAAGCGTCCCCGAGACTACGACCTGGGATCATAGGTCCCAAATTGTGTGGGTGACATTGGAATATCGGCCGACAATCAGATTAATATTAAACACTCTTCCAACCTCCACGACCAGATAAAAGACCACCAATACCGATGATATACTCAGAGAAGCTTCGAAAATTTGTTATTATCCAGCTTGATCAATTGAGGTGGGTTCCAATCCAAAGGGTAATTCTCCGAGGTACGAATGGCGTAATCTGAGTTTGCTGTCATGTCAGTCGTGGGTCTAGATCGGGCCTTTTGATTAAGCAATCTCCACAGCTCACCATGCTCTCGGAAGCGCCCCACAAAGCTGAAAGGCAGCAAAGGCATCAAAGAAAAGGCTTGATGATAAATCTCGATGGGTATACCTCTGCATCGCGTAGCTGGAGCTCACAGCGTTTGCTCGAGCTGTGCTGAATTCGAAAGTGGCGAGATTGTCAGCGAACTGTATGAACTCTTTCGTTTGGAATGCACCTGACATGCATGATCCTGGCCCGGAATGCGAAGTCGGCTTTGTCCTAACCCTGAGCTAACTCTCAACAAGAGTCCGGTCCTGTCCGTGTGGTGTTAGTCTCGGGTGGTGTTCTGAAGCGAGAGCGACGGCGAGGTGGCCTGAGTCTTCATTTCATTGCTTCAAATCACAGGCGACTTTGAATTTTCTTCCGATTTTCTGGACTAGGAAAGAAAAAATTTTTTATACTGGAAAAGACGTTGCTCGATAATCGTACCGTATTCCGCAATGCGTCTTTCGACGAGGAATATTGCCTCATGCGTGCGCTTTGCTTTTCCCGCGTTTTTATCCGGTCCATTCATGGAGCGAAATTCATGGAGTGAATCCGCGAAACAGCCACTTAATTTTTACCAACAAGCGAGCGCCTGGAGCGAGCTAGGACCAAGGACGAACTTGATTAATTGGCTGCCGACGGACAGATAATTCAAGTTATCGAGAAACTCTGGAACCGACCCTTTGCCGCGGGGATGGTGTCACAGATAATTTCTGACATTGCTCCGTTATAATTACGGCCATGAGAATTGGAACACCACATGGTTCCGAGAGCTGGAATGCTGTCTTCTCAATGAGGTGGGCATCAAAATAAAGATCCGATCCTTGCGTCGTGGATAACGATAAGGGCAACCGAATTCCGTCTGTCAGCGCAGGCACAAATTTGCTCTTCTAAAATTAAAAATGATTGGATATCAGCTATGGCGGCATGGCATTTGTTTTTTGGGGGCGTCCAATTATTATTCAAGCCATCTAATCCCATCGGCGAAGAGCGCAAATTGGCAAAAATCCGCGAGGGAGCTCGAACAAAAATGCTTTCTCTGTGGCTTGCGGTCTGGATCGGGGTTCTCTGTACTATAGCCAAAGTTATTCCGGCCGATCTTGAATAAAGGTCAATTTGGAAGAGCGAGGCACTGCGATCAACTGATCTTGGGCTGCTTCTCTGCTATATATGAACGAAGAACCCGGCCTGTGCCTTGACACCGCTCTAAACTTTGCGACCAAATTGTCGATGCTATTTTCAAGACCTACAAAAAAAAAAAAAAAAAAAAAAACACCAAATATTTAAATGTTGCAAGCAGAAAAATATTTTTGTTAAACGGGACTTGCAAGTCACTCTTCTTACCATTTTTGCTCCTATATTCTGCTTGCTTGAGGACGGGCATCTCCTTTGCTCCAAGGTTTTTCTTAACACGACTGTTATTATCTGCGAAACAACATGGATTCTCTGGGCATGCTTTTACTTCGAAACAGGAGGACGGCAAGGTCCTCCTCACGCGACGTCGACTTGGGAGCGGTGACTCGGCTAGCAACTTCCCCTCTTTCTCTTTCTCTTCCAGGTATGATATTCCCTTTCTCTTTTTATTTCCAAATTTCCTTAGCGGACATCAGTAAAGTGTTTCCGCATTTCGCTACCTTTTGCGAGGGCCCTGTCTGTATGCAGAAAGATGCGGATTTTCAAGAAATCTCGTTGGTTGAAGGGTAAGAGCGTTGACGCTAAGACCTGGTCACAAGCACCCCGGACAGTTTGCGAACACCAAGTTTTCGAACATTTCTGTCATTTCTCCGCACCGTTTCTCCCCCCCCTGTAACCAGTCCCCGGATGGGGTAGTCCCCCAACCCTGCTTCGCCAGACGAATTTTGCACAGACGAGTGAATTTATATATATATAACGGTACAGTACAGAGAGCAGAGTATGTACCGCAGGGAGTGTATTTTGAATTTTCGCTTCGGATACCAGTTTCTTTGCACTGCAACTTTCGTATCTAGACCAAGCAATTTTTTCCATGCATTTTCAGCCCTCGTATCTCGGCATCCTTCGTCATATCTATCATTCCACTCTGAACCTTTGTTTTTCAAATCGGTTGTGATTATATATAACAGCCTCTTCTAATTCGTCTACAATTAGTTTTAAATCTCGAACTCGGAGAGGACTTGTTGAACATTTTAAATCCTTTCACAGGCGACTGTACGACGACTAAAGACCGTCAGGAAAGGGCCACCATGGATGAAGCTCCACAGGTTCGTATTCGCACGGGTAATGACGTTGAGTTGCGTCAAATAGATCATGAGCACTAACCGATAACTTCAATAGTCTACAAGCAATTCAAAATTAAAACCAAAAGATCTAGATGAGGAAACCAAAGAGACAAGAGAAATCAAGACCGAACGCAGAAAGCACAAGAAAAAGGCCAAGTTAACGAAACCGCAAAGCCCCGAGCAATACCATCACACACCAACTTTCGCTGCCCAGTCCTTCACTTTAACCGCAACCCCTGATGTTTTTCGAAGGAATCAAACACGCAAACGCTCACACCCAATGTTGGATCTGGCAAAGTCGAGAAGGGTTCCGTCGCCCAATATCATCCAACCATTCGACGAGAGGTCATCTGGTGAATACGATCGATATTCCACAAAAACACCAACCAACGACAGCAGAAATAGTCCAAAGCTCCCGACAAACAGATTCATGCCGGCCAGTCCCCAGTACGAACTATTTTCAAGTACAATACTGTGCCAGCAGACACCGGTAGTCCCAGGACGGCGTGCGCCAGAAGTTAAAGATTCGACCACAAGAGGACGGCCAGACTGGTCTGAGATGGACGAGAAGGTTTCGCAAAAACAGCTCCGGCGAACAAACTCTGTTGTGTCTAGCTCTACCAAATCTTCAAAACCGCGACAGCGTCCAAAATCGCAAGGTGTAGATCTAGCCACGGTGTTGAAGGGTAACACTATGTTACGCACGCCTAAGGATGACGAATCGGTGTACCAGGCTCGAGGATGTGCCCCATGGCGTATCCGCGTTTAATATCAATCTTGCTCCTTTTTTTTCTTTTCTGAACGACATTTGCATTATTTCCCTATTTTTCACTTCTACTCTCACCATAAATGCAATATACCCACTGCATTCATCGGCGTTAGGTTACTTTAGATTGATTGTTTTGAGACGTCTGCTATGAGACAAGCTATTACATACCATTTATGAATCGGTATACCCTTTTCGCAGCAATTCGGGGCGTTATCAAGTTTCTTTTTGTTTTTCATTGACGTTTTTGTCCTACGATTTGGGTTACACGGCGTTTTGATTCTGGAATGAGGCTGGTTGGACATGCAGGTCACACAAAGTTTTTCAACAATGTATTTTTTGATGTATATCTTGTATGCCGCAGTATCACCACAGGGCTTACCATATTTCTTTTGTTTTTTCAATTAACCTTATAGCTTATCTGAAGGTTCGAGGTACATACATGTTATCACTCAACAAACACCTTGTGGTAATGAGATGCGATATATATCAATTGAATATACTACTTGCATTGGTGTTTTTGTTGATGCCAATAAGCAAGCCCGAAATTACATTCCCACCAGACCAGCCGACCAGGAAATTGTGAATACGGATGAGCTATTCGACCATATCTAGCGCCTAGGCGTCGCCAGATATTAGCTCTCCTCATCTCTTTTCTTCCCCAAGGGCCATTGGTATAATTGGTCATTGCATTGAGGGGCGTTTGAGAACTATTAAATATCGCAATCTGCCGTGTCATTTGGCAAAAATCCTGAGCCGTGTTGGTGAGCCTTCTTCCATCGATTTACGGAGCTTAATGTCGGTCTTTATGCTCCTTCTTGTGGAGATGCTCAAACCGAGTTCTTTTAGTGCAAGCAGATTGTAAGTACCCGACATGTCTGGCGGCTCGATGTCTCATATGAGGTAATGAAACTTTTGCGCGTACCTGCGTATGCAAGTACCATATCTGCAAGCAAGTAGTACAGCGAGCGAGTCCCATTTGTGCTTGAGAGCGAGAAAAACGTCGGGCGACCGCGGCGACCGTACAGAATGGTCTCGAAAACCAAACGCTCCCAAATATCTTAAGACAGCTGGGGGCCCCCCTTTGCTATTATTTGGAATATAGAAATTATGATATTAAAATTGCGACACTTATTTTTTTCTCAGGATCAGGACATGGACAAACAATTATGTCTGCGTTGCGAGATAGTGATATTTTCCAAATCCTTCAAAAAATCCTTCTGAAGGACCGCCGCCATCCAACATCAAAAAGCCTCGATGGTAGGAGAACCTTCAGCTAGGTGGATCTCCGGATCCACAGAGAGTGGTGGTCATTGCGCCGAGCTGAACCAAGTTTCCTCTTCCCGCCTATCTCCCCCACCTTCAGCCTTTACGCCGACGCGACTGTGGTCACTGCACTGGAGTGAACTACTTTTTGGGGATCGTTCTGCGAGATTTACAATGGATTAAGTGGAGCCGTGGCTTGATATTATGGTCCTTTCATTCGCCACCTGGCTTTAACGCAAATCAAACCCGAGAACAAAGTTTTAAGTTGCTGGCCTGCACTAACTCAGGAGAGGAAAGCTTGTTTTCGTTAAAGGTTTCCATTGGATCGTATGAGCCCAATTTCGCACACAGAATATGGCACTTTTAGAAAAAGTTCACATTTTCAGGGCTTCAGCCAAAGCCCGATTGAGACTTTCGCCGTTGCACAACGCGACTAAAAAGACCAAAGCGAATACCTTCTTTGCGCAACACTGCTTGGTCTAGTGCCGAGAGCCTTTTAATTAGTAGTATCTTCTTTATAATCATAACTGGTCTCGGTTTCCAGATGGCCACACAAACAGCTCAATTAATAAATAAAGAGAGCTAGCTCCCTGAGCATATTTTAAGAGTTGACCAATTCGGGCATATCAAACACGCAGTGCTATCGAGCTTCGAAGCTTCCGAGATATACCTCTCAGTATTTTATAAACTCATCTACTGGAATTCGGGGGGGCCGAGTTGCACATAAATAAACTTCGGTTGTGGAAGGTTTCGAGACTAACGTACTCCAACTAGTTAACTAGATGTACAGAAGCTAACATAATTGTTTAAGGCTCCAGGATTTAATGTGAAGGTGGCAGGCAGTAAGAGCGTGTCGTACTCAATTATTATATTTGGTAGATGTAAAAACCGCCTGCAATCTAATAAATCTCAGTTCCTTCATGTAATAGGAGCTGCCGGAAGGATGGCATATTTCACTTGAGAGGTTACAATTAATAGTTAGCTACGTACGTTAGGATCCGGATCCAAATGTGGATACGTATCGATAAGTGCAAGCACAGTCGCTAACACTCGGGGGTATTCAAGTAGCAATATCCATCTCCATCTTGTGAACATTATCATTTGCATTCATGAATTCTAGTTGTGTGAGGTGTTGTGGTTAATGAAGCCCGATTTGGTTTGTACCTCGATTGAGGCCATGATCGGTTTTTGGGTTCTAGATAGCGGTCTCGGTTTCTCCGTTTCCGGTATGACCCGACGTAAAAAAGCGTGATATGCAACCAGCTAGCAGCTGACCCATAAGTGAGTCTTTGATACCGGAAGTCAAACATATGAATATAGAACCAATCTTGAGTATTCCCGAAAACAAATAAGCAGCTTGTAAATACTAAGCTTCCCGCCCTGTCTGAGCTCAGAAGCCAGAAGAGAAAAGGTCCTGGCCCGAACAAAAGTTCCGATCAATGTTAATCAATTGATTTCATCTGAACACATACACAAAATATCACCACATCAACAACGCAAACCTACTACAAACATTAACCACAAGATCCTCATAACACGAAATGAGAGAAACGATATTCCACTCTCTCCAACCGTTACTATCACCCAGAAGATCAGTAATAATAGCACTCTTAACCCCACCGGTATTGTACACCTCCGCCACTATCATCCGTCTACTACACCAATACCCAACAACCAATATCCACCCCTCTCATCCAGTCTACATTTCCAGAGACAACCAGCGTTTCAAGCAAACTCACGTACACTGGTTTTCGGCAAGGGTACCACTTAAAACGCTTCTTTCACCATCACAAAGGTCACTGGGACTGTCGAGCAAAACAAATTCAGATACCATTGCTATTTCAAGAGCGAAGGAAGAAGAGGAGAGGCTAGAATTGCTAGAGAGAAATCCGGTAGAAAATTGGACGTTTGCGTTTTTCTCCACGCCGACATTATCCTTTGAAGCTTCTTGTTTTGGGTGGCTCCTTGGGAATGGGTTTCGTATTGGAGATCAAGCGAGGGATGGAGTCTATGTGGGGCAAGGATTGGCTCATGGACTTTTCAGGGTCACGGCGTTTCAAACAGAGGAAGACATCATGGAAGAAACTAAAAGGATGATAAGGAGGGGTGAAGCAAGAGAGGCGGATGATGTGAATGGTGGAGTTATAGGAAGAGTGATAGTTGAGTTTGGTATGCCGGATGGGTTGGTACGGTCATGGGAGGTTGTAGCTGCGAGATACGGATGGCCGTGGAGGCATCTAAGCGGAGGGAGGCATTGCTTTGAGGTACTCTTGGATCATCCTATAGGTCTGGATGGGCGAAATTTGGAGGATGAAATGGTGACGGTGAGGCTCGGGTGTGCAGCTGATCTTGAGAGGGTGAATAGGGTTAATGGACGGGAAGATGGGAAATGGATGCCGTGGACGTTCGTGTGGTTACATGAGATGTATGCAAGGTGGTTGGTCGATGGAGCGGTGAATAAGCTTATGGGAACGCCAGATGGAGTATGAGAGCAGACCAACACGTCTTCATTGAATATGGTCAGATTACAGTCGGATACACCAATAATTCATGGACTCGAGGCCTTCGTGCGTTACTATTAGTTGACGGGACAACTAGAGGCCATGCATGATTGGCTCAATAAGGTGCTTGGGGAGAGTCACTTTATATAAAATATAATAATATAGATACTCCTCTTTACATGTATATAAACCTCAATCACGACTATTTTGGTAGGGTATCCCACAAGTTATCGGTATCTTGTGTAGTTTCTCTCACTTTTCAAGATTGCTGTCCGACTCTCGAAGCCGAAATTCTCCTCTAATTGTCATCATGAAAAGGAGATGTGCCGGTGAGGTGTGTTGATACTGTTGCGTATTGATACTGCGTTGCGTTGATCAAACGGTTTGATTCTCAGATATTGCCTGTTAGAGAGACCGTACCAAAAGAGGGATAGTGTTGTATTCGAGAGGGTTTGGAGCCCTCGTCCACTGTGGTGACCGCCAATTTGTCTCTCACAAAAGTTTCTTTCAACCCGTTTTCGAGATCGCACCAGCCCAGCGACAACCGCCATCGACGAAGACGACCTCTCACGACACAACACTAACCTCCTAACTCCGACTATTCCGACATCCCTAATATACGACCAAGGTTCGTTCACTCGCCCTCTATCGATCAATTGAAACGAAAAGAGAAAGAAATAAGAAGTTGGTGGAGATTTTTGAGGAAGTTTAAACGATGGTTGAATGCTGATTTTTGGATGTCTTTTTGGATTATAGATGGGTGCTCTTAAATACATCGAAGAACTTCAGAAGAGGAAGCAGTCTGATGTGCTGCAATTCCTTCTCCGTGTTCGATGCTGGTACTACAGAAACCTAGGTACTGCTTTCCTATGATAAAGCATATATTGAAGGACAGACAAGATGAGTGTCTACGGTCTGGTCTACCTTCTCTCTGGTTCCTCCAACACTCGATGCGAAGAATTTCTCTACCAGGATTCTGAGATTGGGGGTCTTTCCAGATGAGGAGATTAGACCGTGGATATCTCTTCTGTCTGTTCCTTCTTTTCTGTCATCAAAAAAAATATTTTAACTAACCGGATCGGATTTTTCGTTTCCTCTCAACAGCGGTCTGCCATCGTGCCTCTCGTCCATCCCGTCCCGACAAGGCCCGTCGTCTTGGATACAAGGCCAAGCAGGGTTACGTTATCTATCGTATCCGTGTCCGTCGTGGAGGTCGCAAGAGGCCAGTTCCAAAGGGTGCTACATACGGCAAGCCAACCAACCAGGGTGTCAACCAATTGAAGTACCAGCGCTCGCACAGATCCACCGCTGAAGAGCGTGTCGGACGACGATGCGGCAACCTCCGCGTTCTCAACTCCTACTGGGTCAACCAGGATTCGTACGTTCCCTTTCATTCAACCTAGGTTATTGTAGAGAAAAGTTAAGAATTGATATGCTGACTTTCTTTGGGTCAATAACAGTACCTATAAATACTTTGAGGTCATCCTCGTCGATCCCCAACATAAGGCTATCCGTCGTGATGCTCGCATCAACTGGATCGTCAAGCCGGTTCACAAGCACCGCGAGAGCCGTGGTCTCACCGCTACCGGCAAGAAGAGCAGAGGTATCAACAAGGGACACAGATACAACAATACCAAGGCTGGAAGAAGAAAGACCTGGAAACGCCAGAACACCTTGTCTCTCTGGAGATACAGACATTAGGTCTGTTGATTCTGGTTTGTTTTCGGTGTTGGATATGACCTTTCTTTCTTTTTCAATCTGTGTATTTTTTCCATTGCTTTTGAGAGCTATTAATTCCTCAATTATCATTTCTTTTTATTATCATGATGAACTGCCGGTGTGGGGTGATTAGGGTTGCTTTTATTATGTCAGCCTTGTCTATACTAGAGAGAATTTTATATTGCTTCTGCGAGGAAAGTTAAGCATTCCTCAGGAAAATATCATATCATACTCGGCGCCTATAGAGTCGCTTTCCGCCACTCTTTATTTTCTTGTTTATTATCGTGACTGGTCTTGAGACCAAGCCCTCCCAAAGGTATGATGCAGCTATGATTTTGGTAATTTCCCTAGGACGTGAGCAAACCAGGGTGTTAAATTGTAGGACGGCTTGGAATTAATTGAACATCTGGTGTATATTGTAATAAGAACCGCGTATATACTAACAGATTAGCACCACTTCTGGAGGTGATTTGTGGAAATGATTTCTGAAGATGATTTATGAAAATCGTGTCTGAGCCTAAAGAGAGAAATAAATATAGTCATCAGTTTTCATTTCAAAATTAACATGCTAAAAAGAATGTTTGTTGATATTTACAAGCCAACGATAGCACAAAGGTTGGTTACAAAGATATGTATGGTATTCTTATTAGAAGAGGATTTTGGCATTTGTACAAAAAATTTGGACAAAGTATTAGAAGTTATAGTGATAATTTGTAGGGTTAACTGATTAGCTAGTAGTTTTTACCTACTTTAACATCGATACATTTTCGAAGGTAGCTGCAGGGAGGTATCACGTGTATAAAACTGACTTGAAAATAACCACAATATATAGTCCTTCATGTCTCACAGACGCTCCTCAGTCACTTTTACTACATGCGAAACTTAAAAGGTTATATTAAACCCGAGGTGAATTAGTACCTCCAGCCATTTTTGCAGTGTCCTTTAAAAGAAGCTGAAATGATAAGCTCAGCTTGGGTTTAGTATTACGGCCTTGGCGACCCGGCTTGGCTTGGGATTAAGATATTCCGATATAGTACTCATACCATATCAGAGTGGTGCTCCGTAACGGTAACTTTTTTATTTCGCCTCCTCCTTATTTTCCTTATCACTTACTTGGCTTGCAATGCTTGTGCATGCGAATCGTATTTTAAATGTCGCCTTGTGATAGCGGTCCTTTGCTGCAGGTTTCGTCGGTGGTGTCCAGCTGGGCATGGCAGATTACGCCAACGCATACATTCTCACTCACAAATTCTGACATTCGCGCAAGTCTGATGAGTAGATGTTTGAGATGTGTATCTGTGTACTTGTGGCAGTATATAATTCCGTGCAGGTGTTCGAGTATCTATGGATCTGGAAACGGGTCACGTTGGAACAAGCTCAGGGTCCCGCCGGTCGCAGGGGGATGCCGTGGTATTTGTTTTTTCTTGGGGGGGAGGGGCTGCGGTCGTCATTGTGCAGTCCGCACGGGAATCGTACAATCTGGTCATCACGCCTGGTCAAACACAAGCACAAGTTAACCACCGGCCACCAACCTTTCGACATTTTGGGATATCTCCGCCTCTTCCTTTTTTTTTTTTTTTTTTTTTTTTTTGATTGTCCCGATGGTACGCTGTTTATAACCCTCCAACTGCCCTGGTCCATAACTTTAATTCTTATTTGTTTTTCGTTTTCGTTTTCGTTTTTACGTATTATTTTTGTATACTGAAGTTTTAGACCTCATAGATCGATCGCGGTGGTTACGTTACCCTTCGATTAATCCGGACGCGCTAAATTGAGACACTCCGGAAGAACGACCGAACGAACGAACGACCATACGAACGAACCCCATCTTGAGTGGATGCTGCTAACTACGACAAGGGGAACGGCCCACTTACAGTACTACCCCCCCTCTGCATAACCTCTCCACATAGTTCCAAAAGCCGAGCATTCTTCCTACATTCGTCCTGGTTCCTTTAAAATTCGATAAGCGTGAAAAGGCGTTTCAATTCGCCAATTCGGACCCACGAAACTTCTATTTTTTGTCGAAAAAAGGATTGCATTCTCCGGGTGGAGTGGAGTGGGATTCAAGACATATCCATCAAAAGAGAGAGAGAAAGAAAGAGAGAAGGGGAGAGCGCCCGAGAGAGGTTTTAGAGACATCTCTTTTTTGTTTCTGAAGAATTGATTGATCTCCTTCTTCTTCTTCTTCTTCTTATTTCTTGGATTGTCCGGCAGACGGGTGTTCTATTAATACGACTATATTTATATATACTTAAGTATATATTTCTTGTCCTCGCCGGGGTTACCTGCCTACTTTGTTCGGCTTCTGAGACCCGCCTGACTATATATACTTCTTGGAATATATATATCGGGAACCGCGCTTGACGGCGGACGGACGACAACCGAATGCCTGAATGGTACTATAGTTACAGCTCCACTGACTCTGTTCCCGTCGATGCGATTCAATTCTCATAGCGACCGCATTCTCATCATCCTATATCATCCTGGTATTCTTAGTTCTTTCATCATTACCGTCTAAATAATTAGCATGCGACAATAATATCCTATCGCATTCAACCAAATCGCGAACTTCCAGAACCCGCCCTTGCTTGTCCCACCGCTAACCCCCCCCCTGTCGCACAACCCAAAAACCAAAAGAAATATCAAAGGACCGGAAGGATAAAAAAGTCAAAAACAAAATGCCGAGCTGGCCGACAAAACTATTCACACAGGCCTCCTCCTCAGCAGCACACAACAATCATGTTCCAGAACGTAGTGCCACCCCGCCTCGATTACACTCCATATTCCCACAACTCGACGAATCCAGCGTACCTACATTATACGGCCACCAAAGGTCTAAAAGTCATGTGCCGACCGCCGTCGCGGGGTTGTTGAACGGGAGTAATGGGAGTGGGAGTGCCAATTCTTCCGTAACCGCTGGAACTGGAAACGGAGCTGGTGGTTCGAGGAGCTCGAATGTACCACAGGGTGGGGATAAAGTTGAGGTCACCCCGTTCGGAGGGATAGGAGTCAAGAGGGAGAAAATAGTTGCTACTCCTGAGATGGTAAGTTTTCACCCTAATTACATTGAATTTGAGATTTTTTGGGGGGTAGGGAAAATGGCTAATTGAGTTTTATTTTTTTTGAACGGGTAGAAAGTAGGACCTTGTATGACCTGTGCTTCAACGGTACGGTGGCCTACACATTTGACGGTATTCAGATGTACGGTATGCTTGGGCATCAATGACTTGGTACCATTTCAAAAGACGGTCAAATTGGACGATAAGGGGAAGGGAAAACAGAGCGGTAAGTCTCGCTTTTATTATGTCATATAGGAGAATCGAAGATTGACGAATTTATAGGGGTTCCGCCACCGCCACCCTCCCCGCTTACCGTTGAGAAGACGAACCACATTATTAAAAATTGCATCGAATCATTCCTACGTTCTAGAAAATCCATGTTGGAGAGGAAACCTCCTCGTGAAACACCAGCTTCTTCCACAGTTTCGAACGCCCCCAGAAGAGCGGATAGATCTCCTATTACCACATCGTCACATTTAACAACAACTGCCCCTTATCCAGCCTTTGAAGAGCAGAATGGTGATCATGCTCCAAGCCATACGAAGCAATTATCCGTCAGTCTCCCTCGGACGCCAGAATTTACCGAAGATAACAAAAGCCCGAGCTCGGATGCATCACCGAATGGCAACGTCTCACCGAAGAAACCGGAGGTGGTGTATTCACCTCGACGGTTGGAACAGCGAACTCTCACGGGGAGGATGTTTCGACCGTTGGAAGAGTACATTATTCGATCTTTCTCTAGCTGGGATGCGATTAACAATTCCTTTTTGAAAATGGGACCGGATGAGCTTGATGATATGGCCAAGCTATCTAGTTCACCCGATAGGAGCGCGTCTAGTATGGAGCGGGTGATGCGGAAACAGAGGGAGAGACTCAGATTACAGAGTCCGTGGATCGATTGGGCGCAGGTTGCAGAGTTTTACGAAGCAATTCTGACGGCTGGAGATCATCTGGCCGCCCATTTGTTCAATTTGAGCCAACCGAGCTTTGAGAGAATTGGCGAAGACGGAGAAGCTGTTCCTACAAACTCAGAATTCACTCGGGAGGAGGCGGAGGATCTCGAGTCGGATATTGACGAAGCGAGAGATCATTTGGAAAGAGTGCTGTTGAAGGCTGTTGAGCATCTATTAAAACGCCCCGGAAAGCCGCTACAAACGCCCGAAGACTCGAGAACTTTGTTGATCATCATGCTTTGCCCGCTGTTACACCCGTCTAGTGCTGGCGAACTACACTCGGCTCGCTCGAAGAACATACGGCTGCGAAACGATACGTGCACGCGTAACAAGCCGCAATCTAAAGTTGCTTCCGCACCGGGACAGCACTCCGTTGTCATCAAGAGAATCCTCGGACTTCTATCAAACCTACCAAATGAGTCTCATCATTTCTTAGTTTCATGGTTTTCAAGACTGCAAGAGCCGGATTTCAGAAAACTAGTCGACTTTACGGGCAGCTTTATAACTTACCGACTGACCAAACAATTTGGAAAACACATGATCGGAGCTACGGATAAAATTAGAGGCGTGGTCTACGGAGAAGACTGGCAGATAAAAGCTGCTTCTAAATTTCTTTCCCTGCTAGCTGCTGCCAACACGTCGGTTATCTTGAGGAAGCAAAACTCGGATGCGCCGCTGGAGAACTGGTTCAATGCGAATTCCGAGGTGCTGGCTTTCGATACCATTGGCGAAGGGCACCTGGCACGACAGCAAGCAATAGCCCGAGGCCACATCATCCCCACCAGCGACTTTTACAATAGCATGCTCGACTATGCCGACCT
The DNA here is from genome assembly GCA_012184315.1 of Arthrobotrys entomopaga. Lineage (NCBI taxonomy): Eukaryota > Fungi > Ascomycota > Orbiliomycetes > Orbiliales > Orbiliaceae > Arthrobotrys > Arthrobotrys entomopaga. The sequence goes on from LDDX01000170.1 coordinate 238,051, forward strand.
GATCGCTGACTTTGACCAGTGGGAGTCCAAATCCAACAAATTTAGTTTCTGCCAATATCCCTTCTTGCTATCTATGGGGTCCAAGATTCAGATTCTAGAATATGATGCAAAACGGCAAATGGAGGTGAAGGCTCGCGAAGCGTTTTTCAATAGTATCGGATTACGTAGGACGTTTAGCCAGTACCTTTTGTTGCGCGTTCGGCGGGATTGCCTGGTCGAGGATAGTTTGAAGAGAATCAGTGAGAGTGTCGGTGGTGGGAGTGGGGACATCAAGAAGGGACTAAAGATTGAGTTTGATGGAGAGGATGGTATCGATATCGGTGGGCTGAGGAAGGAGTGGTTCTTGCTGCTTATTAGGGATATCTTTGATCCTAGGCATGGTATGTTATAATTCACCATTTATATGTGGAGTGTTTGGGTTACTAATTTTAGGGGGATTAGGGATGTTTGTGTATGATGAGGATTCGAGGTATTGTTACTTTAATCCGCATACATTCGAGGCTACGGAGCAGTATTTCCTCGTCGGGGTGCTGCTGGGTATGGCGATACACAATTCTACGATACTGGACGTGGCTTTGCCGCCTGTGGTTTTTAAGAAACTGTTGAATCCGAACACATCAGTCAGCACACCCAACAAGTTTTCGTCGCCGTCGCCGACGACCAGGTTACCATTCACGTCCACCTTGGAAGATTTAGCGTTCTTTCGCCCGGCTTTGGCGAACGGATTACGACAATTATTAGAATTCGAAGGCGATGTTGAATCGACGTTTTGTAGGGACTTTGTCGTCGAAGTTGAGCGGTACGGACAAATCATGCAAGTTCCGCTCATACCTGACGGGGAGAACCGACCCGTCACGAACGAGAACAGAAGGGAGTTTGTGGATTTATACGCACAATTCTTACTGGATACATCTGTTTCACGACAATTCGAACCTTTCAAACGAGGGTTTTGGACGGTATGCGGTGGTAACGCGCTGAGTCTGTTCCAACCGGACGAGATTGAGCTGTTGGTGCGAGGGTCGGACGAACCGTTGGATATCACGGCGTTGAGGGCGGTGGCGGTATACGAGAACTGGTCGTCGAGTTCGCCCGCGGAAACCAATGTCGTGCAGTGGTTTTGGGAGACGTTTGAGAGTGCGACGGTGGAGATGCAGAGGATGTTGTTGAGTTTTGTGACGGGAAGCGATAGGATTCCTGCTATGGGGATTGCGAATATGGTGCTCAAGATTGTTTACGGTGGACCGCCGGGGGTGCAAGGGCGGGGGAAAAAGGCGGAGAGGTATCCTATCGCTAGGACATGTTTTAATAGCATCACGCTTTGGGGGTATGATAGTAAGGAGACTTTGGAGAGAGTGTTGTGGAGGGCGGTTAGGGAGAGTGAAGGGTTTGGGTTGAAATAGACGTATTTTTTCTTTTAGATTTTGTTTCTTTCTTTCTTTCTTTCTTTCTTTTTTTTTTTTTTGGTTCTACAGTTTTGGCTATTGGTGGTTTTTCGAAATGGTATTCGCATTGGGCATGGGATTGGATGGTATAACTGGTAGTTCCGGCATTATTGCTCTTTTTTTTGGAGATAAGTTTTTGCGAATTTTATGTTGAAGTTTTTTGGTAGTTTGCATTCATTCTGTTTGGGTATATTTTTTTTTCTATTTTTGGTTGATGGAAGGGTTGCATGGTACCTTTATATACACATTTTTTTTAAGGATATAGGACTTTTATAGAATTATCTTGGTTATTCTTATAATATGCTGCTTACAATGTTCTTTAAAGTGCGTAGAATATATATATACTGGTTGCAGTGTTAAGTTAAAAGAGATGCTTGAATTGGGGAAAGTATTAATATTACTCTTTTAAAAATTTACTTTGATTATTCGAGCGGTTTCTCTTCAGGTTACTTGATATATGATCAATGGTAGGATAGGTAATCGAGTACTAACAGAGTAGCTTTCATGCACCATGGCAATCACTGTGCATGTGAATCGATTAATCAGGAATCAAGAAAGCGATAGGGTATATTTGGTTCACGCATGGGATTTGAAGCTTAACTATAATTATAATAAGCGACGACCCCTGGCCTGTTCCCTGTGAGATTGATCTGCAGATTGGAATTTTGTATTCCGTGATTCAATAAGCCGAAGCATATGCGCTTGTGTAAAATTTCGAAACTCAACTGCGACTGGTTTTTACGTGGCACAGAAAGATTGGTTATATTAATTATAATTGTGCCTTGGATGGATCGGCAGCATATATATCCTGAGATGTACGATGTGTATGCAGGTGAATTCAAGGTGAGAGCTGAAGCCTGGCGCCTGATGCAAGGCAAGGCAAGGCAAGCTAATTGGAACCCGCCAAATTTATTTCCGAATTTGTATTAACATTTTGTTTGAAATTGGATTTTCTCCGAGATCGATCTAGATCTGGCGTTGGCGAGTTTTGATCGAATCGATTCGGGAGGGGCTTTTGCTTGGCGTATTACATGCCGGTGTTGAGAAGAGGTTGCATGGTCTGGTGTTACAAGGAATATTATCATTGAAGATTTGGAGCTGGAATTAATTAAAATCGTCCCGTTACCCACTGCATGCACTGATGGCCGGATCCAATGCAATCAGGCCAGGCTACGAACAATTAATATTATCCCGTCCCTTGCATGGCGTCGATCGATGTCTGTTCCTTGCTTCTTTCCAGCAGAGGACTGTTCATTCATGAATTAATTCATTCAATTGCATTGTTGGCTATTTTAATTTCCAAGGTTTTACAGAGCGTGACAAGTGCAATACAAGGCATCAACTGAAAATGGTCAAGTTTCTTGGTTCTTGAGGGTATATATAAAAGGCTCTCTATTGACCCTACTATCTACTCATTGTATTATAATATGATACCAGATCCGGAGAGAATTCCAAACCAGGACTCATCAATCCAGCAGCTATCACCAGTACATATATTAATAACGCAATATGAAACTCTCCATAATCTCCATCTTGGGGCTTGTCGCCCTCTCCGTAGGTCAATTGCGACTGGACCAACAATATCCTCGAGAGGCACTGAAAGAGGCGACCAAGACCGTCAACCAAGTCACAACCTATTTCAACAACAGAGACCCCATCTCGACTATCGACGACGCTCGCGCATTTTCCAACGATGTCGTCACCCAGCTGAAAAAGATTACTGATTATTTTGAAAACACACTCTACAAAACCGTCAATCCACAGTACTACCTCCCAAACTCGCCACCGCCTAGGTCGCAGCCGCTACTCAGTGTAGGGGTGAAGAGGAAGAGGGAATGTGCGGAACGGAAAAATATAGTGACGGCGTATAAAAATGTCTGTGCCCTCTCCTTGCAGCCTAGAACACACCGTTGATTTAAAAAAAAAGGAAACTAACAACTAGTGGGGGATGAAATAGCTTTTCATAGCTTTGGATGCAGCTGATAAAGCTGTTCAAGGTGCAGCATGTAACGGCCAGGCAGAACCTTCCGCTGGACTCACGCTGCAACCAGGATACAGAATAAATGCGGTAAACGACGCCGCCGGAGCCGCGCTGCAAAAGATGGAAGATGACGTTCGAGTAAGTATCTATTGTCGACTCACATCATATCTAACATCCTTCCCCAATAATGATCATATAGGATGAATACTGATATATTTCCCCTCTTACCAGAAACTATGGGATACGTTATCATCAAACAAGTACCCCTCATTCTACTTTTATGTCTTCGGATGCAAGAAAAGACTCAATCCCTCATCCTGCGGGGACGAACCTACCGCGAGTGCGAACTGCTGCGTCTGGGAATACGTTGATGGTTTGAATCCAAACGCTAAATTTGGATACGGTACTGATGATAAGAATTGTCAGATCCCTGAAGGAGATTTTGAGGGTGTCGTGAACGTTTCGGACGGACTCGGTCCGGCTGCTTCGTTTGGTTGGGTGAATATTAAGGATTGTCGACAGTGTGACCCGAATGCTAACCCGTTGCCTAAATGTGCGCCTATTCCATAACTTTAATGTATATAAAATACATCGCGACAAGTCGTCAAGGTTCAAACTTTAACAAATATATATATATATATATATATATTAAGTGTTCTAATACAGAATTCTTTAACTGTAAAGGGATCTCCTTGGTTCAGCTCAATCGGTTGAGTTGCCTAAACACATGTGAGAGGTCATCTAATCAAATTTTTCAAGTTGAATCATAAAACAGAGTGGATGAATTTAATATAACTCCATACATCAATTTGCTATGAGTAAAATGTACAATATAAACACCAGTGGTACCATTGATCATACACAAGGTATCCTTTAATAATACACAGAAGAAACCTATCCATTCCATCCTCACGCTGTTGAGCCAAATGATGTAGCCCCCAAGACTAAGTGTCATACTGTTTCTAAAAGTCTTAAGGAGCGGCATCGATCCCATGCGGTCCACTACTCTTCGGCACCGCATCACCACCTTTCAATTTCGCCAAATTCGCCTCAAATTTTTCAAACTCCTTCTGTGCAATTTCCTCTTCTTGATCCAGCACCTGTGTCACACCTTTGACTTCTTCGATATAATGCATCAACATTGATTCTATTCCATTTTTCAATGTTACGGTTGATGAATCGCACGTTCGACATGCACCGCGGAGTTTTAATAAAACATTCCCCTCGGGTGTGAAACCGCGATACTCAATATCGCCACCATCTACGTTATAAAAAAAATACATTAGCAAATGTGAACCTCCGCATGTAAAAAAAAAAAAAACGATATCAACATCATTATTTTTTTTTACCTTCTTGAATAGCAGGTCGTATCCTCGTATCCAACAACTCCTTAATCATACTAACAACCTCGCTATCCCCTTCCTTTGGCGCCGTATCTTCGCTCTCGGCTACATCTCCCGTTACCACCGGCGATCCATTGTTGAGATACTCCGTCACCAAGGCGAATACTTCAGGTTTAAGCCATTGCCAGTGTGAATCCGGGGTTTTCGTGACGGTTATAAAGTCCGGGCCGTATAGTACGGATTGAACGCCGTCGAGTTGGAAGAGGGAGCGGGCTAGCGGGGAGTTGTTTGTTTGCCGGCCGTCGGTGTATTCTATGCTTGCGGATTTGGGAGGTAGGACGGGGAGACCGGGGATGAATTTGAGTGCCTTTGATATATAATACACTGTCAGAGCGCGGTATATCGTATTATGTCATGAGGAGGGGGGTAACGTACGTCGGGGTTCGGGGTGGGTTCAGTCTGGATGAAGAGGCTTCGACGCTGGGAGAAGATGGTTGGAATGGGTGTTATCGGACGGAGAGAGTTGGATTTGGGAAGGAGAGTCGGCCGTGATGGAGTGATTATGCTCGAGAATGTGCGTTTGGGAGCATGTCTGACGATGGAGGCCGATGCTGTTCGGGATATTTGCGAGCGTAGGAGCGATGCTGCGACGGATCTCGTCGAGGACGTCATTGTGGGAAATAATTATAAGAGGATATACCGGGTGAACTTTTGATGCGATTGATTTAAATTTGTTGGTCTTGATTTATGAAGTTATCTAGCTATTCGACCGCTGTGATCAAGATTGTAATAACAGTAATATATATGAGGGTGAATTGATATGTCTGGAGAACCGGGCGTCATTGTGGAATTTGCCGCTACGAGCCGACTGATTATTCAGCATCTGAAACTCCACGCGATTCGTCAGTGAAAAGTACGGCAATCTGCGCCACAGTCTGTGGCGGAAGGCCTAGGCGCAACACAAACACAAGCATCATGACATATAATATCGATACATATACACTGTAGGACAATTTGGCCAGTCTAGATAATACAAAAATATGGTATTTAAAATAATATTTAAGATCCAAAGTTCTGAAGGTTCCAATACCTAAGGAAAATATTAAATAAAATTTTAAATATTATTAAAACTTGAATAAATATTTTAACAAGCAGAAAAATTTTAAAAAAAAAAATAAAACCATAGTACTTGTGCCAGGTATATGGTGTGTAAGTTACTGGAAATATGTCTATGTGACAAATTAATCTAGCTCAAAATGTTTCCTTTTGTCTTAGAGATTGGGGTGTTACATCAGGATAGCAAGTTGGTATTATATCCTGCACCAGCTCTCGAGGCTCAATCTGGGTACTTAGCGGTGATTATTTAGAGGATAATAACGGGGATTACTGGAACGGGATGGTTCTGAACCAAGATACTGGTTGGTGCTTGACTGCTTGCTGGCAAAATGATATTGAATTTTCTTCCATGAATTCCTGTAATGTTACATTTGGTATTGTTACTACAGAAAAGTGTACTGATACTGCGGAACAAATGATTTGTGTTTTATTAAGCAGTTGTGACTCTGTTTCTTTCTTTGAGTCTTTGATTTGGCCTGTTTGGGATCTCTTTTGTCACTCCATGTATCACAGATTGGCTACTTTTATAGGGTCTCAGGGTTCCCTCGTTTCTATGGATTGCCTCGATTCGTCGACGGCGAGGCCCTCCAACGCGAGACAAACCAATTTTGGTCTGACAGCCGCTTGATGTGACACTAATCTAATACAAAATTCAAGTCATCTGCGAATTTATCTTTTATTCCGCCCAGCGTGGTGTGGCACATCACGCCTATCGCCTGACCGACAGAGGATAGTGAGTGGTATACGTAGACGCATAAATCATCAAGTAGCTGTAATTTGCCTGATCAGAAACAACCACGTACTTAAGATTCCAAAAATGAACAACTATTTTTGATATTGATCAGTCAAATCATTACACAATCGGCCATCTGGTCAATCGATACTATTATTGTTGTAATCTTCATCTTCAAGCTGTGCTGTCCTGAGACCTTGGCATAATAATAGGCCGTTCAAGGTGTCCCATCCTCCAATCGGCTGCGGGGAACAAATTTCCGAAGCCAAGCGCAAACGGTTCGCTCGTGTGCAACCAACCCAAACTGCTTCCAACCGCTTGGCAATGCTTGGCGTTGCCTGCATCGCATGCCTGCCGAGAACCGAGTTTACCAAAGGTCCTGGGTTGGATGTTCCATGCGTGTTCCAATGCGCTACTGCTTCTGCGAAATTATGGGAAGTGTTTTTTTGGCCAAGAGCTCCACAAGTCGTATTAGTACGTCTAATCATTCTGATTCTTCTCAGATGCACCATGAACTGTATTCTGTGAATGTTTCTAATCTTCGCAATGCGTAGAATTTTGAGGAATTCGCTCGCGATGCTGACATAGAAATTTCCTCAGTTAGTAGGCCTACACGCTCTAGTATGGAAGAACATGTGTAGATGTTCAATCGTACGCGCAGGTGGAGACGAGATAGAAAGGTATAAATTCGGTCGAGATGCTCCATGTCTCCCACCGATACCATCCTTATCAGCTGCAACCGCAAGGGAGAGCCTTCTTTAACTCCATACACGCTCATTTATAAGCTCTACGCTCTTTTACTCTCTTCAAATCGTCACTCTTTTAGATTTCGAACTGTATATATATTCATTTATATAGACTTTCGGTATACTTCCACACTATGCATTTGCAGTTCTCCACCGCTGCCATCTTGGCCTTCGTTTCTTCGGTCCACGGCCATGCGAACATCATTGCCGTTCAGGGTTTAAAAGCTGGAGACCCAGCTGGCCCCCAAGGCATGGCACTTGGACTTGATCCTGCCACCCCCCGCGATGGTGTTGCCGTTGATCCAAATCAACGAGACACCACCATCTTCATTCAACGAACTCTGTCGTTGTGGGAAGGTTGCGGCCAATCAATCGAGTTTGGTGTCCATAATGCATCATCTATGATTCCAGAATTAGTCCAACAAGGCCAAATCGCGCAAGCGCTTCCCGGTGGCCAGCTTAGTATGGTCTTCCACCAAATTAATGGTGATGGCAATGGACCGTTCATGTGTGCTATCGACACCGCCGCAGTGGGAAATAGAGGTAGTTGGAAGCAGATGACCGGTCTCACCATTGCCACGCAAGTTCCAGGACAAAGCCCCATTCTCAACGCTGGAACTCTTGTCCAATACCCGTTCATCGTTAACATCCCGGCGAATCTCAAATGCACCGGATCTTACGGCGGCAAGGACAACATCTGCCTCATGCGTTGTCAGAATTACGCTGTCAACGGGCCTTTTGGCGGCTGTATTCCGTTCGAATTGGTCACTTCTCTCCGGGCCGACTGGAAAATGAAACGAGATGGATCTGGCTATGAGAAGCTTGATCCACGTGAGCAGCCAGCTCCGACTAAAACTGTTGATGGGGTCAAAGTTGCGACGCCTACGATGGGTCGTCCACAGAAGGAGCCGGCTGCCAACCCCCAACAGGTTACCGCCCTGCTCAAGAAACTCACAAATAACCTCCCCGCGGCCGCTAAATCCGCCAGTGGTGCACCCGCCAAACCCACCGTTAAGGACGTACTTGCTGCCTTGACTGAAGGTGACGATGTACCTCCAGCAATGTTGGCAGCCCTATCCAAAACACTCTCGGCTCAGATCGCTGCTGGCACCTTGCCCGCTAAGGCTGCACTTCAAGCAAAGGTGCACCAGCACAGCAAAAAGCCCTGGACAACGGTTGTGAGGCCAGCAGCCGCACCAACAAAGGGCTCTTAATAGGCTTGATGAAGGCTTTATAGAATTCGGACTAGTATATCGAAGCTCATTAGATATTTTTGCGCGGTCGTGTTGATTTTCATAAGGGAAATTATTGTTAAAAAGTCGGTGTTATATAGAATTTGATTGATCTTTCTGTTCAGCAATGCCATAATATTAAAACAAATAAACCTATCTTGTGCCCTTTGTGCCCCATAATGGTGATATTGAACCGTCCGAAGTTATAATGAGGTAGGAGCCAGATCGATTAGGCATCGGCTCTTCCTTTCTACTCTCAAAAAGTTGGCCCAAAACCTGCCATTTAAGTCAGACCTTTATACGAGCGTAAAATACGGCGTTGAATTGGCAACATGTTGCACCAGAGACATAAAAATATAGATTTTATTTCAAGTTTTCTCTCGAATAGCGATCCTCAGTTCTCTCGCCTTTCCTTAAAGAGTTCAACTAGCTATTACATTAGGCGCAAATGGTTAAGAGAGAGAGAATGAATAAAATTCCATGACAATCGATCAACTTTATAATATACCAAGTCTCGGTAATAATATACCTCATCTCGCAACATCTCCTTAGTCAACATTTTAGATATCGATCCTACATCCTCACTTCCCCGGCGGCGGCAACCCACTTCCGTTCCCCGTAACCCCATTCAAAATGAGTGAAAATATAATATTCCCATCCGGGTTATAAACATGATACACCGCCGCCGTGAAATCATTATTATGCCAATCGTACACCGCCTGCAACATCAGTCCCGCCAGCATATTCCCGCTATCGCCTAGATAATTAAACATCGCCTGCCAGCTGGGGTAGAACCCGCTCATCTGCGCCGCAACGGCCAGCATGCTCACCGTCGAGCCGTCCTCCGTGTCCATCCCCGTGCGCAGGATCCAGTTGCCCGTATTCGTCAGCGCGGTATCGATTACGTCCCACACGCCACCGTACATCTCACTGACCAGCACGACGGCGTAGTTGAACCCCAAGGTTACCTGCGTGGCGCGGTAGAGGGAGTATACCCCGCCGCGACCCGGGACGGATGTGATCTGGCCGAAGGATGGGAGCGCGCGTTTGGTAAGGGCTCTGGTCCCCGTGTACCTCCTACCGACAGGGGGTTGCTCCGGCTGGACGGGGCCACGCTGATCTGGTGCTGCCGGAGAATGCGGGACAACCTCGGTTGTATTCTTCCACGTGATTTCAGCGTTAAACTCGTCGTCCTCACCTGCACCCTCGTGAGCGAGATCGCGCTTCCATCCGGCGTGTCCGTTGAGTTGTGCGTTGATGTACCCGTTGTCATAGTAGAAGTAACCGTTCTGGCAACGCGAGCCCAGCTGGTCGAAGGAAGCGAGGAGGTTGATCGCGGGGACGACGTAGGCTTTGCCCGTGGCTTTGATTCTGGCGGTGCAGGAACCCCAGGATTGCGAGATAAGGTCGGTTCCGATCCACGCTTGGTTGTCGACGCCGGTTTGTTGCATTACCAGGCCCGTGGCTGCAACCATGCAGTCTTTGTGGAATTTGATGGATTGGTCAGACCAGCAGCCGTAGGTTGTTATTGCGAGGGCGTGGGGGGATAGGAGGAGGAGGAGGGAAGGGAGGAGGGTGGAGGACCGCATGGTGGTTATTGATGTTGGTATTCTGGAGGGAGGGGTTATATGGGGTGATGTATATAAGGCTATATATCTATCAACTCATGAGTTGAAAACGAGAAAGAGATATATAATGGTATGTGCAAGTCCTCTCTGTTCCAAACAGTGAATGGAAACTATGGGGAATGGGTTGATGCATGCTGCTTTTGAAGTTGGGAGAATGGGTACTCTTATATAGACAGATATCTGAGTATTGACGCAGCTTCGACAAGTGGATATAATAATAACACACTAGAAGTCATGACATCGGTCGAAAAACGTTAGGCCCGACCGCACCATGGGTACGGATAAGGATACTACAAAACCCGGCCCTCAATGCAAAATTTCATTCAGGTGTCTACGTACTTACTTACTTTCCTACTTTCCGAAATCGCCAAGACGTGGTCGATAAAATGGAATACTATCCCTACATACATCCACACATGCATCAAGTATATCCATACATAAATACCCCATCCGGAAGCCAACACCAGAAGAACAAGCTTTTTACCCCTGGCCAGCCGCATGTCCATGCATGCACCCCAAGCTTTTGCGCATCCACGTTCCGATTATTCATCGATCCAAAAGCCTCAATGTGACCTCGTATTGAACTACTATGAAACGTATAATACAAAAGCCCTTTCTTTGTTTCTAAAAACTGCCGTGGGCATGGTGTATGTGTCTTATATACCCGGTTGACATCTATACTTTAAATCCATGTAATCAAGCTAGCGGCGACACCGAGACCGGTTTAGTTAGGTACTCAAGTACTTGCGACCTCCTTGGCATGGATAGCCGGATATGTGTTGCGTGGTATTTTGCGGCGGTGCGGTTACCCCACCTTGCCTGTGCTACGAACGGGGATGTGGGATATATACTCGAATATATATATATATATATAT
>LDDX01000242.1:0-65699 GCA_012184315.1 Arthrobotrys entomopaga
ATATATATATATATATATAATTGCCAGTCGAGATCGATACGATATCTTGTATTTAATCAACTCGACCGAAAATAAAAATGCGAAGGGATATATAATTGGAGAAAAAACAATTTTTTAAAAAATATCAAATTTATAAAACTCACGTCTTCCATTTCTTTCGGACCTCGTCCTGATATCCATCCTTCTTCAGAACAGGGAGTGCTTCCAAATAAATACACCACGTTTGCATCAATATCGGGGTCTTAAGTAGCCACCCTGGGCATTCGCTTGACCTGACCGTCCCCATCACATCCCGGTCAAAGTCAACATCTTCGCCCTTTGTGATATCGCCAAATGTGTGTGTGGCATATTTGGTATCATTCGTGGCCGGGAGCGCATCATATGTGAGACACAGATTGGTGCGCACGTTTTTTATCCTCCCGCACCACTGGTTACACCCCTGGGTGACTACTCCCTCGGTGGTCCACGTGCTAAAATTACCGGCTATGCACGGTTCGTATCCGATTCTTTGGTCCGGAATATTGGAGCGATCGATTAGACAGTTCCCGTTTCTGTCCTCTAGCGAGATCGATTTCGTGTTAGTATTTTATCTTCGTAGAGAGAGAGAGAGAGAGAGAGAGAGAGAGAGGGATCTCGAGCGTGGTGTAATATATAAGAGTTTGAGGGTAGATAGTAGTACTTATTTGACCGGTCCATCCATCGTAGTGCCAATCGGCGGAGACAAAATTTGAATAATACGCTATCAGCTGTGCTAGTATTAAGGGCTTCGGTCTCATGATTGAGTTGATCACGGAAATACTTGATAATATATAGCTTGGATAGTTATCGATAATATTATAATGTTGGTCCGATATTTCAACTCGACTAAGATTGAATAGCCGTTTGCAGTTTTAAACCGGTTTTAAATTTTATGAAGTCTAGATGATAAAATATTATAGAGAAAACATTAAGTGATGCATAAAGAAGATGCAAAGATATATCTATCTTTAGATCCATTTTCACTATTTCAAATGCGCCTCAAAGGACAGACAGTTCAGGTCAATGTGTATATTAATAGGTCCAACTGGTCTCGTTTCTAGCTTATATTTGCGCTGGCTGGCAGGGCCGGTCCAACTACAAACTAATTGTGTGGCAATGGAATAATATGTTAAACAACATAACCAATCGTATAGACGCCTCAGATGGTTTCAACGGTTTCCAATAGAAGTTATCGGGTATGTGTAACGGATAAACACAACTAAGGTACAGGAAAGTCTGAAACGGTTTACATGGCTGTAGATCGATATCGATATCGTTTAGGCTAGTAGGAGGCGTTACAAATGTGTTGGTTCAATAGATCTATAGAAGGAAGATATTGAGAAGCCAGTTGGCTAGATCTAGCTAGACCAGACCATCTAAAGTAGATGCAGGTAAAAGGCCCAAGAGATTTGTAACTTTTAGAGGCGAATGTAGGCAATATTATCCGCCCATCCGCTGCTCAGGATTGAGGAGCGAGAGTCATATGTGAACCCAGCCGGGTCATGCGCGGCAATGCAGACCAACTAATAGAAACTGGTAGATCCCTAAGTTTATGGTATCGGACCTGTCCGAAAATCTGGATCCCCATCTTCAGATTGAACTTCATACAGCTAGATATAAAATATCTGCGTGTAGCTTGCTAGCCTCGAGATCTTGACAGCCATTATTGACAAGGCAGGCTTCAAAAGCTCAAAGCCGCGTGAGGTGTTGCATTGTTGGCCCTTGTCGGCAACATGTCCCATTTCCTTTGGGTTTCGGGTGCATATACCATCCACGAAAATACAGCAACCGTTTGGGGGCATTCGCTGGCTAGGCTGCTTGAATTGATACTTAGAGTACCTGAATGGCTCCGAGTTACTATTTTCAGTCAAAAAATTCATTCAATTGCAAAATCATATGCTATCTAATTGCAATCAAGAACCGTAGCTATGCCTAGGCCAGTGGCCACGTTAACGGGTAATTAGTGTTTGGGTAATGAAGTGCTCAAAGCCCGCAACACCCCTTTTTATTCGCCTCGGATTTGTCTGCGAAACTTCAACTCCTGGTCTGAGGATTGTTAATAGATCTGGCAGGAATGTTACGATTATTCTCTAATCGAGCTTCAGTACTAGTCCATTCAGCTAGAAATTCATACTCTATAGCTTCCCTCCGAGTCTGGATTTATCTATAATCACCTATATTATTGACTTTAGTATCTATTATAGGATCCTAGGAACCAAGCTTTTTAGACTACTCGTTTCATTCATTATAATTCTTCTAAAGAAGAAATTGAAGTATGCCGAAATTAGTGAACTTGGTAGAATGGAAACGACGTAGCTCGCGCATGCGTGTGGCCAACCTCGAGTCTACGTTTCCCTCATTCGCGAGCCTTCGGGTATAACAGCCAAGCTATGTTTCGATTAACGTCTCCAATATACTAGTCAGGGTTATGGCTATCACTCCGGTAACGAATTCGCCTGTGATATACTAAACCAAAATACCAACACGACTTTCAAGCTTCAAAGTGTGTCAAATATCGAAGGGCAAAGGAGGAGTTATATATAAGTCCTAGAAACACTGGTTTTTCATGACGTACGAAATATTCGAAATCTTTTATCGAGTCTAGTATATCGGCCCGACGTACATGAAAACAAGTATCACAAATGGATTACCACCTGTTATATAAATACTTTACAAGCCCCACCGCCTGACCCGGATCCTTTCTTTCCTCAGGAACCCACCTCCATTCATCTTTCCCTACGAGCAGAGAACTCTGTGATATAGAAGTCGAAGCCATGTCGCCAACACTTGCTTTCTTCAGCCGGCGGACGACCTTCCCTCTCGCCACACTATGGTGTCTTCTCCTTACCCTGTTCGCATCCACCGTGGCAGGTGCTCCGACTCCCGACATCATGATCACCACGGGAAACAAGAGTGTCGACAATTTTATGCACAATAATGCAAAGGCTATGAATATTGTTTATGCTGTTATTGCTATCATCCTTCTCATCTTGGTCATTATAGTTTGGGGTAAGCTTCTTTTAACAGTGTAGTCACACGATTCCAAAAAAAAAAACCTCCAAACACTAAAATGATTTTGTGTTATCTTTGTTACAAATGTAGTCGAGGTTCTTCCATCGGAACGGGGAATGTGCGCCAAACTCTTCTGGTGTTTATTCGTACTCATTCTCCCGATTATTGGTGTTCTTATTTATTACTGCTGCTCGAATCGGACGCGATATATGAAGAGAAATTTCCGGGACGTTTCGAAGCGGCAGGCGCATGCGACACCACAGTACGCGGGGGATAGGTAATCGATAGGATATATATATATATATAGGCTTATAATTATATATCTTCAGATTGGTATATCAGGGGACATCGTTATTTTTTCCTTCTAGAAAGGCGACATACATCATCAGCTATGGAAGTGGCTAACTTGAACTTGCGACTCGAAATGTAAATATATGAGTTTTATTCAATACACAATCGATACGCGTCGATATCGCAAGGGCGTGTAGCAGGAATTAAATAGGTATAAATATCGTGGGATATTTATATTGATGATATCTTAATTTGGCCAAATGTTAACTCAGATCCAAATTATATCATGGTTCATGCAATGTATATACATTGATTGATTGTGCCTCCATATCATGTGCTCCCAAAATTTATAAGTTGTTGATGCTACACGGTTGGAAGAGGCCATGACGACTGGCTAGTGGGAGAAAAGGTCTAGGTCGAAGACGTTAGATATTTGCAAATCGCCGTATGCATCACTATGACTGCAATGAGCTTTATTTCGTGCCTTGTATTGTCCATATTATGATAAGAATGTTGCGCTTAGATGCAAGGTATTCAGTGTTCTGTGTCGGATCTGAGAACGAGATCAGGTATTCTTGAATAATAGTCTCTGGTATCGAGACTGCATAAAAATTGCTATCTTCCATCTTGTTCTGCATGTCCCTTATTCTGAAATCCTGTTTAAACTAAGGAAATCGAACTTGTGGTTTTCGAGATTCGATTATGCGTTAGCCACAAATGCTGCGCCCAACGTGTGGCGTAACAAATGACATGCACGCTTTCAGCCTCAACCTCATCCTCAACACATCCCCAAGACTACTCTCTTAAATTTGAAAGATCAAGAACGACAAAGAATAGGACCAAGACGACGATTCTGGCTTCGAGATTTTGGCCGTAGTACAAAGGCTTCTAAAGAGGGAATCCTTCTCGAACATCTGTCCCACAATGGCATGCTCGCCGTCTCGCCGTTGACGTTTCGCTTCGCAACACCTCTTGGCACCAATGCCAAATCGAAGCATTTCATAACGTACTCTTTACGTAAAATCGCACCAAAACAGCCATATTCGCCGTCCCTCATGAAAAGAAAAACTTCAAAAAATCCTCCGACGCCTTCTTCTCACGGCCACGCGAGAAATTAAGCTTAATCTCTTTCCGCAGATCGAAGTTCGCTAATCTTTGAGGCGAAAGGCTGAAGTATTGCCATGGGATTGGGAATGGCCAAGCCGGAAATGGCGTCTGCCTGTCGAGGCATCGCGACGTCAAAGCAACATTTCCACCTCAATGTTGGGGTTATTCTCTCCAGGCTTCCAGTTTAATGGTTGGTTCGGGGTCGATAATAATTCAGCACTCGAGCGGAGAGATGAGAGAAGAACGTCTGGAACAAGAACTAGGCTCCTCCCCGCTTACTCTCCTGGTTTCTGAGTTCCATCGACCTTGAGGTTATACTGTCTCTTGTGCTTCCCATCTGTTTTTGGTGCGACCGTCAGCCTATGACACCACAGGCTCCTTGTTGTGCACCAGCACCGGCCGCCAACCATCCAACAGCGAGGGCCCACATCACCCGGTACGTCCCGGTCAACGTCACAGGCGAACCAAGAAAAAAGACCAGATCGCCTTGCAAAAATATTTTTCCTTGCTCTCTCGCTTGTATTGTACGGCGACACAATTGCGGGTATCCACGGTTTCGAAGCTAGAATGATTTGCCTTCGGAATATCTACCGGATTCCCGACACCGTTCTTTTGGTGAGATCCGAGTGGACGGTTGTTCTCAAAGCTCTTGGCAATATTTCTCAGAGTTTACATGTGTCATCCTGTGATCTGGGTATAGCCATCGACGAGTAAGCTGCGGATAGCGGGATGCATTTCTTTTGCTTGTTCGCTTCGACAAAGCTGGCGTTTTCTGGTGTGTTGAAATCGATACGTTTGTGGTTGAAACGCTTTTGGATTGAGAAAAATCGAAAAAGTATTAATATCGTTTTTTGTCAGACTTCGGTTTTCGCGACCGTTACGTTTCCAAAAAAGTTGGTTTCGATTAGCTCATATGTATTACAGAAATATTGGTGGTTGGAAGCTGAATCTGTGCATACGCACTTCTTTCAGGGCACGTCAAGGTACTTTATGGGTGAGG
Source organism: Arthrobotrys entomopaga (assembly GCA_012184315.1). Taxonomy (NCBI): domain Eukaryota; kingdom Fungi; phylum Ascomycota; class Orbiliomycetes; order Orbiliales; family Orbiliaceae; genus Arthrobotrys; species Arthrobotrys entomopaga. The sequence continues at coordinate 5,429 of LDDX01000242.1, forward strand.
AACCGCTCGCGTGCGAGCTACCGATTGGGGTGGAAGTTGGGGTGAAAAAGTTGGGGGTATCTTTTGATAGTGGAGACGGCAAAATGGTAAGGTTGGTTGGTCAGAGATATCAGCCGTCCACTAACATTAGGCGTGTTAGTGTCGTCGGCACGAAAGAAAACCCGGGTCTCGATGGAAGAAACGGTGGATCAGGATATGTCGAAATGTCTGTACACGCTACAGCGGATCCAAAGTACCAGCGCATCTCGCGTTCACGAACCCCCCGAGTTCTCCCGCCAGCTAGATCATTTTTCGATCCAGATTCCAGCGGTTCACCTTACCAAAGTTTTCTCAGATCAAAGTTCAAAACATTTTCTGGCAATATTATTATTCCGAGAATGCCGTTCCTAGCATTTCGTGACGAGGTCTATGGAAATATTTCCAGACATTTCAGTTTGAGATCCATCCCACCATTTTTCCACACCAGATATCTGAAATCGTCAGACATTTCATTATATCGATACGACTACGACTGCAACATATTGACAAGAGTATCGTGGTCGTTAGGAATCATTTACCAACTTTTAGAAATGTCGTCTTATTCCCACTATCAACTATTGAAATCGCTCAAACAAAAGCCTATTCTTCCAATACAGTCATCCGTCACCCCAGACTACAAGAAACCCAAGCCGGATGAGAGGCAACCAAAGAGTTCGCTTATTCGAACCAGGTCTGGCCGTCTTTTGAACCGCCATGGAGGGCAACTGGTCATGCCCGTCATTTACCTTATCTCGGAAAGGATGGCCAGCAGAAACAACGAGGGTTCTCTTCGGCGACCTCCAAAAGAGGGTGTTTGGCGTTGTTTTTGCGATCTTGGCTGGCAGGCTGGTTAAATTGTGGAGCCTTTGCTTGCATGACATTATTGCGGCGTCTAGTTTGAAATTGAGGGAAGGGTTCGTACATGTCCTGGCAGGTACTTTCGCTTCGGTTCTGCACACAAAATTACCTGTTGGGCCTGCCATCGAGGAACTTAAAAAAAAAAAAAAACCCGGAACTCAAGTTCCAGGCAAGGTTCCCAAAGAGCAGGCAAAAAGAGAGAAGAATCCGAGTGAGAACGTGAGGGAAAGAAAGCAGGTCGCTGATGCATGCACGCGGGCATGGGGGTCACCAAGCAGATTGCCCAGATCCGCCTGGCTGCAGGTCTGTTCGACGCAGGCCAAGATCTTTCCTTATCTCTGTGGCGTTTCTTGGGACTCGCTCTCCTCAACCACACCCCCCAATACGCCGGCTTGGCGAACTACTTCAGCCTATTAGAGGAACCGCATTCCTTATCTCTGGATTTCAAACTCAAGAAAACCGTCCGGATGGCCAGATGGTAGATTACGGATTGCTGTGAGCATGATTCCTTTCGCCTCATCGACATCCTGCCAGTTCGCTTCTTCGATCAATCAGGAGCCGTGGATTGGTTCGCCGGTGCCACGCTTGCAGCGCTTGCCCCTCAGGTTATATTAAAGTCTTGATATCGAAGAGATCCAAACGACACACCCATGCGACTTTCAGCATGCCAACTAATCGCAGACAATTCGGCGACGATAATATATCTAAAAAAAAATGAATTGGAAGAGCTATTTCAAGCAAGAACCGGGGTGACTTTTAAATTCTTTTTTTTCTTAGTCCCATTCGCGTGTCTACCAACCGAGTTATCCGAGAATAAGCCCATTTTTAATGGTCTTGGGTGATGCTGCGTGGTTCGGAATATTCGCAAGTCCTGCAGCAAGTGAACACATTTTAGTTCTTAGACATCAAGACGCGTGCATAGTCAACGGTCAGATGAGACATATCACAGTCTTTGAAATCTCAAGCCTCGCTAGACTATTCGCGAGAGAGAATATTTCATTTCGTTATCCCTAGACTATTTTGTTATCCTTATCTTTGAAGTGATATCGAGTTGGTCAGTCTCAGTTATTTTTCTCCTTCTGATTGTTGGTCGCCATCCGTTTGTTTTCGAACTCTAAGCGAACTGGTCAGCTCCGGATCTGGTGAACGACGGCGAACATCGTATCTCGATATCTCTTAACTTCACGGATGCGAACAATCAACCATGCTCCGGCGAGCGGAGTAAAAGATAAATCTTGAAGAGAATGGCGTTTTATTGAGACCCCGAATCGATTCCAGAAACATTAAAATAGAAACCGAGCAGGAACGTCGACATTGTTGGCCTGTTCTTTCGGTGATCTAACAACCATGTTGTCCCCAGCTTATCTGCCGGTGTCTTCCAAATTATAGAGAGCTTTGCTTTTTTTTTTTCTGCCTTCGTCTACCATATCCTATCAAAGTCCGAGACCCAGGAGCTACAGCTGGGCAGCGTGAATTCCATGTCACTCCCGTCATCACGAATGCCTGGGAGGGACATCTTTGGCTTTCGATTTGTGGGATACGGCGATGGGAAAGCCAAGAGCTTTCTAGCCCCTGCGGGTGGGTCCCCCTCCCTCAATGGAAGCTGCAAAGTCGACTAGTCGCTTTCTGCTTGGGGGTCCATCCCACCTATCGGCCCACCCTGGTCGGGTCTAATAAAGGTTGTGCATTCATTGCACCCACTAAAAAGCTAAAATATATCAACATATCCGTGTGATATTAATTACTGCACGGCGCGATATTGCGATATTCTCTGCTGATTTTAATAATGAATGTTATCAAGAAGAGAGAAAAAAGAAGAAAAAGTAAAAAACAGCGAAACACACATGCTTGGGACGAAGTTAATGTGCGACCTGACTCTGCGACAGGTTTGGGTCCCGTTCATTTGGGCTTGTCCCTACATACATACTGTACTTACATTGCATACTTAGGCACACACACCTGCGAGCCCTCTGGGATTATTGGCATCCCCAGGGACAGACACCATCCACGAAAAATAAAAAAAAAAAAGAAATTTTAATGACCTTTTGGGCTTCGGTATTTCCCCCCTACATAGTAGACAGGCTTCTTTCTTTCCAAATTGCCCGCAGACCACCAAGGTGTGTATCTTTTATATATATCTAGGACCCTTATCCCCCTCCTCTCCTTCTTATTTTCTGAGCTTCTCCATTCCTCATCAAGTCAACTTATCAATCTTTACCTGCTTCGACAACGTTGTAGTAGGAAAACAGATAAAAGACGATTAGTTCTTTTTCTGTTCACCGGTTTTCTTAACAGCGGTGTCTTTTTTTTTTTTTTTTTATCTTTTGGTTGTTATTCAACGGATACGGGTGCGAGCCCACCTTGAGCAATCATGTCGACAGAAGAGCCGATTGACTTGTCCGTCTATGGACTCGATGGAGGAGATTCGAATAATGGTAGGTGTAACAGTTTTTTTTAAATTCACTTTCTATATCACCGAAAACAGAAGAATGCAAGACGCATAGCATAGACTTGCCCAAAATGCAGAACATAAACTAACGTGGGGTTTTCCGTTCGGCGACGCACAGTCACAATTGCTATGGCAATGAACGACCAATATAACCGTGGCGACATGGCCTGGATTCTTGTCTCCGCCGTCTTGGTCTGGTTGATGATTCCCGGTGTCGGTCTGCTATATGCCGGTCTATCTAGAAAACATGCTTCGGCTGCCCAGTTATGGCAGGGTATCCTCGCTGTTTGCCTAGTCACATTCCAATGGTAAGCGTGCAAATCCCAAAAACAGCGCGAACGCTGAAAGCAAAGCGGCGCATTTTACTAATGTAATGATTTTTTGTGCGGTACAGGTTCTTCTGGGGTTACTCCCTTACCTTCTCCCACAGCGCCAATGCTTTCATTGGTGACCTCCAAAACTTCGGTTCGATGCACGTCCTCGGTGCCCCATCGGTTGGCTCCGACTTGGTTCCAGATATCCTCTTCTACCTCTTCCAGCTTGTCTTCGCGGCTACTACCGGTGTTCTCATGTTGGGCGGTGCCGTAGAACGTGGCCGTCTACTCCCATGTATGGTCTTCCTCTTCATCTGGACCACCATCGTCTATGATCCCATCGCTTGCTGGACATGGAACGGCGCCGGCTGGCTCTTCCAGCTTGGATCCCTCGACTTTGCCGGTGGTGGCCCTGTCCACATGTCTTCCGGTGCCGGTGCTCTCGCCTATGCTTTCATGGTCGGCCGCAGAGGTGGTGATCACGGTGGCAAGATGCCTCACTACAAGCCAGGAAACGTCTTCTTTGTCGCTCTCGGAACTATCTTCCTCTGGTTCGGTTGGTTCGGTTTCAACGGTGGTTCCGCTGTCAACATGTCCATCCGATCCGTCTACGCCGCTGTTAACACCAATCTTGCTGCATCCTGCGGTGCCTTGACCTTCTGTATCATCGACTACTTCCGCAAGGGCCAGAAGTGGTCTATTGTATCCCTCTGCTCTGGTGCCGTTGCTGGTCTTGTTGGTATCACCCCAGCTTGCGGTTACGTTCCAATCTATTTCGCTGTCGTCATCGGAGTCGTTACCGCCGCAGCTTGCAACTTCGCTTTCGACCTCAAGCACATTATCAAGATTGACGACGGTCTTGATGTCTTTGCTCTCCACGGTGTTGGTGGTTTCTGCGGAAACGTCATGACCGGTCTCTTCGCTGCTGACTATGTTGCTGCTCTCGACGGCCTTACCGAAATCCCCGGCGGCTGGCTCAACCACAACTATATCCAACTCGGATACCAACTCGCCGGCTGCTGTGCCATCCTCAGCTACTCCTTCACCGTCACCTGCGCAATCCTCTTCGTCATCGACAAGATTCCCGGCCTCTCCCTCCGTATCCCAGAAGAAGCAGAACAGAAGGGTATCGACGACTACGATCTCGGTGAGATGCTCATCGAATATGGCATCATGGAGGTTATTGAGGCCGGTGTCGAGGCCAAGCGCATGTCCAAGATCGCTGCCGCTCACGCCCCATCTTCTGATGGCGAGAACGCTACCATGGAGGAAACGAAACCGTGAAAGGGTTGATTCAATTGTCTTGATTATTTTTTTACATTTTTGATTTTGAAGCGCAATGTATGGGTTTTTTGCAATTTTATATTTTGTTGTGTTTAAAAACCCTTGTGCTGGTCTACAAATATTTTTTTCCTATTTCTCTCACATCAATAATGTCACTTTTTCCATCAAACGTTTAAACACGTACTTCTTTCGTAATATATTTTTGGACAATCCATTTCTGTCAAAGACTATTTCAAGACAAATAAAGAACTTTGTAGTAGTTTGATTCTTTCTATTTATTTCAACCTCCTCCCATCTATTTCATGTTAGGATAGATACCTCAACAACAGTCGTTTTTGTTATCCCATAATCACACGCATGTTTCGACTATATCGATAGATAACTTCTCCCATACGTATTCAAGGTTATAACGGACGAACACCGAACCGCGAATACAATATTTAAATGTATTAATGCCATGATTCATGCATTCTCAATTCAAAGCTGAAAACAAACATTTCCTTCCTCATAACTACCGAAGAATTAAATGTGTGAAACTATATCAAATAAGGCATCTCCTCAAGAATCGAATTCGATATTCCAGCTGGTGACGCAGTGACGTCAGGGATCTCCTGGGCTTGAGCGATTCGGGGATATCTAAAATCTTACATAGCTTATGGTTTTCAACCGAGGAATAAGCTTATATCAACCAATTCTTTTCCTTTTCCCATAATGAAGTAAATATAGGCGGAGTATGTATAGTCTCGTACGAGGTTGTCCGTAGATGGCCTGACAATGATGAAGCTTGAACTGAGTCCAGGATGCATTGTCCCAGCTACATGTAGCTGCACAGCTGGCATTCACATGGTCCGGTCCCTATGCCAGCCGGAGCCCTGAGGCCAAGAGAGGGGGTGGGGACGTGTGTTGTCGCGTTGTCGCACGCGTTTGCTCTGGCGCCGACATCGGCTTGGCATTTACGTGTTCGAGTTTGTCATATCAAAGGAAGATCCCCAACGCAAGGGCCGTCTCTCCATATAGGCTTTCCCGATTAATCTTCTTTGATATGACCAAACGGGTACAGTAAGTTATCATTATCACTTTCCGGTTCCTCCCACCACCATTTCTGGAACATTTTCTGATTTCGTCTTCTGAAACATAAATACCCAGCATGCCATTTTGTTGAAAAGTTTGTAATTTTGTATCCGTAATTTTTGTAAATTTCGGATTGATAGGGTCTCGGTCCTAACTCGCCATGTTCGAATTCCCGCTTCCTCCGTTGGTTGGGGATCGATATCTCATGCCGCTTATTTAGGATGAACGGTGATTGATTTTCAAGACGGGGTGAGACGTTCGGGAAAATATCAAAAACATCCAACTTGTGACGATGCGGAGGAGAAGATATGGGAATGATTAACCTTCTTGGCTTAGGCCTCATGCAGGTTAATTACTTACTTAGTTGGATTGGTTAACCTGAAGTAACTAACGTAACGTTAGGATCCCGAATAAAAATACACCGTACGCGTACGTACGTGAGATTGAAATTTCTAATACATTTTCCAAGACGAGGAAAGGAAGCACAGGAGAACAAAAATTATGCGAGATAGCTTAAAATTCGATAGATGGACGGCGACTTGGGTTTAATTATAGATTATTGGCTAGTATACTCTGAGCCTCCTTATTTGCTAGTTCCACGAGCTAAATATGTGCCCTTACTTTCCAAACCGTATTTTAAATCGCAAACTTAGCACACGAGTCTCAGCTGGGTGCGGAAAGGAATGGGTGAGGTGGATGCCTTGCAATGATAGCCCGTCCGTCTCCACCCCTCCGATCAGATAGATTAATTGCTAGTGAATTCGAATTTAATTCATACCCGAGACATGTCAACGACAGGGATACAGTATCGGGTTGGAGGTATCTTGTGGGTCCACACACGCAACGCAAAGATTTGAAGAGATAAGGATGTTATTTCGCTAACGAATTGAATGTCTCTGTTTCGAAAGACAGATAGATATCAATGTCAAGGTCGCCGAGAATTTTGATTACTCTGGAAAAACTTGGTATCTCGAGTAATACTTACCATGATAGGCATATATATGTTTTTCCGATCCGGGCCGGACGGAGTGTTAACGTTAGAGACGGTAACCTGCCATATCATGTCAGCAAGTGCAATATTAATTGTAAAAGTCAACTCTGCTTGACGCCTCGTGAAATAGGACTGGGATTATTAAACCTTTTGAGTTTCTGAGTATAGCGCCACAGTTGAGTTCGAGTGGAACACTTGAATTCAAACTCGCCCTGTCCTTGTACGAACAGATTGATCAGACGCCGTTGTAGATCGCTTTCACCATGCAGGTGCAGGTCGCTTACATATACATGTGGCTGCCCATTTGGAAATCGTTCCTGAAAGATAACGAGCGGGAGAGTAACCTTGGTTGCATTTCTGGATCTTCGGGACCATTAACTGGGAACTTGGGACGTCAGGGGGCACATGGTTGCCCTTCCTTGTAATCTATTCAAAAGCGGGGAATATACAAGATATATAAGTGGAAGACTTGCCTAATCTGGTTATCTTTAAGAGGCTCCGAGGGGAGAACTAAGTGGGGGTTTCATCTTATAGCTTACTCCTCTCTAATCGATGATCATACTATATGAGGAGTCCGGAGTTGAGTCTAAATATTTAGGGCCGTAGCTTACCCTGTTTGTAATAAATAAATTATTTAATTGGATGGTTCCTTTTTTTTTCCCTTTGGGAGGTTAAGCGGTAAATAAGGTATTGCCATTACCTTTCATGTTCAGGCCTCTCTCATCCTATATATATAATTTTCCGTCGTTTTTTGACCATACTTTCAATAATGTAAAGATGTTAGTCCTTCATATTGGTAATACCAATTCCTAATACGCAGAAGTCATTTGCTTGACAAAATGACGACTCTTCTATTTGTCGGCGATTTTGGAGAATTTAGTTACTTTAGGTGGCTAAGACTAGTACTTTAGATCTTGTCCTGATATATCCCCTTACACTCTGCAATAAATGAGCGCTCAGCTTCCGCGATACAAGTCTCCTACCTATCTCGAAATCGATAACATCTATAATCACTTCGATTTTCTCATAGATGCATCCTGACCCGTTCCTATCAAGCGTCAGTATCGATATAATCTTAAACAACTTCATAAACCCACTCAGACTGGAAGCCAACTGTACCCTTAAGAATATGGGCCCCCGACCTGGCTTCCATATGAGGTATCCTCGAAAACTTCTGGGATACCTATGGGATTAGATGGATCTCTATGGAAAAGGGTGGTATCTTGTTATATCGCTGGATATTTTAAGTCTCTGCCGTATCGCCGCAACAGACGCCAGGTCATGCTGCACTGTATAAAATTCCAAATACTATCTGCGAGGATGCATCTACATCCTGCGAAAGCTTACCCTGTCTCAGGTTTCATACTAAGCCGGCGCCATTCACCTCCGATATCCCAAGCGATATGTTATATCAGATATTAGATGCACGGACCTGGTTCGCATAATATTTTCCTGGGATATGGATAAATATCCAGTCTGAGTCGAGAAGTTGTACGTTCTCGGATACGAATGGGTCCGAGCTCCGAGTGGTTGAATTGACTACAATATCAAAAATGGCACGGTATCTTATTCATAGAGGTAGTCAAATAACTTTGTTAAAGTAAAGCTGAATTCAAGTAAGGCGTATTCATCAAACCACACGATTTCGGATTTGCCCAAGCTAATACTCATATCGATATCTATAGACGCAAAACTCGAAATTTAGCCTATTAAAATATGCACAAGCATAATGCGAAAACAATATTAAGCGATCACGACGACGGGTACGACCGAAACAAGAAGCTTATGTGAGACGGATTTCGATATATCAACCTCGGGATATCCATGGCTATTATTATACGGCAGGATTTTGGGATGTCTAGATTTGATATCACGCCACCCACTTGGAATATACACGCATCTCAAGTCGGAATTGTTCCTATTTGTTACATCTTGTATTCGAATATCCGGGGTCATTGATCGTTCGCAGCATGATATGACGCGCATATACGGCTGGCCGAATCAGAATCAATTAGCCTCGAATACTGAGGGGCACCTGAGGCGAGATTTTGCGACCCTAGACTAGATGCCTAACCGATGTCATCAATTTGAACAATTGGTTCAATAAAGCCTCTGGATAGACTTTTAACGTAAAAGTAGACGGTCAAGGCATATACAGGTGAATCAGGGCTGGAGGTGGTTCGCGATGCTGACATGAATTTTGTGGAGTGGTATTTAATATTTGGCTGAGGTTACAATTCGGCTATTCCTTGTTGGTCTATGAAACTCAGGATCACATTGGTCTCGAGGCTAGGATTATATGTGAACTTACGTAATTAATCAAACGGTAGGTAGAATTGCTTGTGTCTATGAGGGACAACGGGGTAAATCGATACATCAATGGCGCTGTAGCTTTGTACGACATAGTTTAGCTCCATGTCTCGAATTCAACAGTAGCGGTGGCGCCGACCCTCATTAGATAATCTCTCCTTTAGGAAGTATTCTGCGATGCAACCAATAATGGCTGAGCCCTAGATGTATTGCAACAGAGCTCTACCGCCAAATTTGTAAAGATACAACATGAAAGGTACAACTTGACCTACAGAAAATATATTTTCCCTTGATCTCGCAGAATGTTTCTCAAAAGAGCTTACGGCTAGATCCGAACTGCGTGCTCCGCCTCTTGTGCGACCTAACTTGGTTGGGGTGATGTTTTCCAACCGAAGTTCTAAATGTGGTCGTTTTTTCGGGTAATTGAATCTCTACAGCCAATTAGAAGCGTGCACTCCTCCAAATCCATCCAATCAGGCGAGGACACCAACAACGCAAGGTTCGCACGAATCCAACAGTCTTCCTGTTCTTGCAGGTGTGGCGTCCACAGCGATGCAACAACCTGGGATGCTAGTGTAGCCGTAGCCAGTCGCAGAGGCGCCTCGAGGCTGTTTCGATGCACTATGACGATAAACATGATTTGTGAAAATTTTGGGTCTGTGCAGCCTCAAACTTTCTGGAAAAATGACCAGTTCCATGCAGCGGAAACGGCCCCCGAGATCTTATGCAATATCTGATTGGGGATCTATAGTACTATTGTGTTTTACCGATCGATATTCTGGGGAAAACTAGCTTGCAGCCCTAAGCTAGGACCTAAAATCGGCCAAACGGTGTTTTGCATCGCCGCGATTAATTATCCCAAAGAAAAAATTTCAACCTCAAAGCTGGAGGGCTGTGATTTGAAAAGTATAAAGATGCCTCCGACCTGCCTCGATATCTCAATTTCATTCAGCATCAGCATCAACAAGCAATTCCTCAATCATCTTTACAAATCTCTAAAAACAGCTTCAGCTACCTATTAAATAATATAATAAATCCTCTACTTCCTCTTTCAAAGAGTTTTATATACAAACCAATCAACCACTCAATCAAAATGCCTTCCTTCTCTACCATCATTGTATCCATCGCCGCCATCGCCACTGTCGTTTCGGCTTCTCCAATCCTCGGTGCTCGCGATACCACTGTCTGCTGGGGCAAAGACTCCAATGGAACCGACGCCAACCCCGGCCCAGACCAAGGATGGTGTCACGAGAACGTTTGGACCGAAGACTCCTTCACCGCTCCATTCAACTTGATCGCCAACGGCAGCCCAGCTTACACCATCACCACTGAATCCCATCAGACTTTCGGCCCATGGCACTGCTGCAACACCTGCCGACCAGAAAATAACTGTATCGGATGGCAAATCAACACTGATTGTAGCTGTACCGTCTGGAAGGCTACCACCAATGTCGGCCTCGACACCCTCGGTGTCTACGGTGGTCCGTTCCAGAACCAATCTGGTACCTTCCACCGTGGTCCAGCTTTCCCACCTCCCCCAAACCTGTTTGGTAACAGCGTTGCCAACTAGATATAGATTCGCAGAGTAGAATTGCTCCCCTCCTAGATTCGGATCTTCGGCACTTGCAAAGCATAAAATATATGGATGGATGGCATACAGCGCGCACATACTATAGCAGCACTTTACGATAAGCATTTGCATGGTAAACACCTTTTCCTTTTTCTTTCTACTTCAATTTTGTTCCTAAGCACCCCGGTCGAAAAATTTCGGTTCACAGTACGAAATGTAGCCCAGAAAAATCACTCCCTAAGTTTTTTGTCTTTTTGGATTCAAATTCTTTATGTATAATTTAAGTAATAAGTAGTACTTCAATGAATAAAACTTGTCATTTTTAAAACTTCGTTTTTCTGTTCATTTTTTTTTTTTTTTTTTTTTGAACGTGATTAAGAATTAAAAATTAAAGTACATGGGAGTTAAGGAAAGTCAAGAAGTTCAAAGTAGCCCCTTGGTGATGATATCACAATCTGGGTAGTAATTCTGTCGAAATCGTTAGGGTCACCGGATCTGTGAACATCCGAAACCCAAGCTTCTGGAACCGTAAGAAGGAGCGCTAATCATCGAGTTGAGGGGGCTGAAAATACTTGTTTGTATTGTCGAATGTAAGAAAAGTTAGATAGAAGGATAGTTGTGACCAAATTTGTCTTCTTAACCACGATAGGGCTTATACGGAGCCGGATTGTAAGCCGAAGGACAAGCGTAGACTGTAGTAGTGGCACCATAGTAGTTCCATGGCCAAGGACAAGTGCTTGTGACCTGGGTGGTAACAATCGTGATGCGGGTCGTCGCGTACTGTGTGGCAGTTCTATAGATGATGGAGGTTGTGGTCACAGGTGCGGGATGTGCGGTGACTGTGATATACCGGGTAGCTAGAACAACAGTGTTACTAAAACTGGACAAGTATATATGTGGGTTATGATACTAGAAGTGTTACCTGTTGCAGTATACCATGCTGTCACATATCTTGTGGTCGGAGGGAGACTGGAAATCACCGTAGAGATTTCAGTCTCCGTGGCCGTCGTAGTTTCAGTCGCAGTCTCAGTAATAGTGTCAGTCGCAGTTGCAGTCTCGGTGTCAGTCTCCGTAGCGGTCTCTGTGATGGTACTTGCGACTGGACAGGTTGACGTCCCTGTTGCCTCACTAACCGTAGAGCTAGTACCCTCTGAAGAAGTAGTAGAAGTAGTGTCTGTAGGCTCGCTAACAGTCGAACTACTTGTCTCCGCTGGCGTCGAACTGGAGGAAGTAGGATAATAAGGGGTACTGGTAGAAGTCCTATCGACTGGCTCGCTCATTGTTGAACTACTAGTCTCTGTAGCTACAGAAGACGAGGTAGGGTAGTAAGGAGTCGAAGTGATACCCGTAGTATCGCTGGCCATGGAGCTTGAGGTCAAGGTGGGTATAATACTGCTTGAATGTGGTGGGGTGTAAACCGGAGGAGGAGGATGATAGGGAGGTGGGGCATAGTAGGAAGGAACAGGTGGTGGTGCATAGTAGTTTGGAGGTTGATAATAGCCTTGGGGTTCAGCGTCGCGTCGCCGGTCCTCCATTGGCGCAGCTCCAGCCAAAAGTGGGATGACAATAACCCAGAATACGGAGACAAAATTTTGGAACAGCATTTTACCCACTGTACTTTCGTTGGGCGAGCTTGATATTAATTAATATAGTAGTTTAATAAATTTTTGAGAAATAGTAAAGGAGATATTTGAATCCCAGGTCAGAGGATCCGGTCGTGGACATCTATGAAGCGAATGTTGTATTTTGCGTGTTGTTCGAGGAAAGGCGAGGAGGATAGAAATGTAACTGACAACTTGGCGGGTATAGACTCTCGCCAAAAGGATTTATAGAAGCTCGCATATCGCCTTATATGACTCGTATACTCCCTATTCGAGGCGCCTCAGGAGCTCCGAAATATTTTCTTTCCTTCATCTTTTATTGGCGGTTGCACCATCAACAGTATTGCCAATCACATCTCGTCCCACCGGCGATAGAACCCTTGTTGGAGTTGCAGAGCAAACGGAGACGGACATATTGGGAACATACCCGACGGTAGCTAGAAAGTATCGTCGTATGATAATATACTTTTGAATTCGCTATTGTGATATAGTCAACGAATTACTTGATACATCTTGGCCTGTGCATGTGCATGTGCTACGGCGCGGCATTGATAGAATAAATCATCATTTAGTCTAGCTAACCAACGAATGAAGTCATGGGTTAGAGCTCAGAAAGTTTAGCGATCACTGAGGAGAGTAAAATAGAAGCTACATAACTCGGGAATGAAGACACAGGTATGATTAGTCTTTTTTCGCTAATATTGATAGCACTTGACAAAAAGGTTAGTATACTAGAATACTGGAGGCGTCGAGCTCTATTTTAGAGAAGAAAACGGTTACTATAGAAGACCAGCTGCATAAATTCCATCAAGGATTGTGGGAATCGGGAAGTTCATCTTAACCGTACGTCCACCTTCACGCATCCTTTTGGTTGAAAGCCTGATGATTGGTAAACTTTTCAAGAGTGCCGGCGCCGAGTTAAGGAGGTAGTGCAAATTGAAGAAAATCTTGAGCTATTGCAAATGCATAATGCTACTCACGCCATGTGGAAAGCGGATGGCACTCCCTTACATTCGGTCTTAGATCGCAAAGTCGGAGCTTTGGCTACATGGATTCGCAAGCCGACCAGATTTTCTACAGTTTCTCTGAATAAAAAAATCTTTCCAACCAATAAGCACATTGTATAAGTGTTGGATTTGTTGGGAGACCTTCACTCGATTTTCCGCTTTCGATACTGGTCGTAAGCTCATAATGTTGAACACGTGGAACCGTTATTTTGAACGACAACCAACACAGGAAGCCAATAGATTGGTTTCTAGGATGCTTGACCTGTAGTTCTGAGCTCGCGGGAAATGGTGATGCGAAATGCTATGCTGTGGGATGTAGTATATCGGTTGGGTCTGTGCATATATGCGTGGACTGCATCATACCCTGATTGAGATTCACAGAGCGACTGGGAGGTGTATAAACAGGAAACAAGTTTCGTAGGAATGGTTTTAATATCACATATATGTATTTTCTATTATTACAATCATAGCGGTTAAAACTCTATCTTAGAGATGGGTATGGGTACCATGAGTATGCAGAATATAGGTTTAAGTTTTCTCCTATTAGAGGCGCCGAAGCGCGAGGGTTCGAGTTAGGTTTCGGAGCTCATTACTATTTCCGCTCTCTATTTAAGAGGTATATTGCTTGAGTTCATTGTTACGCAAACCAAATAATCTTGCTGCAGCCGACGGGCGGGAAAAAGTTCATCCGTAAGGGACAACGCGGTGGTAGGGGTAGACCATGTAGCGTAGCCTCCCCGATCTTTGAGACTCGGAAACGGTTGTCGGTTCCTTTATAATTATATGCCAGCCCTCCTATCTTGTTCCTGAAGATCAAGGGTAGCCCAAGCCGATCAACCGTGAGATCTGATTGCATATTGTAGAACCCTACCAACAAGATTACGTCAACCATGATGCCAACGACAATTCAAATATTGGAAAATAATGTATGTATAACACCATGAGACTGATACAATGATACATCAAAAAAAGTTTGTATAGCTAAAGAAGATATTTGGATATTAATAGTCAATGATCCTGGATTCCTGACGAGACTGGTTTACGAAGCACCCATGCTATCTCTGGATTGTTACTTCACGCTGACTCGCATCATGTATAAAGCCTTTCGGGGTTATGAAAAAAAAGGATCGACCAATTCATTGTTCGAAATTTTTCTTGTAGTCACACGGAAGTCTCGAAGAGTAGTACGAAGGCAACCTACGTCCGGCAAATTATTTCCATGGTGTGGTGGTACAAACAAGATCAAGGACATGAAGACGACACATTCTATTATACGTGGCTGGGAAGATTTGGATGTCCTTTTTGGCCTACAATATTAAAAACTTTTGTTTCCAAAAGGGCTCGTCCGAGCTTCTAGATTTGGAATTTGGTCATTCAAATGTGGAGCAAGCGTAAAGTAGTCTGGAGAAGCGTAGCGTAAAGAAGCAATCAAGGTGGTTGGTGGAATGCAACCTACAATCTTACCAAAAAAAACTTAACGCTCGGCCACAGGCGAAATTTTGGGGCTATATTCAAAAGCGTGAATTTGCAAAATGCCAAATTGTGGATGGAAAGCCTTTAGGACCCAATGCATCTGTATACGCCAACTCTAAAATTACAGGCTAGATTTAAAGAGAATCTGGGCTTCAAGACCAGTTTCCTAGGAGCTCCTCATGCAATGGACGACCACGCGATAGTATCGGAGCCATGCATAATATGGATATGGATATCCTTGAGATACGGAAGGCAGCCATGAGTAACATATTATCGTTTAATTTGCATTTGCGCCTTTGGAGGGGGAATCCACCCAAATTGCCAAGTCCCATTTAGCTGTCTCAGAACATAAATTTTGATTATTTGAAGAAAATTTATATATCTTAACTCAACTTCAAGGTCCGGATCAGGAATTTTTCGCGAATATGTTTTGGCCATGTCCTTGGCATACTGGCCGCCTATGTCTTACAAAAAAAGCCCCAAAAGCTTTAAAAGTGGCGAAAGCGTTGCATGTTGTTTAGAGCCTCGCATCGGGTGCTTCGGCATGTCACCGGCTGTGGGCGATAGTATCATGCAGCGCAGGTTTACAAATCGGTGTGAAGAAGATTTAGAAACATCTTCAACAATATCATTGGGCACAGCTTCCTGAAATATGAGCTTTTTCCGATATCGAGAAAAATCTGGTTATATATTAACGTTATCAACGTGTTTTGTGCTCGCTACTCTAGCTAGACGGCACGATTTGACCTCGAGACGGGTTGACCTTGGAGACCCACTTAACCACTCCATATTCGTGTAATTGGCCACTCTCATATCAGGTCCTCGGAAGAATTGGTCCCAGTCGTACCGTATTCTCGGATATCTGCATTTAGCATCGATAGATAGACCCACTACGGTATCTCCTGATGTAGACACAACTCCGAGCAAAAACGTATTGCGCGCAACGACCATGTGGCGAGCTAAAGAATAGACTAAATGAAATGGCGGTGTTCGAAGGCTCCAAAGGGTCTCGAGACGTCCCTCGACCCCACTGAGGCAAGAACACATTCGAATGAATTGGACTGTCGGGCTTGAGTAATCGGCGGGAATTCGAGCGAGTCAATCTAAAAACACAGCTTTGAAGGAGATATCCTAATAACTACTTAAGTACTTAAATACTTAAGCACTTTACCAACAGAGATACAATCTACAAACTCCTTGTAGTTTTAATCAATGAGACACCCGCGACCATAATTTTCTTTAATATAGATTATAGTACTAGCCTATCGATAAGCTCTTAGCAGTAAGAAACAGCGAGGTATCCATATCAACTAAGGTTGAAAGCTTGGAGACTGTCTCAACTAGGGTCGACGTCGCGACGTCCTCTGATGTCTGAAAGGTGTCTTTGTAATGCAAATATAGTCGAATTCCTCGACCCTTCCCCAAAGATTATCCAAAACCACAGGCATGGGAGGTACATTCGAACTGTTGACCTCGGATCCAAGCTGATGGATTGATTTAAAATCAGCATTCGGCTCTTTGATCGGCATATTTAATTCCTCCAATGATTTCGGTCATTTTCAGATCACTCATACAATTCAAGAGCTAAGCTTTGTCTCGCAAGCCAGATACCATCCTAGTCCCGCAAAAGAGCTAAGCTTCTGGAGGCCTAAAATCTCAAAAGTCCCATGATTCCGAACCGAGAACCGAGTCACAATTTAGACCTCGTGCGAGATTCGAGAAACGTCTTGAGCTTGAATCGAGTATGCGACTCCACACGCCACAAATGCAGAGCACGGAAAGCCAAGATGTCTCGGTTGCGCCGGCGAATCACAAGTTGAGTTTCTTACCCCTGGTCTGTCGACGACTCTTTTGACGGCGAGTTTTCACACCATTCTTATAAGTTTTGGACCCTATAGATTGCGGGGAGCGGGGGAGGAAGCCAAACCGGACCAAGTCAGATCAACGGCCAGCTTCGCGAAGGTGTCGAAATTGATAAAAATTTCTTGGTTTTTGCACGATTATCGCCCACCCGAATAAATTTTTTTCTGGGCGGCAAATGAGCGAAATGCGAACTAACAAGGCAACGAATGGCATTTCGGGCCACACTCTTAAGACGACTGGGGCCGCTAAAAAGGTGTGTTGCCTCGCATCAACTTCCATGATAGCCAAGGGCAAAGGAACATTATCTCAATCTGGGGTCAAAGACGTGAGAAAAACACGGAGATTCCGGGGACTGGAGCTCGAGCTCTGGAATCCGGGGTTTAGTTCAGGAAAAATGTCGCCGCTGAATGTGGAGGACTTTGCGATGTATATAAAGGTCGACGCTGAGGCCGCTTTCGTCTTAACTTTTCTCTCATTTCCCTTCTGTTCGATATCGCCTTGTTCCGGTATTGGGATCGACGACCAGTAAGATTTATATTAGCAGGGGAGCCTGCCTCAACAAGATTGCCTGACTTTCTTCTTCAAGGAGAAGCATAAGTCCTGCTAGGGTTCTTTCTGTGTAAATCTTGGGTCCCATCCCTGCCGACTTTTTCATTCTCTTTCATATTTCGGCTTCCCAGCTGACAAGTAATTATGTCGGGTTCGTCGCCAATTCCTCTCTCCTACGTTTTTTTTTAAACCTTAATTCTGCTCGTGCGACATACTAATTGGACCACCTATGATTGCAGAAAAGCCGTCGAAGGACCTCAAGAGAGGTAGTCTCGAAGCCGGACACGACTTGGTTGAAGAATATCCCGGATATGTGGATCCAAAGAACTATGGCGTCAATGAGAAGCGGCTGATGACTAAAATCGACTTTCGGGTTGTACCGGTTCTCTGCATTCTTTACCTATTGGCCTTCTTGGATCGAGTAAATATCGGAAACGCCGCTCTCTACGGATTAAAGCAGGATTTAGGGATCGTAGACGGCACCAAGTACAACACGGTCCTGACAATTTTTTTCGTTCCTTATATCCTTTTCGAAATCCCGAGTAATATAATTCTCAAGAAATTCAAGCCGCACCTATGGGTATGTGTTGAAAGGAATCCAGTTGCTAAAGTTTTTGATTCGGAGGTTGATTTGAGCTAATACCCACCATTAGCTATCTGCTTGTATGTTTTTATTCGGGGCAATGACCGTGTGGTAAGTATAAGATCCGACATAACTGTTTAACATTTGTATTAAGAAACGGCACTGACGAGAGACAATAGTATGGGATTTACGAAAACCTATGGCGATATCCTAGCCGTTCGATTCTTCCTTGGAGTATGTATCAAGCATCGGATCAATGCGGTTTTGCGGATATGCTAACCTGAATGATATAGTTATTCGAAGCTGGCATGTTTCCAGGATGTTTCTATCTCCTCGCATGTTGGTATAAACGATCCGAGGCCCAAAAGAGATATTCCTTCTTTTTCTCTTCTACAACGTTAGCTGGCGCTTTCGGTGGACTTCTAGCCGCCGCAATTGGCAAAATGGAGGGCATTCGAGGGTACCATGCCTGGAGATGGGTTTTCATCCTCGAGGGAATCCTCACAGCTGTTGTCGGGCTCGTCTTTTACTTCTTGATACCGGATTTCCCAGAAGATGCCAAATGGATCACCGATGACGAGCGCGCTTTCATAAAAGCCAAGCTCGAAGCTGACACTGGAGAGTCCCACCGCCATGGGAAGCTCACCGCCAAGACTGTCCTAAGCATTCTTGCGGATTGGAAAATCATAACTGGCGGTTTTATGTACTTCGGTCTCATCGTCCCAGCCTACGGTTACGCCTACTTCTCGCCACAGATTGTTAAGAATCTCGGATATTCAGCTATTCAGACCCAGTTACGCTCCGTCCCACCATGGGCATGTGCCTTCGGCCTGGCTATGCTTACCGCTACATTCTCTGACTTGATTCGACATCGATATCTGTTTACGATCGTTCCCATCTGTATCTCGCTTGCTGGTTTCATCACGTTGTTCAAAATATCCGGACCGGTAAATATCAACACTCAATACGCAGCTCTATTCCTATGCGCTATGGGAACCTATAGCGCCATGCCCGTAATTGGTAAGCTCCTCGTTTTCATTGTTCTTTATGAGAGGATTTAATATCTGACATGATATTTAATAGTTTGTTGGTTCGCGTGCAACCTTGGTTCCCACTCGAGAAGGGCCGTTGGTACCGGATGGCAAGTTGGCTTCGGGAACGTAAGTGCTTTTACCCCTTATATCAGCTAAAATATGTGCTTTGGGCTTACGAGTATATTTTCTTTAGATCGGTGGTATTATTGCTACCTTTGCATTCCTCGCCAGCCAAGCCCCATCCTATCCAACCGGCTACAAGCTCTGCATTTCCTTCATTTGCCTCTCAGCTGTAGCTTGTACGATTTATTTTGTCGGAATCACACTCGAAAACAAGAGGCGAGATCAAGGAAAGCACAAGCTTTCACATCTCAGCAAAGAGGAACTGTCTGCCATGGAATTGGGTGACGATCATCCGGTTTTCAGGTATATGACTTGATTAATGAGTACACGTGCAACAAGGAATATACATAATGCGCTTATGTTTGCAAGATCATTTATATTTTAATACACGGGTGCTGTTTATGAGCATTTGGTATAGACACTATTTAACAAGGCGCACATTCATTTTGAATTGCAACATTTTATGCAATGGGTTCTTTCGATTGTATATATGGTCACCTAGTTTTTTAATACATTCTTTTACTAAGCTTGCATTACTCACTGCGTGTTCCCACTGAAAGCGTGAGTTATAATGACAGCAAAGGTCAGCGTTAGGTTTGAGAGGCTATCCTAAGGCGAGATAACTTTGATTTCATAAGTGCAATGATCATGGATCACACTTCAGATCCTGATCACCAAACTTGATGTGCTGCACCACTAAAGCAAAACTCTGCATATATATATATATATATATACCCTTATTCAAGGAATCGATCACATGTCTAACCAACGCTCAGGAAAGACAGCTGTTGCCTTAGAAGAGGAGCTGTTCAGTTCGATGAATCAAGGCGAAAAGATTTCTGGAGTTTAACACTTCGGTCTGTCATGTTAACAATTGGTGGCTAGAAACCTAAGCCTCTATAGCTATAGATATCTGTACAGAAAATTCAAACGGACCAACAGCAAAGTCTGAGGAGGAGTTTTCTTTCAGTCATCGCTAGGGAAAACTGCTTTGCAAGCTTTGGGCTCGAGTTCTCGTGACGCAAAAGGGGCTGTGAGGTGAGGCCGCGAGGTAGCCAGTTGGTTGGCTAGGCGACGAATTTGCGCCTCAGCACCTTCAACCACTCAATTCGGCACGCCGGATGCGATTTGTATGGTAGAAGCCATCATGACTCGACTTCAAGGCGCACATGCATTAATTAAAGATTGCAAAAAAAGCCACCGTAAAACCACTCAGGTGCTCGAGCGTTCAAGAATATAAATAAAGAGATTCCCGGATGCAATGTTGAAATTTGAAAGAAAAGTTGATTAACGTTAACAGCCGTTCACGGAATCCCAAGCCTCAGCCAACTCATCTTAGAATAATCTCTTGCTCATTCTTCCTCATTCATAAGAATTTCTAAAACATATCCAGCGGTCTAATATATACACTGGCGTACCAAAGACGCGTTTCGTCAAATTTGCATACCTAAATTTAAATCCGTGTCACCAGGACCGCGTCCACCGGCCGGCTGCGGTCCGTTGAAATTACCACACACGCAACACCGGAACGTCGAAAAGAGCATAGCGTGCGCGATATTACGAAGCAAAGATTATTAATTATCATTCTGAATAGTCTCTTCAATCTTGTGATCAGATCGGAGCAGCATTCCTCCTAGATTACCAAGATCGCCTTGACATTCTCTAGCCTTTCAATCCGTACAAAAATATATTGTATTTGTGGTTGGTAGATCTAGACTCACTCACTCAGTAGCTTATTATAAAGATGGGTTTGCTTGACCATTTCTCTTCCACCCGTCGACATGAACGAAAAGCTGCAAAGGAGCTCTTAAACGCTGGAGAGAACAAAGCTGCCTCGCATAGCACACCAAATATAGCGCCTTTACCGGACACCTCAGATCCCCAAGCAACCTCACACATTGACGAGAATAAGCTAAGCGTTTCTACTAAAAATGCTCCTCGCAAGAGCCCGAGTCTCTCCGCCATCTTTGGCAAAAAGAAAACAGCCGGTGACGAGCAGAGGACGGACCAAAGCTCAGAAGTATCCCATAATAGCGACTCTGATGGCAGCGATTATGATTCGGATTCAGTCAACGGACCGTTCGGTAAAAGGTCAAGGAAAAACAGACATAAAAAATGGACCAAATCCTCGCAAACATACGGCGCCGATCACACCCCGCCTCGGGTGAACCATCATATCTACGAACCAAATACTAGCACTCCACACCATGGCAGGTGCAGCACGGACTCCAATGACTCGGACAAAACCGCAAAAGGCAAATCTGAAGCCAGCGATCCTCACCATCACGATACTCCCAGTTATACTTCTGCAGTCAAGGAAACAACTAGTTTGACTTCGGGTTACGGCCTTTATGGTAGCAGTGATACGAGCAGTGGAACCGGATACGACCACAGTAGTTCCTCGTATCACTCTTCTTCCTATAGCAGCGGGGACACCGGTGGGAGCACTGCGAGCCACAGCAGCTCTTCTTACAACTACTCATCGAGCAGCTACAGTAGCAGCAGCAGTCACGATTATTCTAGCAGTAGCAGTTACGATTATTCTAGTAGCAGCAATGATTATTCTTCTAGTAGCAACGACTACGGCAGCAGCGGCGGTGATGGAGGGTCTAGCTACGACGACTAGTTATATTGAGAATATTGTGTCTTCCGGCCAAGGCTTTGGTCTTGTTGAGGGAGAGTCTCAGTTATATATGTATATTATTGTAGATGATAATGTTATTTAGTTAAAATTCTATTGTATATGTGGCGGTGTTGAGGACTGGAAAGCTTGATAAACGATATAACAATGTCATTATTGCAAAAAGAGGATCAAATTCATTAATATGTATTTATGACATCTAATTATTCATCTTATAAATGTCCCTTAATAGGAATTGGTTATGCCAATGCATTCTATGCGCTTATTCAGGGTATCGCCGAAATTTATACCAAAAAAAAGAAAAAAATCTACCAAAGCAATTCTGCCCTCATGATTCCAGAGTTACCACGAACTCTAACCCATCGCCTATCCCAGTCTCTCACCAGTCTCGCTGCTTCGCTCTCATACCCGTCGCGGAATCTAATCAACCACCTTCCACCATGAAGTGGCTCTCGCCGTCTCGGAATAGTAACACGCTCTAAACCGAACCCTTCACTATCACCTCCGGGTACCAACCACTTTCCGAAACCATGTTTCTCAAGTATCGAGTACCTCAACCATATTTGCAGATACTGCCAATGATGGTTCGCGCATAGACTAACCAAAACGGTTCGTCCCGGTGCTCCTTCTTTCCGGTTGAGGATGCTGGGAGTTACACCCGCAAGTGATATTTTTTTGCCATTCTCTGGAACTAAAGAAGTAACCCACTTTTGCATTGACATCGGCCCACCCTTTACATGGTTAGACGCATTCCGGTCCAATTCTCTCGCGGTCTGCGCTGCGGCGGGAGGAGGAAGTGTTACAAAATTCCAATCAATCTTTTCATCCGATTTTCGAAACCCGACAAAGTGTTCCAAATGATTTTTGGCCGCTTTCTCGCTGCGAAAGTAGATGTAATAGTGATTTAACCGTTGCAAGAGACGGTCTCGAGCCGGCACAACTATAATTCGTCATACAGTGTGAGCGAAAATACCAGCTGCGTAGCTTTTGAGATGAAACACTTACTGTGTATGATATTCATGCCCTCTTGATCCCAACCTTTTAAACGAGCGTCGTGATTCGAAAAGAGTCTCTCGATATCGCTTTTGATCATGGTATTCCCACAATTGGCGAGACGGAGAATATAAGACCCTGCATTGGTATTCCGCTGACTCTTCCAAGGTTGCTGGACGTTGTCTAGGTTTATAAAGGCATCATCGAATCCGTCGTACTCTTTAAACGTGGCGTTATCTTGGGAAAATGCTTCCGCAGAGTCTTTCGGCCCAGGGGATACTGAAGGAAGCCGTCCGAGACCGAGCTTGGGACTCGATATTGAGTCTAGAAGTGCATCGATAGTTACTTTGGACCTGGAAGCGTTCCGTGGGGGATCGGTATTAGATTCGGTTTGCTCTGAAGGTTTGGAGTTGTCTATCGTCGTTTCTTTGGCATTTGGTGTACTAGAAGCGGTAAAAGCTCTAGGACACCGAATCCCGACATCATGGTTCGTCAAGGGGACTTTCCTCTGCGGGAGGGAACGTGGCGTCAATGTCGTCCATAGCGAACGGAGCAGGCACATCAAGGAGAGGGAGACAGGCCGAATGATGTGGAGGGCAGCGGTTGTTAGCGTGGTTTCCCCATGGATTCCGGGCTGTAAGCAGTTGACTTGCGAAGATGCGAAAGATTTTGACTGAGCAGTTGTGTTGTGACGGAGGTTGGATGGTGCGCCACCATCGCCACACTTAGATTTGGTGGCTGAATAGCTGAAGTCATGCAATTAACATAATTAACTGCAGCTATAGTACATCTTAAACATCTCAAGCAAAGGGGGCTAGCTGCCTCTAGGTCCGAAGTAAATACTTAACGGAGGTAAGCATCAAAATCCCACCTTTGTCCTTCATTGCCATATCTAGAATTTTCAAACGAAACTAGTTTTAATGTATATATAGCAGCCGAAGCTCGAGCTTTGCAAGGTGATTGAATCCGACCATATGACTAATTGGATCCGGACCTAGCTAAATATACTATAGGAATCCTGCAGCTGCGTGCTTGATCGGTCTGGATTTCCGGGGACACGGATATATAGGATAGCACGCGTAACGGGTTGAATTTCTTGCATTCAATCCATGAAACTAAGTGGTAAACTTGGTGTTTTGGTGGATCCCACTTCATTGACCAACTATAGAGCTATAGCTATATTGACATTAGAGTTCCAACTTTTAACGGTGAGATCGATCAGATACGAGCAAGAACCTAAGCCTATAGATACCTCTCGCCAAACTACTAGCTCACATGTATTTAGGGTTCTTGACTGAATTCCGGTTTTCCGTCTACACCCTTCATGATGACTACACCAAATCTCTTCGCCAAACTGCCAATCGAGCTTCTTCACGAGATATGCCTCGACTTGGACATAGCTTCTTTAAAATCACTCAAATTAGCGTCCACCGATTTGAAGACGCATGCTGCTGCCAACACCATTCTATTTGAAACTTTGACTCTTCGTCTCGGGACGTTGGAATGGAGCCGCGTTGGCGCTGAATCCCGACTTCCATATATCAACTATCTGACAACAGCCAATGGTCATGATAAACTTGACTCCAACGCCATCGCCCCTCTCTCTGAATGTATGGACTTGGGCTTCTTCCCGTTTGTTAAGACGCTAGTGATAGACACACGATTTCCGTTCGTCGTTACAAGCGAGAAGTGTTTCGAAAGGCACCAAGCGATCGAGGGCTTTGATAGTTATATTCTTGAATATGAAGACAACGTCGCTCCTTACGAAGAGCTTATCACCCAATCTGAGCAAGCTGCCCTGCTGAAAATCTTGGGCAAAGTACTTGCTTTCTCTAAGAACCTTCACGTCGTCAGGTGTGTTCAAAACATTAGATCTTAGCACCTTCACTATTTTCTACCTTTCATTAACTTTTAGTAATATAGATGGCGAGGTAGTGATTCGATACCCCTCGATATCCATCGGGAGATGTGCTTGATTCTATGTTCCCCGCTTCAAGAACGGCGCTTCGAATTGGATATATCATTCACAATCAGAACGGACAAAATGGATAAAACATATTACCAGTATCTCACGGCAATCTCCTGTGCGCAACATCTATCTCTGATGATATGTAAAACCGATATTGATTCATGTCGAGAATCCATCTTGACACCGGAGGACCTGCACGAGCTTGCTACTCTGGTGGAAAGAACACAGAGTCTCAAAACGTTTGAATTTTTTAACGAAAATTTGGTGTTTTCCGCCTATATTGACATCGATCCGTTGCTCAAAGTAATGGACGGTGGAGAGATAGGAGAAGCGTTAGCGAAATTTGAGACGTTAGAGGCTATCGCGGGAAACATCAACATCGGTATTTCCAACAGGTTTGACTTGACCAAGACACGAAAGTTGAAGCGTATCGGGTCGACATACAAATATGGAGGATGCTATTTCTTCCACGGAAACTCCCCTGGGTTATATGATAGTCTACATGCTGCTGGTATAATCCTCGACACTTTTTCTGTGGGTACTTATTGCGGGGCTAAGGCGTACCTGCTCAAACACGAGCCTGTTTTGACGGACCTCGAACTCGGTTTCATTCGTGAACCGCCGGATACAAACGATGGGCTCGAGATTTGGGGTGAAATTGTTCCTAGATTTGCGAAAACTTTGAAACACCTCAAGGTTTGGTCATGGTTCACCTACGAACATGCGCCGGAGTTAATTTGGCTACCCGGGGGAACCGCTCAGACGGCCTTACGCGAGTGCCGGCGGCTTGAGGATTTGGCAATTTGTTCGGTTTTCGCGGATGAATGCTTCACAACTGAAATGTTGGAAGATGTTCTTACTTTCTGCCCTAAGTTGGGTAGAATTGAGATAAAGATATCGATGGAGGACTCGGAAATGAACCTGGAAAGCACGTTCGATAAAATCGCAGGTTGGGAGTCGGATAACACTTCATTTGCCGGAAAATCCATTTTGCTCACCTATAAAGACAGAGAAGGGATGAATTGCTTACCTAAGAAGCTTGCGGAAGGATACATTCCACCGTTGTGGTATGACTATCTTTTGCAAAGTTATCGATTAGAGGAGCATCAAGATCCCGACTCCGATCGCACCACGTTCAGGCTTGAACGCCAGAATGATGTTTTCTTGCTTGATGACAACTTGATTCGACAGTGTATAGTTTATGATCTTAAGGATGACGACGAGTGCATGATAGACACCGAGCTCTCTCGGCTATGATCATATATATACGAGTATTCATCAATCCGACAAACTCTAGTTAACGTACGTTCAACTATGGCAGTGATTGATTGCTAAGTGCTTTTTATGAATATATATTAAAACAGCCAATTTTGTCTTGCAGCTTTTCCAAAGTTATATATAAGTATCTAAGCTCGTGGTTGTCGTTTTATATAACGATTGTATAACTATAAAACGTGCTATCGATATATCGATATCCGGTATCCTGAATTTCTTCCCCAGCAAAATTGCAAAAGATCAATCTTGAGCTCCTTTAGCAGCTTGAGTGTGGTTAAGGTAATTTGCATTTTGTGTTGTCGAAGGGGACTAACCAAATCGAGCAATTGAGACGCTTCTTTCCTCTTCGACGCGCCGGACGAGAAAAAGTTAGAACCTTCAAGAAAGCTTCAAAAGACCTCTCACAGACCACCCATCTACATCTTCCCTCACCCCAAAGCATCTTTCGCTCTTTACCGTACGATACACAATTACTTCAGCCATGACCAGTCTTCGGCTCGTTGGAGCTGGCATGCGACGACTTGCTGCTACACAACGACCCCTCATAATATCGAACGCCACCTCGTTATCTTCACGATACACACCCTCAGTCACATCGCTATCCCGCCAGATCTCAACTTCCCCACCAAAACGGCAGACCCCACAAGTTGAGAAAAGCGCCTCTTCACCGGGCTTGAGACCAAACCCTCCCAAAGACACGTCTCCACGCCTTACTGAGATCAAGGATGGCCCAATCCCGACGTCTGAAGTTGAGTTTGGAGAGGAAGTTATAGGAGCAACCGACTGGTCTCGCTCTTTTTCCGGGCTCTCGCAGACCCCGTTTGCAAAAGAGGTTGCTGATGTATTACTACGACCGCTGGAACCTAGTGAAGTTGAGATCAAACCAGGTACTTTATCATTTCCGAATTGTGAAGGTTTTATGATTGGCTTTTGAAAAATACTAATCAACATGACATACTTTTTACAGACGGCATAATATATCTCCCTGAAATTAAGTACCGGCGAATCCTCAATCGTGCCTTTGGACCAGGAGGATGGGGTCTGGCACCTCGTAGCGAAACACAAATCTCAGAGAAGCCCAATGGAGGTGGTATGGTTACACGGGAATACGCACTCGTATGTCACGGGCGCCTTGTCTCTGTCGCTCGCGGCGAGCAAGATTACTTTGATGAATTTGGAATCCCCACGGCAATGGAGGCGTGCAAGTCTAATGCTATGATGCGATGCTGCAAAGATTTGGGCGTTGCAAGCGAACTGTGGGATCCTAGATTCATCAGAAAGTGGAAGAAAGAGAACGCGACCGAATTATTTGGAGAGCATGTTGTCACGAAGAAGAAGAAGAAGCTGTGGGTCAGGAAAGGTGACTCCCTGGAATATCCATACCAGGTGTCGAAGTTTGGATCGTGATTCACCAATCCTGCGGGGAGCTTTTACGACCTGTCTCTGCATCAATCCCGTGAATAGTCCGTTGAAATCTAGATTGCCATGCATTGTCTAGATCTTCAAGGGTCTGATTGAACGAGCGGAACTTTCCGCGCCTTCGAATTTCACTTCATATTATTGTAAATATATTTTTTTTTTTTATCATTTTATGGGCCTAAACTGTACGATATTTTCTGAGGACGGGAAGCGTGGGGGGGCGAACACCATTGTTTCAAACACTGCGGGAGTACCTACCATTGGAAAGGCTATCAAACTCTGCTTCTGCACATCATGCGAATTCAAATCACATTTACTTACTTGGTTCAAAATCAGATACTCTTCGCATCCGCGATTGGCTCAGATAACTGATGGGATTTGGGTGGTCTTCTTTTCGACAGTTTGTCACTTCCCGAAAGGCGTCCAGTGGTCCCCACCTTGCCCAGAATGCAGACCGCAGAGCGGGAGCGCAGACATCGAACTATCTTTTCTAAAAAATAAATATATCGGACACCTAAATTTCCAAAAACTACCATCCCAACGAGGCCAAAGGAATATATTCGAATAGAAGTTTCACAACATCGGCCAACCCGGTGCTGAAAAGGTACCGCCAGTCTGGATCGCCGTCTACCTTGTCAGCTCTCGAAAGATGGGATCAAATTCTTTGGGGTCTCGGGAGCTGAGAGAAGACCGAGGCAATAGGCCCTCGAAACGCCCATTTGTCGAGAGCTTGCAGGTTTTCATGTTGCTCTGCAGGAGCTCAAGCACTGCAGATATATTAGTCATGCAAGGTTATGCAATGGCATGGAGCGAATTTAGCCCGCGAACGACAATTCGCCCACGCTTCCCAAAAGCCCTTTGCTCTAAATTTGAACAATTTGAACCTAAAATGTGAGTTTTTTTTGTCACTGCTGCAGATTCCTTCCAAGCCGGCCAAGTTTGTCGCTGAACATTTTAGGTAAGAAAAGATGCAGCATCTGATTTCTTTTGGCCAATTATAGTTCCCGTGGCGCGAACTAAGTACAGGCTCGCCCGAAGGGTCTCAAAATCTTAAAACCACGCCGATATTACGCGAACATGCGTCGGCTTTGACCTCCCCCCTTCCCCTCGTCGAATTGGGAGGCAAAGAAGAATCCGGAAAAAGGTGAACACTCATTGACAGTCACCCAGAAAGCAAGAGATAGCAAAACAAGGGCGCGATATCACCATGCAAGCCTGGTCCGTGGGCGACGACAGGCTGAAAAAAAAATCCTAGAAAAAAATCCCTCCAAGAAAATAACCTGTGAAAGACAAATACGGCAGGTTCCTGACGGCCCTCGCAACCGCTTACCATGAGAAGATGGTCAAAAAACGTTTCAAAGAACCGTTTACAAGGCTATTAGCTCCAGCGCCTCTTGATGAGCAATGCACGGTATTGAAAACCCCCCCAACCGTCGATTTTTGCCTGTCCCGAACTTAACAGGGTTTAATTCGAAAAAAAATAGCCTGCTCCCAGATAATTTGTCTGGCGAGTTACACAAAAAAAGTAACATCACGCCGAACAATGCAGGTGGCCCTCGATTTCCGCTAAAAACTCTGGCACACTTGACCCAAGAGTTTATACTTGTCTCTCCATTTTCGAAACTGTCGATAAGTCGTGCTGACTCCACCTGGCCCTTTTGGGGCCTAGCGCTGCACCATTTTTGCACATCCTTTGCGTGCAGATGCTGCTCCCTTACTCTCGCAATCTTTAGTTCCCATAACCGAAAGTTTTTTCCTGTGTTCTCACGAGCGTAAATTTTTCGGGAGCTATGAGGACTAGGGGACCATGCCGAAGAGAGCGAACAAGAAAATGTTCAGCTATAGCTAGGGGTAATTGAGCATGGACAGCAGCAACAGATCTTTATCTTTATATTGGCCGGGATCCACCAACTTTTGATTGTTGATCCCGACTGGAGATTTCTGCTGTTCACTAATCGATTCGTATTCCTTCTTTTTTATATGCACAATTGATGTGCGTCTCCGCATTCAACTCCGCTTCTTCCCTTCCCGAAACCACGCAGTCCAGTCCAATCCAATCCAACTTCACTTTGGACTTCCAATTGCGAATGCTTGTTTAGTAGAAGGCTTCTCAACTACGAACGTGTGCACCCAGTCGACGACCTAAAAATCTCCTTATCACATGGTCCTTGCGCACTCACCTGCTTAAACTCGTACTCTTGGCTCCCCACTAGTCGAATACGACATCTCCGACCTTGTTTCGATAATTTAGTTGCTCCGGAGCGGGATTGAAAGCCACGTTGGGCTTGATAGACCAGTTTGAGAATTCGACGAGGGACGAAATAGACGCTCTAGGAAAATGATCGGATCAAGGGTCCTTGTCGACGTCTTGGCCTTTACGGCGACTGCTTTATTGCTAGTTTCGTCGACTACGGCGGCTACAACAAAGAAAGAATCTACGAAGACAGCACCAGCGACTACGCCGACACAGATATCTACCCCGCAACTTGATCCTGTGGTAAATTTTTGCAAAAGATATCAGCATCAAAGTGAGTTTATGCCTGAGTTTCGGACCTCATATCTTCATAAACTGATTAGCAATCTCTGAAAAATTCTAGGTGCCATAACATCAAACACACTCTTTATCGATGGCGGGGCTGAGTGGTTCCACGACGATCCGATTGTATGGGGACCTGCGACACCAGGAATCAGTAAGTTACTTCGAACACTGACAGTTACGTGGTAACCAAAGACTGATATATTGGCTTTATCAAGACACATACTTGGTGACAACCGACATGTCGGATAGTTGGGACTGGAAAGGAAACATCTCACAAACTTCAATCTTTAAAACCACGCAACCTGGCCGCAAAATCGGCTACGTCCCATCTTTGGACGGCGGCGCTATATGGCCTAATCAAAACGAAACACATCTCTATCTTTATGGCGGAACTACGAATTCTAGTTTAAGCAATTTTACACTCTACGAGGCTCCCGAATCAGATGCGCAAACCCTATGGAAATACAGTATCGCCGATAGAGCATGGGACCCAGTTGCATACGCTAAAGGCTCGCCTTTTATAACTAGAGCCTCATTTGGAGCTAGTGTTGTCGCTCCGAATCTCAACAAGGCTTTCTACCTCGGCGGAATCCTGGATAAAGGTTCTACGGATTTAACAGGCGATCTGATGGCACCTAGGTTCTTGGATGGGCTGTTGGAATTCGACTTTGAAACCGAAGCCGTTCGAAATATTTCAACTCTCGGATTGGGGAGTCGAGCCCGTTCTTACTCTCAAATGGTTTACATCCCCGAATATGGGAATACCAACAATGTTACTGGCAAAAAAGGAGGAGTTTTGGTCGTAATAGGCGGAGAACAGAAGAGCAGCCAAATTATTGACGTTAATGGAAATCGAAGAGGTGATCCTGTAAGTTGACGAGTTTCTTCTCTTTTCTTTTTTTTGGTTCGAATATGGAAATTACCTAACATTCAATCTTAGGTTGCAATGTCCGATATCGCATTATATGATATTGCTACAGAGTCTTGGTTTGTTCAACAAGCGTCTCCTCACGCCAACGAATTCCCACGAACAAGAACGGACCACTGCGTCGTCGTTCGAAGCGCACCAGATGGATCTAGCCAGAACATGTAAGCGAGAACCTCAATCTGCGTTCGGATTTTATAGTTATCGCGCCACTCTACTAACTGAGAATAGATACGTGTACGGTGGTATCTATTGGGACACAAAGCATAACGCTACTTATCTCGATGATGTTTGGATCCTGACCCTCCCTAGCTTCCAATGGATCAAGGTGCGCGCTATTCGACGGAGATTCGATGTTAAGGACTCTAGAAAGCCAGACTAATACCGCGTATTGCAGATCTACGAAGGAGAGTCACCTCGATACGGACACACATGCCATATCGCCCCAGAAGGGCGACAGATGATCACTGTCGGTGGTCTTGGAGGCTACTACACTGCAAATTTTAACGACAGTCAATGCGATTGGGAAACAAAATCAGTCGCTCTCTACGACCTCACCACATTATCGTGGGGTAGCGCGTACATGGCTTATGGTAAATATCAACTTCCAGTTGAAGTCGCACAGAGGGTGAATGGAACGTAAGTCAAAAGCTCGACTCCTATCCGCTTCAAGTAGTGAATGAAACTAATAGCAGAAAAAAAAAAAATAAATAGGCAAGATGGTGGTGCGGCTATCGTGAGCCCAACAGGCGGTTGGTCCAGCCTGGATATTCAAGCATTATTCGTACCTCCACGGGTCGTCAAGAAATCGCACACAGCAGCGATCGTTGGCGGTGTGATTGGAGGACTCGCTGGCGTTGGATTTATAATCGCAGCTGGTTATTTTTACTACCAACGATACATCAAGAAAGCGGACCGCCCGATTCCTCCACCACCCGAGAAGCCGCAATGGGTCAAGCCAGAACTCGAGGGCACTTTGGATCCCACTTCGCCAAATAAGGATCATTCAGGTATGTTGCATGAAATTGGAGACGGCGCTTTTAAGCCTGCTCCTGTGGAGGCGAAGGGAAGGGAGATACCCTCGGAGTTACCTTAAAAAAAAGTTGTTTCACTGTAACCAAAAAAAATGATTCACCGTAACGACAGGTCATGAATATGAGAGACATTTAGATTTTACGGGTTGTTTCATGGCTGGAGTTTATTGTATATTTTGCTTTATTTATTCTTTATTCATGATTAATCAAATGATACCACTTTTCTCTCAACATTCCCGAGATCCCAGATGAAGATATCAAAATATCAAACTCGGAAACTTCAAACTTGCGAAACTATTGCTGTACATAGAATAATAACCAAAGAAAGAAACAAGCACGTACGTATATGAACGATCTTTCTTATTTTTTTATTTTATTATAAATGTTCTATTCTATAGAAAATGCACATAAGCGGCATTCATATAATTTGTACACTTATGAGCGCCTGAAACCATGGAATCGGAATTTCGTATATAGCAATATATATATTACAGATTACGACTCTGTGGGTTCGCCCGCAGATTATACAGTAAGCCAAGAATATTGTCGCCCTAGCAATCCTCGGTACGAGAGTGCATGAGTGGGTTAATGCCGCTTGTACATTATCGTCATATTTGCATGAGCACGTTTTTTGTTGAAGGAAAAAAGCGGCCGAACGGATGGATGCCTGAAGGAGAACATAAAGAACACGCGGATCGATAGGATAGCTCTTAAGTAATTAGTTTCTCGAAATGTTACCCGTAATGTTTCTACTTATCCGCCCCCTCAAGCGTGAAACTTAGCGGGAAGGCGGTGCTTTGGGGTGCGTTGCGCCATGCAGGTGTATGCACATATGAACTGGCATGCTTGATTTAGGAGGCTTATTGATATAGTCATCTCACTCGAGTTCTAGGCTCGGTTAGGAATCGGGTCATGGGTAAGGAAAGCATAATGGCTTACACATTTGGAACCCCATTTGGGGATATACTTGGAGTTACAAATTTAAAGATTGTGAACTGCTGGTGTTGTGCTTTTATAGGTCGCTGTTAACCGCCGATTTCCTGGAAGGTGATGCCGAATTTGGTGGATGAGATCAGATAGATAAATGGATGCACAATTAAGGAGATACATAAAACATCGCAGAATGCTCAACGGTAGTTCATTGGAAGAAAGGCTGTTAAGATTGTATCGGCGAAGTACTAGTCTACTATGAAATATCGAAATGTCTGATTGTTATTCGAAACTCGATTAATTCGGGAAAGTGAAAACCCAAGCATGCTTAAGCAGCGAAAGCCACTTCCACGTCAACTAAGCGAATGTAATTGTTTTAAATCCAACATTCAATCACAGCAAGTAGTAGCATCAATTAGAATGCGGATCTATCGAAACCACTGGTAGGTGGGGAACCCCCATATCTAAAAAAAAAGGAACATGACAGTACTCTTACAGAAAAATGCTACTATATTCCCTACGATTCGGCCTTAGATCTTAGAAATCGGCCACAGTCGACACATGTGTATCTCACCGCTTGACCGTCTTTAGTATTATATGTGTTCTTAGCAATCCTTCCCTGACAATCCACGCAACGTTCGTTTATCATCTCGAACTTTGAGGGGCTCTTTTCCGTTGAGCTGGCGGCGGCGGTCTCACCGTTATTCCTTGCGTCGAGGAATTCTCGTATTGATTGGTTCGGCATCTTGTATGGATGCTTTTCTTTCCGCGGGTATCTTCTTATATTTCCTAAGGAATTATTGAGTTGATATCTTATTGTTATTCCAAAAGTTACGTATAAAGTGGACTTTTGTCGGGATTATTTTCAATGGGAGAGGCTGCCCTAGATAAATCCCTGAAACATTTAGAAGGTTAGAAGATTTAACAGTTCTAACCCTCGAAACTTCTCTTATTATGTAACTGGGAACTTCTGCATAAAATGGTTTCGTAGTTTCAAGAACATATTAAATATCCTTCTACGGCCTTTATTGAGTTCAAATGTTTTATCACCATAAAATACAACGTTGCACCATATTTAGAATGAATAACAGCTCTGCCTCTTAGACTTCGACGTCATAATCTACTACCGGATACACTAACCAAAACATTCATCTTATTCAATCCACACAGATCTGTCAGTCTCGCAACCCGTTGTGAATCTTGTCTCAAGCCAGTATTGGAAGCATACTTCTAACGGGGAAATTGAAAGAATCTAGCTCCTTTTAAATTCACAGGTCTAACGACATCTATCTTCGCAAGTAGCTACCAGCTCCGGCATTATCCAACAAGATGTCGAGGCATCAGCCCCCCAAGCTACAGCTCAGCTCGGCCACTGAACTCGTGAAAGAACTACGAAAATGCAACATGCCAAAAGAGCAAAGTCTCCCTCCTCTGGTACTCAGTCAGGAAAACTGTAAGGAAATGATACAGCTCATCAACTCGATGGAATATATGTTGGGACTAAAACCAACGCTGTCACTGCAAAATTGGGCTGAGGACCGAAACCCCTTCGATTTGGTATGCATCGAATGCGGAAGCGAGTTCTTTGTAGCAGTTGTGGGGAAGAAAGGCTGTCTTGAAGCCGAGGATGGTGACTTTGTGCTTCGTTGTTGTGCTGATGGTTGCAATAATCATTTTCATTTCTAATCTTCTACAGATCTAAGGGCTCTAATCTAGCGACTCTGCCATTTTAATCAGTAGCTTGAAATAGGGTATTCAAACCATAAACGAATTTGACATAAAATAGTTTGAAAGTGATAGAAATCAGACTTAATTTAAGGTTCTCAACACTAATATCGAGCTTCGCAGTGTTTATATAATTATAGATCTGATATTTTCACTCTGTTAAATCACTTGTCACTCTTAGATGACGACGGCTGACGTTCCCAAGCTCTCTTATTCTGGCTCTGCAAAACCTGTCTCAACCGATCCTTCTGATCGTCAGTATGAATCCCGTTTTGCTCCATATCGTCGGCGAATTTCCTAGTTTTCTTCTGTATATGCTCGCGGAGGGCGTCCAACTCTTCTTGAGTTAACTCAGGTTTCGACATTTTATCTCAAGTCGCCGGGTTTAATGATCTAAGAACCTTTTGTTTCTTTGGGTATTTGCAGGTTGCGAGGTTACTCGAATAGCCCTTGCGAGATGTGCACGAAATGAGATTGAGCTTCGATCGAGCTTTTATGGTTCTGATCAGGTGATAAATAATTTCAATTTGAACTGAAATGTATCAAAATAAATTTCATAAGGAAAACTTGGATGCGATTTGGACCTTTAAGTTTTCTTCTCACGAGAAGGTCAAAATTTATAAAATTTAAAACAAATTAACATTACTGTTCTTTCTCGAGGTCGCATATACTTAGATCGCATCAGTGTATGATACTTTTTAATATGTCGATTTCTGCGGTTTGATGTACTTATCCTAGTCTAATTTAATTCAGAAAACTCAATCTTAAGAATACTAAAAACGAACTATAGTACTAGTAGTCATCGTTACATTCCTCCATGTTCACGCCTTAGGGAGTCATGGGACATGAATGGTGCGGTGCATGGGATTCGCAACCTCAGCATATCGTCCAACAAGCCGCGGTCTACTCCAAGCATGTGAATTTGGATTTATACCTGTTCACTATCGATTAGGAATATTCACGTCATCCCGGGAAATTTTCAAAATGAATTTATATACCACTTGACTACAGCTATCGATACATATAAAAATTCTAACAGCCAAACCGCGCCGAAAATAAAATGACCTTGAGACTTGCATATACCCAGTGCTAATGCATTCCCCAGACTAAATAAAAATAGTTTAAAACCACTGCTTTAAAGAGAAATCTAGCTCTTAACATAACGCTCTTTGTGCACTTCCCTCTAAAGAGGGGAAAATTGACAAGCTCGCCTTAAAAATATCATGGACAATCCTTAATGCTCTTGCTTTGCAGCCATATCTCTCATCCTTTCCAAACTCTTTCTAGCTTGTTCCGTTGGCTCTGTACCAACGCCAGCGCCAAGTCCTATCCCAAGCTTGGCTGCGATACCTAGCCCTACTGTAGTTGAGCCCTGTGCAGTAACATTACTAAGTTCCGTACCTTCCTCACTCCTCCTCTTCTTCCCTTTCACCTCTTCTCCCATAACACCAGCAATAGTGTTCGTGTCTCCTCTTAAAAAGCTATCGATAACTTCATTCCGTCTTTTCTCCTCCTCTCTCTCTTCTTTCCCTTTTTTATGATGATGATCCTCCTCGTCATCCTCTCCACTATCGCTTGAACAGTCTCCTCGGTCACTCCAGACGGGACTCATAGCTCTCTCTCGTCTCTTCGGTGTCACACTCCCGCTACTCCTTCCGTCTCTCTCCTCATCATGAACGGCAAGCGCATCTTGGACCTCTCTCTCCCCACCCTTCCACGCACTCTTTCCATCATCGCTCGCGGATCGAGACGAGGTAGGAATATCAACTTCCAAAGCCCTCTCTTCGCCATCTTCCTCGTCATCTCTCGTGCGTGCTGCAACGGTATCCCCGAAATGTGTTTCCACCAGGTGTTTAACCACAGGCCATCCGTACGCGTTCGAAAACTCACGTCGGACGATAATATTGTTGTGTGCATCCGGTTCTAATCTAACTAGTACTTTTCGCCATGATATTCCATCGTGGAATGCTCGTGCTATCTTTTCTTCGGGTTTAAGGTTGCGGCCGGCTGTCGAAGGAGACCTTATGCTCCCTGTTGGAGAGTGCGGGAATGTAGGCGAGCGATCACCGTCCCTTAAGGGGTTGTTCGT
The DNA here is from genome assembly GCA_012184315.1 of Arthrobotrys entomopaga. Taxonomy (NCBI): domain Eukaryota; kingdom Fungi; phylum Ascomycota; class Orbiliomycetes; order Orbiliales; family Orbiliaceae; genus Arthrobotrys; species Arthrobotrys entomopaga. Next base: position 42,066 of record LDDX01000242.1, read on the forward strand.
CGAGGGGTTGGTTAGATTACCCGTTGATGATATTGTGGTTGGCGGAGCGCTCAGGTTTCTAGGTGTAGGATATTCCCCATCGGAGTTCCAAGACGAAGAGCGGGAGATGCGACCGCCAGGTTGAGAGCGTTTCGACTGAGTTGGTAACGGTGGGATATCGGATGGATGGTAAACTCGGTCGTGGAATATGGTGCGAGGACGTGATTCGGGGTTTATCAAAAAGCTTAGAGGTGGGAGTGGAGGATTGAGAATGTCGCCGGCAGCTTCGAGGAGTGTCGTTCGAGGTGGTGCCATCATTCTTTCGTAATTTTCTGCATCCGGGCCGTCATCTGCGGCAGTCGCTTTTCCTCGGGCTGTCTTTGTTGGGTCATCGGTAAGAAGGGAAGAGGAAATCGTGTCTGTGGTTTTCGTGGTAGTAGTGGCAGTAACTGTACTTGAAGACTGCCCCGACGATTGACCTGATGTAGTACTGCCTACCAAAGTTGTTGAGGATGGTGCTGGGGTTATGCTCAAAGGAGAGTCTATGAGATCCTCTGTGATTGTTGGTCCTTGTAATGATGTCGAACTTGGTGTACTAGCGCTTGTGGAACCGCCATCGCCGCTGGACATTGATCCTAGGACTTGCGATCGAGACATTATCTTTTGCATTTTCCGATCATGCCTTGAGCCAGCGTGCGGTTTGAACAGTGTCCAGAAAGAGGTGAACGCACTCGGAGTAGTATGTTCTTGTTTCGTCGCTGGGAGCTCGTGGCTATTAGAGTAACGTCTTCGGACAGGTCCTTTGGTAAGAGGCGCTTCCCCGACTTCATTCTGGTCCGGCTCGCTTTCTGCAAGCGTAGTCTCATCCAAAGAAGATCTCCGATGCCAGGTACGTCGCGGGGTGCTAGCACCACTAGTGAGCTGCCCTAGACCCCAGCCAACAAGACCACTAACTTGGCCGATGGGTCCTTCATTCGCTCGTCTCGCTTTCTCAACCCTCCCGAGACCTTTCCAATCTAAGAATAGGAGACACGAAGTTCTAAGAGGTACCACTCCGTCATTCACTACATTAGCATAGACGGTCCGGTTCCTAAACTTCTTCAGAACCTCTTTCGCGGGACCCATAGGCAAGATTCGCAAAAGTGGCTTTGACCCCGGCGCCTGAGACTCATCGCTCTTGATACTAGCATTGCTTGGCATCAGGCTGAACCCACTAAGGGCAGAAGTGGCCATGTTTGGCGCTCTCCATGTGAGGCCTAGATCCTGGCCTGTGCGTCCGACGAGACCAAAATCTAAAGCGAATTTAACATATATCGGATTCTCGTTTGAGAGCCCTAGGAACGGTGTTGCGAGAGCTACAAAGTTGATGGGTTGTATTTCCTGGAAAAAGTTCGGGTCATGTGCTTGAATATACGCAATAGCGTAAGTTTGAACAAGACCACCTAGCGAATGGCCGATAAAGCTGATGCTGGTAACTTTGTATTCCGCTTTATCGATAGGTTCGTGACGGTCGTTGCTAGAGCTACGCCATAGTGAACTAGACCTTTGATTCCGTAAACTAGCCGGAAGCGGGCGGTCCGGATATGCCAACATGAACGCATATCTAGCAAGACGCTTCCCTAGATATTTTATCCCTCTTTCTGTTCTGCAGACATTTCCATGGAAGCCTCTGGTGACTATTTGCTCTTCATCCTCGTCATCGGAATCGTCGTCACTAACTTCCTCAATATCTCCAGTTGCAACGCCGATATCAACCTCTTCAGGAGGTTTAGCTTGCCGCCGTTGCAGTTTCCGAGCTTCCCGGAGCTCTTTAGCTGTCCTGTCAATAGATTCTTTGACAAACAACATGTCGGCACCACAGTTTGAATGGATTCCGTGTGTTATGAGAACGAGATGCACCTTTTTAGGACCTTTGTTCTTCAGCTCTTCCTTCTTTACCGTCCCAGACTCGCCAGAAGCTAGCATTTTGGGAGCAACCTGGCCAGGGAGGGGTGGCAAATTCCAGATTTGATCCGTATTCATAACAGAATACTCAATCGCGTTAGAGAAGGTCCCCTGTTCGAAGCCAGTACCGTAATGGTTTAGCGACCTTTCATCCCTGGCGATCGCCAGGTCGAAAGCTATCTTCGCTGTAGAGGAGAAGATCATCTGAGAGATGACTTCTATTATCCAAGTGACCTTTTCTTCTTCCTTCCCGACTCCTTCTACCCGATCTCCAACATGAATAGGCTTCGACCGTCGTTCCCGCTCTCTAGTCATGACCTCTCTTCTCATGGTGGCAGGAACTGGTAGTTCGCATTCCCAGAGACTGCCAGCTTTGAGATTTGGTTCAAATTCAGGATATCCACCTTCCTCACGAGGGTTGATGACTGGCGACCAGTGATCGTATTGTTTGGATTTGACGGAACAGTATAAAACGTAGGGGCCATGGAGGTAGGCGGCTCTCAAAGGAATGGCTTCGGTGTTCTTGATACGAAGGTGAAGGGCGGTCGGTAAGGGTAGTATACGGTCTCGAGAGGGGTAGTATGTTACTTTGTATCTATATTCAACACATATAAACCCATTAGTTACATGTAAGTTAAAGGAGATTTGAAGAGACAATACCGCATGATCTCGCCAATCTTGACGCTGCCAGAGGTATGTAGTAACAACATGTCGGCTTCTTTACGGGTAGCCTCGTGGTGGGCCAGCAAGCTTCGACGAGCAATCGATTCGTTAGAGACAAACGGTTCGTTGTGAGAATGAGATGGATGAGCCGGATGGTTGACGATAGCGGCAACGGTGGGAGAGGGTGAGCGGAGAGCTTGGAGAAAGTTCATCTGATTGATGAAGGACGGCGCTGCGGTCTAGGAGACCGTCTAGAGCTTTATCCTCTCCCTTTAACGGGCAGCTGAATTAGAAGCTGAATTTCAACGGCAACGGCAACAGCTACTGTGATATGAAGGTAAGGCTGGAGGTTTATGCAGGTTGATAGTGGCGGTTTGTCGCGCAGGGCGACGAAAACGGATAAATAGGGCAGCTCGGAGCGACAAGCAGTAGCAACGGTAGTAGCCCCTCAAGCTAGCTAGGGCAGCAGCTGGTAATGATGTCGAAGGATGTGAGGTCGTTGTCCGCTGGTAATGTCGATTCTCATGATGTTTAAGCCAACTATTCGGGAAGCTGTCTGTGTGTGGTCGAGCAAGGCACGCGATGAGACGACGTGAGACTGCAAATGACGTCGGGACTGGCCGACCGAATCGATTCCGGCAGACCGTTGAAATTAAATTTGGCCTGTGAAAATCGGCAATAACGTCAGATGGGCCGGCCAGAAAAGGAGTTCTTCCCTTTACGGCACAACGCACATTTTCCAACAACAGCTTCGTCGACGAGGACTGTTCTTGTGCATCAGACACACAAGTCATCTTTTTGGAAGATATTCGAATAAGGCAAGCATGATTATGATTGTCGCTATTTTTGAAGAATAGATCCTAACACTCAAGAGACTGCACATTTTAGAAATACAAATTATATATATTATACATATACGTGAAAAGTATCATCTCAAACACGCAAGTCAACCCCTCTTGAGATCTTTACATCCTAACAAAATATAATTATATAATTATGAATGTCTCGACATGAAAAAAGGCCCAGATGAAGAGCTCAGTTCAAGAACTCCTGGTTCTTGGTTATCCACAATTCCACCATAATATAAGCTTTGCGGATCATCGGCCGGCGGAACGGTCGGAATCTCCAGTTCCCTCTTCCCAAACTTAAACCCAAGATAGGCAGATAACGCTACTAACGTCACCCCGATACCAGCGGCTATTCCCGCCACCACCCTATTACTAAATTTCGAATCGAAATTCGGACCATGCTCAAGAGTGGATTCCGTACCCGGTAAACCTTTGAACCCCGTGGCGACCGCTCGTAATGTCGTCGAAGTTACCAGCGTCGATGCTTTCGTGGTAGTACTAATAGGGCTCGAGGTAGAAGAATGGTCTTTTGTAACCGATAATGGAGTTCTAGTTTTCGAAGCCATGGTAGTATTTTCGACAGGTATTTTCAAGGTAACCCCAACCGCTTGACATATATTCCGTACCGAGATTATGCCCTCATTGATATCAGAATACGAACAGCTATCTTGTAGACATGAAATAAATTTGTTGACGTATGCCTTGTCATTGCAAAGACAGGCAGAATCGGTAATGTTTGTGCACGCGGTGACATCCAAGGAAGACACAGTGCAATCGGCCTAGAATTCCATATATGAAAGGTAATAATTCCATACCATATAGTGAGCCGTTATTCTGATACTTGAGCTTATCGCCACACAAGTATGTGATAGAAATCAGCAATTTCGAGAGTGGGCTTGAATACTTACTTCGCAACCTAGTACTATGTTCAGTTGTCCAAATACCAGTGCCGCATTTATTATCCCAATCAAAAATATACATAATATTGATAGCCCCGTGACTTTCATGGCGCAAAAGTCGAACGACTGCAGTTGGAAGTTTTGATGTTATTATCCCTGGAGTATTTCGATAGGTGGTCTCCCTGTGTCGCCGTCCCCAGTTTCTCTCTCACAAGTAAGCGTTCCAGAAAACCCAGTTTTATCGCGAATTTTGCAGTGTATCAAGTCGACGGGTCCCAAACCCCATAAAATTCTCCGCATCGGGATTGTTAAATAAATTGCCATTTACTTTCACTAGGAGTCGAAAAAGGGTGACCGTCCTCTTTTATCAAATACCCCGAATCCAACCCTCCGCCTCTGTAGCATCCATTTTCTACAATACAAATAATATAGGATACTCCTAAAGCTCATATATGTATATTACATCTCTCCTTGGTTTGCATTGCCAAGCGGTTGATGGTTGACCGTCCAACCCTTGGCGTCATACTTTAAAGTACTTTACGCGGGTGCCGTTCTGACAAAATGCATGATTGGAAACATGTACGGAGTACAATACTTCCAAACTAAGAAACCAAATTAAAAAGGGAAAATCATATCGGTGAGCGCAATAATATGCATGTGGCTACTTCGGGATCTATCGGTCAGCGTGCTTATCGGTACACGATAGTGGAAAGTACTTAACAATGAAACTTTTAAAGCTTTTTTCGCTTTTGTTTCGAGTTAGGAATATCAAAGGTGTTGTGGGCGATGCAAACCTTTCGGGTATGCGAGACTTAGGATCGATTTATCGATTTTGATAAATTCATAAATTCGCCAAACATTTCTAGGTGAGAGGGTATGATTTTATAAATCTGCCATTTAATTCTTGGCTTTTCTACCAAAAGTTGTATAAAAACAAGATCATTGGTACAAGTATTTAACTTTCGTAGTATCATGATTTTAACTGTTAAACCATAAAATCTATGGCTTGAAGAAACCCAGATGGCCTTCGAAAGTTATAAGCGCTTTAAATATAGGCATATAGGGTCTCTCCACATACAAAAATTCTCTTATACATTTAACCATTCGTCATTCCTAAATACAAAAGTCTTCTCAATATAGCTAGGCGTTTATGAAGCCAAATCAAAACTCAACATGTCAATATCATTAACCCGCCCTCTAATCGTTGCGTCATGGTTTTTCTCCTTTGGACATTAATGCATTATTGCGTTGAGCTATTCGGAAATGAATTTTGCGGCTTCATTCATCGAAATACCTGAAATTTCGGCCACCTTTCTGTTCCTCAGCTTAAAACCCTATGAAGACAAAGATTGCCAATAACGGGATAATAACACCGGCGGCAACTCTTTCTATCGCAGGAGAAGCGAGCATGGCACCAGCATTTCCATTGGCCATATTGGTAGGATTGGATGTTGTACTCGCACTTTGTGAATCTGTGACGCTTGTGGACATTGTCGATTGAGCAGACTGTATAGAATTTGATCCCTCAGGCGCACCGGTGCTTAGGCTGGAATTAGATCCCATAGAAGTTGTCGCAATCGAGCTAGGTGTCGTAAGGGTTCTCGTAGGTAAGGTTGTCGCGGGGAGTACTCTAGCGTTCGTTTCCGTGGTCGCTATCGGGGTCCCCGAGATAGTACCGATTAAAGATCCAGTACTAGGAGGATCCGAGGGTCTAATGACACTGATGAGGCTATATGTGGCTTCCGGATTCAGCACTGTCAGTGTAACAGAAGCCTTCAGACAAACGGCCTGCAACGAATCGCTGGCTTCTTCTGCGGTTATCGGGTCGCATCCATGATTCGTCTGAAAGCACTCAAAGTAATTTCGGACAAAGTTGTTGTCGTCGCAGCCACAGGTCTTATCCTCACAGTCGTTATCGTCAATATATGAAGGACCGTAGGTATTTTTAAGACTTGTATAATAACAACTGGGCTGTAGTAGGCACCATTTAGAAGTTAGCCGTCCGTCTGATATTCATCCCTTTCACAAATCATCGGTATTCGCAACGGTCATGGTGATACTCACAAGGCACGTCGGGGCATCAGAAATATCTGCCTTTGTAATCCCAATTTCTAATCCCAACGCGATCCAAAGGATCAATCCCTGTATAATTTTCATGGCGTAAGACTGGTTTAGATTAGAGCGCGCGATGCATCGAAGTTCGGAACGGGCCTCGGATAAAATTCTCTGTCGTGAAATATAGAATCTAGACCTCCTGTCGCCTAATTTATGGAATGTCCGAATCGTAGGCCCAAGTCGTGTATATCTGTGAGCATCAAGAGTCCATTACTTGAGCCTTCAAGTTGATTGACGTGAAGTAGATCTATAGAGGACAGTGAAAGCCAAGGAGAGATGAGATCATGAAAAAGCTTTCTTATTAAGTCGCGTCGTCCGAGCTTCCCAGCCGCAGACCCGCCTTCTTATTTCAACAAAAGCGGCCTATGCACCTTCAAACGAGAGATGTTTTGGTGAGCGCGGACTTGTCAACCCGCGATTTCGTTGCCACCCGCAAGGCCCGAGTTAGTCCGCGCCAAGAACTTTGTGTCCGCAGTTGTGCCGCTTGATTGGATATCCGCCACTCTCGCGCGCAGGACTGAAACTATTTAAATATATTTTCGGCAAGGGGATTCGATCACCTCAATGCCAATTTCCGCTGGACCTGCCTCCTTAGCAACCCAGCGGGTTCGGCTGTGTATACAGCTGTCTTATATTCCTATTTTAAGTCATCGATGTCATGCTTGTATATGTATATGTTTGCGGCGAGATGTCGATGTCTAGGAGTACTTTTGAAAATTTGGCGCAGCGCTGATTTCGCAACGAATCTGTGCTCGAAAGTTGATTATATTAGCTAGCATGATTGGCTTTAACGTTATAACGTTCGAGCAGATTTCAAGTTTCATATTAGATTCTTGGAGAGCCCAGTCCCCAAATGTATAAGATGGCTGACCAGCTTCCTCAGGTATTCGTCTTTGAAGTCAACCGAGCCTCGATTCCCTTTAAACCTGGGGCTTGTTGCGAAACGACATTCTAACCCTTTCGCTGAGCTTCTTGACCACAAGACTAATTCTAACCCAACAACAGAATTTTAATAAATAAGTAGCAGGAATTAATAACAGCTCTAAATATAAAGTCGCTGCAAAAAAACCAATAAATAAATTACTACCAAAAAGCTAATCACAGGTAAATACAAAAGGCTCCCATAATTATAGCCACCAAAAGTTCATTTCCTCATAAAAGGTTATCAAAGTCTAGCCGAAATTTACAAAGAGAGCAAATTCATTAGACCTAGAAACTGCAAAGCATAGAAATAACAAGTCCAAGATATAGGGAGATAGATGACCTTCAATATGTATAAATATATCCCTTCCAAATGCCGAAAGAAAACTTCTAATCCAGCTAGGCATTTAAATGAGGCCTGATCAAATGTTTATCTTTAACCCACCTCTCCGCTCCAGTCACCCAATTAAAACCAGAGGATGATTCTCTTATGTATATATATTTCGTATCGTGTACTCTCTGGAATGCATAAATGCTATTTCGAGACTACTTCTGCATCTTCGTTTATTGGAGCCGGTGGAATCTCAACCACCATCCTGTTCTTGAATCTAAAGCCGACGTACAAAAAGCCCACAAACAACAGCAAGCAAATTCCAACAACTATCCCCGCTGTCGCTCCAGTATGAAGCCCCCTAGGAGTATTCGTTTGTGTATCGGATGGACTTCCGATGAATGTAGCGGTATCTGCTCCTGTGAGAGAGGGTGTCACACGCGTACTAGATAGGGTTTCAGAAGTTGTGGTGGAAGTTCCTGTTGGAGGATTTTCTGAAAGTATTGTATCGGGTATCTCGTTTGGGCCTTTGCCTAGTAGCTGTGAAGTGATCCGAACAGAGCTCGTGGATGTTTTGAAGGTGGTATGATGGGAACTAGCGCCCGCAGTTGTATGAACCAAAGAAGTCGTAGTTGAAATATCCGTCGTGGTATTCGGTACCTGTTCGCACCTTTTTTGCAATATATCATCAATTGAATCAGATTCATCCACGGAGCAACCGCTGTCTGTGTAAATACATAAAATAATATAGCGGCGGTCTCCATCGCAGATGCAATTAGCATCATTTTCGTCGCACGCTGTGAAATATAGGTACCGTGTGATGCAATCATTCTTACATATACCACCACGCATACATAAATATTAGTGACTGGTACACTTTATCTTCGAGATCATAGATCTGGGTGCCAACATAAAAGCGGCTCTGATACTCACTGCGCAGGGCGGTAGATTATCCAGCAGCTGTGCGGCTACGAAGACCGCGTTAATCCCGATCCAAATCAACAAAACACCCAAATTCCTCATCGTGACGTAACGTAACTTATAACTGGGTATTCCCAAAGGCCTTTTTTCGTAGTGTAAAAAGTCCTCTAGCTCGTGTATCCTGCTTTGATCCGATATCGAGGCTCCTAGCTAAGCTCCTTAGGCCTAGCTATAGGTAGTCGTACTGGGAGAAATTCAATTCCCAGACTAAATTAATGCATTATAACGGAGGCGAGGAAATTCTTATATATTAAATTTAAATATGGAGGGCCGCAGAATGCCTTCCATCCCAGACTAGCCTTCCATCTTATCAACAACTCCGCGTTCGAAATCTCCCGGCCGCACATGCACCTTTAATTTGGATAAAGCAAGCATGCATCATCCTGCTCCCCTCTTCTGCAACCTCCACAATGATAGGGATGTTTTGGTGATACAAACTCGCAATTTGTTGTAATTGGCGAAAGTTCATGCCAAGGGTTTTGTATCCGCAGCCGCGCCGCTTAGTTGCATATCCTCCACACTCGAATGCAGGATTGGAAACAAATTGAGTAAGATACTCAAATAAAACTAGAGTTATCTCCTGTGTAGAGCTCGTCTTAATGTGCAATGTTTTTATCGGTATCGAGACTAATGTTTTTTTCTCGATATCCATTATCTGTTGCATGCAACGCGCAAAGATACCGATATATATCTAACTTAGCCTCGAATCCAGCTATGGTAATATAATTTGGATTTGGCGCATAAGGTGAACAGGTAGCTTTATAGTATGAAGAGCACCTGAAACGCTAAACCGAATTATTCTTCTCTTTTAGAGGTTTAACAATAATAGAAGTCGATACAAGTACTTGGAACATTTGCTATTATACCTGTGATGGAGGCCCACATAAAGATTTCGCCCTACAGCGTCTGTGAGCGGAGACTGGTAGAGGGCTAAATTTGGTCACAAACCTTTAAAGGTATTTATATATTCAAAATTCGTATCATCGTATTTTTTTTTTTTTTTTTTTGTAATTAGAGGACTGAGACTAGTAGTTACCCTAGAGGATAAGTAGTCTCGTAGCCAGGAGGATAAGGGTTATGTAACTCAAGGAATCAATCAATAGATAGTATATTCTAATAGTAAATCCCAAAGTATAGGTAAACAATAGCACGAGGGCCTCCGAACTATCTGATGCATGCAGCCACACCACAGTGGTTCTCTTTCAGATATCGTATCTAACGCTGTCTGCGACCCATGAACGCTATCTCGGAACATATTCTGCATCTTCATGTATCGGAGTCGCCAGAACCTTGACTGACTTTCTCTTCCTCAACCAGAAGCCAAGATAGAGAATGATTGCTAACAGCGGTATACCGGCCCCGACAGCTATCCCTGCTATTTCTCCAGTTTTAAGCTTCGAATCGTTCTCAGAGTTACTCGGTGGGAGGCTTGCGCTGGGTACGGTTGTCGGGCTTGGGAGCGTTGATGTGGTAGAAACACTAGTTGGTGGGGCACTCGTGCCCTCATTCGACTTGGTTGTTGCAAAGTCCGTGCTAGCAGATATTCTGGAGAAGCCAGGACGAGAATTAGAACTAACTGTCTGGGCTGTAAATCCAGTCAGACTAGTTGAATTATGTGCTGAAACTGTGGTTGACACAAGGTCAACAGGGTAACCCCAAGATTTGCAGTTATCTTGCAATTCTGTAACGGCTACCCTGTAATCGGATGAGGAGCATTTTGGTTTAATGCACGGAAAAAAGATGGCAATGATGTCTTGGGTAGAGCAGTAGCAAGAAGGCCGATCAACGGGCGCGTTTACGCATGTCGAATCAATCAACGGTTGTTGGCAAGGGTTCTATTATATATTTGTATGCGTATTAGTCACGTACACGGGGAATATTTTTCTAGATTTAATTCAGCAAGTACGATCAATTGCTGATACTAGTTTGAGACTCTTGACAATATTGAAGAACTTTAAGATTTCCGTACTCACCGTGCAATCTGGTAAACCCTGCGCGTCTAGCCCTAGCCCAATCCAAAAGACCAGTCTCCCAGAAATTCTCATTGCATAGAATGACCTCTAATCGAAGAAGAGTATCAAGATGCGATATGTGCCATAGATATCGAGCCAAAACTTCTTCGATCGATCCTGCTACTTTCGATAGCCTAGTACCTAGAGATTCCAAAGCCCTTAGACATGGACCGGACCCAGACGTTTCTCGCGTCGGCTCGTATATACGTATGCTGCAATTATCGAATATATCGAATACCCAAACGTTGCAAACTCCAAAGCCTCCTAAATATCCAAAACATAAAAGAAATTCGAGAAAACCCTCACAATCTACAACCTATGAAGCTATGAGGAAGCATCCCTTTCTTATCTAATTCTTCCTCGTTGGACCATAATCATCTAACCGCGCGCCATCTATTTAATTTGAACAATCACTTGCACTTTATGTTGAAACAATAATTATCATAGGGATGTTTAAGCATCATTGTAATTGGTGGGTGTCCACGGTAAGAGCTCGAAATGGCAGCTGTGCCGCATGACGGCATGGCACATCTCAATCTTCTACCATTCGGATACATGCATGATCAGAAACAAATTCAATCTCGTCACTCAACCATAGCTGATAGGGAGTCTTTGAGGATACAATCCGAAGGCTACGATCCTAAGCCCTACGCCCCGACTCATATTTGATAAGCTATATCGATATTATACCGTACACCGGTTACACTGAATTTTGCGACGATATACATGGGGACGCAACCAATGTTACACCTTGGAAGCATGTATCCTCCTAGCGAGACCATGTATCCTTGGGTGTTTGTCTTGCAAACAGCCCCTGGGATTGAAAAATAAATGTATGTGCACACCCCGGCTGGTTAGAGGATGTCGGTTCCGCAACGAGGCTGAAGACCAGTGCTGTTATATAAGGTATATATTGAGCTTCAACCACAAGCTCGTTGCGGGAGGCAAAATCGACTCAAACCAAATTGCTTAGGGGAACAATTACAACTACAATTCAACTGAGCGCTTTGGATTCATATAAAATTGTGAAATTCTGTAAAACGAAAGACCTGCTAAATCCATACATTCAGATATCGAAAAAAGAGAAGAATAAAAATAGAAAAGGTATAGTGAAGAAAAAGTAAGAAAAAGAAAAGTCGTAATCATAACCCTGAAGCTGTACTCCGAGTGGGGGGGAAATATCAAACACCGTCGCATATATAAAAAACAAAAAGTAATAAAGTATGTATAACTTTTCCACCAGCTAATAAACGACCGGATGCACATGCCTGCTCTCATACATTCAAAACCACGCAGATGCCTTCTTTTTACACTCACATATCGACCTTCCTAACCCCCCAGAAAGCTATACAATAAAAAGGGAAAAAAACATAAGAGCAACGTTTTTAAAACGTCTCTTCATGAAATACGCTACTCCGTCCGGTATCCGTACTCGCCCTGACCCCATGCTCATCCCCAAATGGATTATTATTCACACTCTGCGGACTTGTCTTCACAGCGCCACTCGCCGGCCCCCGTTTCGCAGCAACATTATAACCGGGCCGTGGACTGCGGCTCCTGCTCCTTCCGCGCGGCGGAGAGTCGTCTTCAGGGGTATCTCCCCACCGTCCGCTCCTCGGCCCTGTCCCGGGAGTATCGATATTGGTCGTACGTTGGGGGTACTTTCTTGCCGCAGCGGTGTCGACACGTAAGCCCATTTCCGCCTCTTCCTCATAGTATCCTCTGCTGTCCCACGCGCCGTCATCTTCGTTGTGGCCAACGAGTCCGAATTCGCCGCGAGAGTTGGGTTTCTTTTTGTTGAAGATGCCGAGGAAGCCGCCGCTGCCTGATGATTTCGTGCGGGCGCTGCCGTTGGCTGTACGGGAGCCGGTGGATTGGTAGAGTGGATTTGAGGAGGGTGGGCGAAAGTAGGATAAGAAGGTCGGTGAGGGAAGGCCAAGGCGGCGGGCGCGGAGGTTGAGGTGGATAACCCACGCTAGACAGCCGATTATGATGCCGCCAGCGATCACGATTAGGAGAATGGCGAAGGCGGATACCATGATTGCGGATTAAGGCGGCGGAGGGAGGGTTTGGTTGGAGACAAGGTGGGAGGGGTATCCAGATGGTAGAACGTTGGAGGGAGGGGATGGTTTATAGGGAGCGATGGAAGCTCATAGGTTCATTCTGGTGCTGCGAAAGCTGGAAGAAAGGATAGTGAGAGCAGTTTTGAAAGAAACCGAAGCTGCGACTGGTGGCTACGAAGTGGTCGAGGGAGTGAAGAAGGCGAATCTGAAGTGTGTAAAGTGAGCCTGAGCCAAGGGATGTCGCGGATGATATGATGAGAGAGGAACGACGAGTTGAAAGTGACGTTGAAAGGTGTTGCGGGATCAGTTGCGGTGCAACACACTTTCTGTCAATCAAATCAGGGAATGTGAATGCGACGAGGACAGAAATGCAAGAATCAAACGATCAAAGACTTCAGTAAGTGGAAGAAGGGAGAGAGGGGGGGGGAGAGCTACCAGGAAAGAAGAGGACATCGGATGGTTAAGAGGCCCCTCTGTTTCTAATTATGTCCCACAGCCGCGCCCACCTCCATCAGCACGTTTTATCTGAGATGATAGTTATTATTATATTACCCATGGTGAGCATCACTATTCCATGTTTATTCCATGTTGCGAGACATGTTGTTCCCCTCGTGGTTGTATCGTGCGAGGGCTCGAGCTCTTACATTACTGACATTGATATTAGGGCTGAGGCTATGCGCCCATCCTGCTTTGGCTTTGACATGCATCCGGTTTGCAATTCCAAATCCGAGAGCTGATGCGTCTGCCGCCTACTGCTCCCTCGCTTGGCGGGTTCCTTGGTCTGGTTATCCGGAGAAATAATAGCCAGGAAGCCGACGAGGGATTTGGTGGAGAAAAATGCTTATGTTGGTAACAAGCGAATTCAGGCCGGGAACTGTCAGTCTGATAACGAGGCTGGCTATCTCTTAACGCCGTGATTAAAGTTGGTAGATGGGGGAGAAACCACGTCTCAAAGACTTCATGGTAAGCTAATTAAGTAAAACTCCGCACTATATAGCTATAGTACTAGCTTATTATTTGGACGGGATAGCGGAGATCGCGATCTGATAACCAGCATCCTTGTTACTCGACAGGTATCCGAAAGTTCAGTCTCGAGATCCAGTCTCCCCCACGGGTAGTCTCGCCCCACGAGAACAGTCATAAACCCCGCTAAAGGGGACCCGGTGACGAACTCTTTCCCCTCCGATCCCCGCACTTATTGGCTTGTAAAGCTTTTATACGGAAGGCCATCTCTCGATGGAAGTTGAGAGAAAGTCTCTTTCTTAAGGTTTTCCTCGAGATCACTAATGTAGGAGGAATAATGCAAGGGCTCGACTCAAAGAGTCTTTGTCCCACGGAGAGCTCTTTCGTCCCACCATCGCATTGCATTTTGGGGGTGGTTTGACCAGAATGCGGAAGCGGATGCTCACCGCCAATAAGCGGCCGTCCCAAGCCTTGAGGGCCTTCCAGATACGAAACGAGCACGCGGAAAAGCAAATTATTCCCACTCAAAATGGACGAGAGGAAGCTGCTGAGAGTGATCTGATATTCGAATGACTGAGCATTAGCAAATCTGAATGACTAAGAAAAAAAAGTCTAATGTTACTTTTGAGAAGCGAAATGGGCTATGAGACAAAGTATAAAAGCCATTCCGAATCCGCCTTTCAATCCCTTTTATCCGATCAATCAGATTAGATTCTGATTAAACGGTATCCTTCGACGGCAACACAAAAAGAACTTCTCGAAGGATTTGGGGGACGCAAAGAAAGAAATTCCCCAAAAAGTAATAATAAGAGAAGGGTTCTATTGGTGCTTTCTTTTGTCTGCTGGAAATATTAAGGATAGCGTCGGGCTAAAAGGGAGGAACGTCATCGGACGAGATCACACGCAACAAAGGTTGGTGAAGTTTTATTCACTCCCACCTGCTACACTATTTCACATTCTGAACTCATGGTGTTCAATACACTGAAGGCCATTTCGCCTGTTTTTATTGGTGTCTTTTTTTTGAAGATCTTTTTCTGAAGAACAGTTTTCCATTTGTAAAATTTTGGTTGGTTGCGAGCTGAGGGAGGGAGTTCGAGACTGGTCGAATATGCATTCATGTATGCACCTATTAGCTATGGTCACATAACTCCGTCCCACTTAACTTGAACCTAGTGGATTTATTACCCTGATCTTGATCGCTTATCCCTGACTACATATTCTGATTCTTTTCCCCTCTGAGGAGACAACAGAATGGGGATTTTTTCTTATTGAATTTTGAAAATTCTAAAAAGAAGCAACCACAGCACGTGTGACACAGAACTTGAAAATGTGAGACTCTGGAACTGACCACAATGGCGACACCGCCGCTGCGTTTTAGGAACGGAAGATAGAATATTTGAGAAGCTAAATGAGGAATTACTGAATATATCAACCTTTCATTATTCTCACATCTATATTTCACTATATATTCTTGTATTCACTCGTTTTAATACCTTCGATCTGATGAGGTCGCCCAGCAACGCAGCTTGCTGTGCGCCCCGCCAAGGTCCGAACAGCCGTCATTCTTAATTAACAGACAAAAAAAGATGGTCAAAAAAGCGGCCTCTTCCACGCCACTGCTCATTCGCTCTTCGCCGGCACTGGGAACGGGTTCTTACGGCGCACTGCCTGATCTTGCGAGCAGTCCCGAGTCCGCTCCTCCTGCTCCTCCTTCTCCTACAACTTTACGAAAAAAGAAAACCAAGGGCAGTCGGCTTCGACATACCGTTACTAGCTCCGAGGCCGGTTCCTCGGCACCTCTAATCACTCCCTCGGATGGATTTGTCGATGCAACAGCCGGAGAACAAACGGGATTGGCGACCGACCCGTCGGCGACGGTGACGGCAGACGACATGCGTCGACGGGCTTCCGAGGATACGTCCACCTCTGGCGTTAAACTGACTAGAGTTCGGACGAAAGACGGTATTTTACGAGCAGAAACAGCAGGCAGCAGTTCTGCCTTTGTATTTCGGGATTCTAGCGATAGTGATCGCTCGGGAGACGAGACCCAACCGCTCCGGAGTACTGACGGCGACAGCGAGGATGCAGAACTCCCGTTCGACCCTCACGCCAACTCTCCGTAAGTCAAAGAACCTTTAAATCCCAATTATTGCACCGCTCGGGCCGTCTTTTTCTCTTGTGTAACGTCCCACGATCGAAGGTGTGGGTACGCTGCTTTATCTGATCCGGCGACATCCCGTCTGTTACGCTGCTAACAAACTGTGTTGGTGGGAACACAGGTACGCTCAGGTGCGAGCTTCTGTACCGAATACCGACGATACTTCCCTCTCGATAAGCAGTAAGAACGATTTGTCCTATTAACTACAAACGATAGGAGCTAATAAAATATTTAGCACCGCGAATGTGGACATTGGCAATATTATTTTCCATCGTCGGATCGTCTACAAACCTCTTCTTTTCGCTCAGATACCCTTCCGTTAGCATCACGCCTTTTATAGCCTTGCTGCTCGCCCACCCGCTCGGCCGGATATGGGATCTTTGTTTTCCAGAAATCGTCAATGCTACAACTTTCTCTAGTAAGATAAGAAAATGGCTCGGCCAGGGAAGATGGAATAAGAAAGAACATGCATGCGTGTACATTAGCTCCAACGTGAGCTTTGGATTCGCATTTGCGACTGATGTCAGTACTCCTTACGAAAACCGCTATAATGTTGGAATACTGACGAATTTATCTGCAAAAGGTCATCGTATCACAAAATTACTTTTACAAGCAACCTACTCCGATACTGTACCAGATCTTGTTGACCCTGTCGACCCAATTCCTGGGGTATACGTTCGCCGGTATAACTCGACAATGGCTCGTATACCCATCATCCATGATATGGCCTGTTACATTGCAGTCCACCGCCATGTTTACGACCCTCCACGATCGAGGAGACGAAGAGGAAGCCGTTCGAGGTTGGGAAAAGTGGGGTAGATGGAAGTTCTTCATGGTCGTTCTGGGAGGTAGTGTTGCTTGGTACTTTTTTCCTGGTTTCATATGGCCGGGACTGAGCTACTTCAATATCGGTACCTGGGTGAAGCCTGATAGCGTCGTCCTAGCCAATTTGGTATGTCCTATTCTCTCTTGTCTTCTTGCACAAATCACTGACTGGGGATAGTTTGGTGTATCTTCCGGCCTCGGGTTAATCCCTATAACCTTCGATTGGGCACAGGTCTCATACATCGGTTCTCCAATAATCACACCGTTTTGGGCGGCAACGAACGTTCTCGTCGGTCTGATTGCTGTAATGTGGATACTGGCTCCGGTATTATACTACACCAACGTTTTCTTTTCGTCATACATGCCCATCCTCTCATCTTCGGTTTACGATAACACTGGCAAGTTTTACGACGTCCAGAAGGTACTCACAAAGGAGTTTATGTTTGACGAAAGTGGATATAAGCAATACTCTAAAGTGTTTCTGCCGATCACTTACGTTCTCTCCTACGCCCTTCAATTCGCTGCTATGACCGCGCTCGTAACACATACCGCTATATGGCACGGACGAGATATCTGGAAGCAAGGCAAACGGGCTCTGAAGATCGGTACCGCTTCGCTCACTAAGTCTGAGTCGAGTGGGTCTTATCAAAGGCTTCAAAATGCTGCCGGGAAAAGAATCGAAAGCGAAGATGATTTGACGGACGAAGAGTGGGCTGATATAGTCGGCGACGAAGATGTTCACGTCAGACTCATGAAAAAATATGACGAGGCGCCGACAAGTTGGTACCTTATGACTGGGTTGGTAACCACATTGGTTGGGATGTGGTTAGTTGAAGCGTAAGTTAACAAATTCCCGGTCTTTGTGCGGATAAGATATCTAACAACAGTATTAGATATGAAATCCACCTCCCATGGTACGGGGTCCTCCTCGCCCTCCTCATCTGTACCGTCTTTTTCGTCCCCGTCGGTATCGTGATGGCAATAACGAATCAGCAATCCTCAATCTTCCTAATCTGCCAACTCACCGCCGGATACATCTTCTCCGGCCGCGGTATCGCAAATATGGTATTCGTAACATACGGATACATCACCTCCACGCAAGGTTTAAAATTCGCCTCCGATCTAAAACTCGGCCAGTACGTCAAGATACCCCCACGGATGCTCTTCACGGTACAAATGGTCGCGACGGCGGTGGGGAGTTTGACACAAATCGGGGTGTTGAATTGGATGTTTGGGAGTATTCCCGGGATATGCACTCCCGAAGCTCTAAGCGGGTTCAGCTGTCCTCTCGCACGGGTGCATTTCAACGGAAGCGTATTATGGGGCGTCGTCGGCCCTGGCAGATTCTTCGGACCGGGGGAGTTGTATCACCCTCTCGTGTGGGCTTTCGTGATTGGACTTTTGGCCCCAGTGGCGGTTTGGGCTTATGGGAGATATTTTGGACGGGATGTGAGGAGGGTTAGCTTACCCGTTGTCTTTGGGAGTTTGAGTTGGATTCCACCAGCTACGGGGTTAAATTTCTCGACGTGGTGTTTGGTTTGCTGGGGGGTGAATTCGTATTTGAGGAAAAAGAGGGTGGATTGGTGGAAGAAGTATAGGATGGTGCTGAGTGCCGCGCTGGATACCGGATTAGCAGTGGGTGTCGGGGTGGTTTTCTTTGCAGTGGTATGGCCCGGATGGGGATGGGCGAGGGATTGGAGGTGGTGGGGGACGGAAGTTTACAAGCAAGGGTGTGATTGGAAGGGGTGTGCTTTGAGCAATGTGCCTGAGGGTGGGAGATTCGGGCCTGATACTTGGTGACAGCGCCCATGGCATCATCCATCTAGATTTCCGAATAACAGAAGGAAAGCTTGTCATATGGGTGTTGGAATTTTTCAATTTTTAAGTATATACGGTAAGCAGTATACATTTATCATATTCGGCGTTTGGGATTATTGTTATTTTGCATAGAGCCAGCGGTTGCTTGTCATCTCCATTCCATTTTATAGAAATTAAACATTAGTTCTACATCAAATACAATTCGTACCATAGCATTCAACTCCACCATCTCAAAAAAAAAAAAAAAAAAAACCATTTTCTTTTTTTAAAAAAAGCTTCATGATCGATATCAATTGTCTATACTTTCACCTCCGTATCCGCACTCGAATCTTGTATACCAAGTTTATTCCTAATAGCCCTCAACTGACCCCCTCCAACGCCAACACTGGCCAAAAAAGTATCAACCCCACCTCTCCTTTTCACAGCCTCAACAATCATCCTCACAACGCCATCCGTATATTCCATCCCGGCAAAACTATACTCCGTCTCGATCCCATCCGCGTACTCGACTCCCAAAACAGCAATCAATATCAGCATGACCATCACACCTGTCCTATCCGCCCCGTTGGAGCAGTATACCAACACCGGCCATTTTCGTCTATTACCCAACACGTTGAACACATCTCTGATCTCAGGTCCTAACCAGTGCGCGCAATCACGGGCTTTATTCTTAGGACCGGCTGGTTGGTGGATATACTTTTTGGAGAGGTAGAGTTGGGTTGAGTTTCGCGGGGTGAGGAAGAGTTGTACGCGGCGGGGGATGGCGAGACGTGGGAGGAGAGTGCGGGTTAGGTGGGTCGGGGAGGGGTAGGGTATTCTGTGGTAGTTTTGTTTCGGGGATGGGTGGACTGGTGGTGGGAGGGGACGTTCGAGGGGGGAGCGGAGGTCGATGAAGGATTTTAGGCGGAAGGTTGTGAGGAGGTGGGTTGTTTGGGGTACAGTTGCTTGGTCTATTATATATATGTAACTTGTTAGATTGGGATGTTTTATATATATATATATATATATCGATAAAGGTTGAATTGAAGACTTGGGAGGTGTGGATGGATGGTGATACTTTACCTAATGTTGCGGAGCGGAATAATAGACCTTCTTTCATAATACTATTTTTTAAATTTTCCGGGTTAGCATTCTGTTCAAAGTAGCTGTATTGCACGGATATGTAATATATACTTACGGTCTACCGATGATAGCATTTATAGTTTGGCCGACATCGCGAAAGTTGTATTTTGCGATAAGTTTCGATAGTTCTGCTTTCGATATCGGTTTGTTGACGCTCTCGCTCATATTAATACTACTTCGGACAGGAAATTTCGAATTGTGAACTGATTGTTTATAATTGTGACGGACTTGGGCTTCTTTTTATATCTCTACTGCTATCAAGCTCAAGAGGGAAAATTTACGAAGATTAGAGAGGACCGGCCGGGCATATAATATCGTCGTCGTTGGCGTTTGAATTCGATGCAGTATAATTTCGAATATTTCTTGGATGGTAATAATAATAATATAAGATCCCCGGCCGGGATTGACTTGGCCAGGATACGCCCATTTATGAAGATAAATAAAACCGAAACAGCGTTTTCAAAGATAAAGCTTATTATTCAAATGTTTATTTTATTGTTGTTTCAAACAAGATTGACCGACTTGTTTTCCATTCCTTTCAGTGGAAAATTCACATATTTCCATGTACCCAATCAATATCTGCAGCGGTGTGGCAGTCGGAAATGTTGTGTGGTATTTTTTTTCTTCGCGGAGTGCGGGTGAGATTTCGGGTTGGCTGTGCAGCCACGAAGCGCTTACGTGCCCTCTATCAACGCCACTGTTAAGTGCATTTTTTATGCTGGTTCGGCCACAATATACGTAATACAGTTGTTAGTCAAGGGTATTACGTGGATTAGGGTATCTATCGATTTCCGAAGCGTTTGTCTAGATCTATAGAGTGACGTTCCCTTGATTAATATTATAATTGGTAACGTAACATACCCAGTATTTATTAAGCTTAAGAAAGCTGGGTAATTTATACTTAATGCCACGACAAAAAACTAAAATGGTTGTAGTTGAGTCTTTGAATTTTGATTTATAGAGTTCTTCCATGAAGTAGCGGCCCATAGAATATTTTGGATAGCTAGACCTTGTACATACAACAAGCCAAATGGGTACAAGACCAGGGCTACTACGTCTTACCTAGAGGGTTTCGTCCATTTAAAACACAAACTATACTTTCAAATTAATTGTATATATGCCAAAATATTGTTCATGCTGGACATGATTCTGAAAATAATTGATAATCAGAAAGCTTTCATAAATAACAAATGAGCAGAATATTCCCTCCCTGATGATATGAGTATCCCTCGACGACAGTATAAAGACCCCCCACCCCTCCCCTCTTTCTTTCCCTCTTTCTTTCCCTCTCTTCTTTCCTCGCCCCTTGCGAATTCCAGTTTCAAGCGACTTTGATTCATACTTGAAAACTGAATTTTTTATTGTTGTTTACCTTCTTAATTTCTGCCATAATGTCGTCTATCAGCTGCTCACGACATCCGGCCCCAAGCGCCCGCTGCCAAGCAGCGCTCACCAAGTCCTTCGCCGGTAACAAGAAGTTCATTCTTGTAGACGGCGTCTTGACACTACGGAAGCCAGCCACCAAACAGGACACTCGCCAATCCAAACGTCCTGTGACAACAAAGAAACCACGGGTTCCAGTGGTCACTCAGGTTAGTGCTCTTCCGACCACTCCCCTCGTCCCAGCCGCAGCCCCCGGTCAGCCTCTTTCTGCTTGTTTTCCAAGCGAGGCTTCATTGTCGTCGACTGGGTCCGAAGCGGAGAAGGATACTGAGCTGGAACCTGTGTCTTCGGACGCGGAGACCGTCGTTCGGTACTGGATCCCGGAGGACTCGGAAGATGACGATGACCTCATCGCCATCGAGCCTAACAACGCTGTTTCTTGTGTCTCGGAGCGGAAGGTGACTGCCTTTGACGCCGGATCTGACGACTTGGTTAACACCGAATCCGATGATCTGGCGGGTGGTCTCCCAGAAGTTCTCGGACCCGGTCATGGGCCGTCATGTCTCGTCCCTGGTGGTCTGCCTTGTGCGACCTGTCAAGTGTCCCGCTGGATTACAGCTGTTGGAGGCTTTTCAGAACGCACGGAACCACCGGAGGATTTTTTCGGGCATTGGCACAGGCGAGCATTGTTTAATGCTCAGGCGCGGGTGCAAGAGTATGCAACTTGGCTCTCCGGAGCACTAGTCTCTGCTCTTGCTTGGTTCACTTAATGACCCATTGGTCTCTTTACCCCCCAGAAAATTTACAAAAGCACAAAAAAAATTGAAAATTAAAAAAAGTCGGGGAAGCTGCAACATGGGTTCACTCTCAGGCGGGCTCCATGGGCAGGAGACGACTGGGCTCAGTGGACATGAGCGGCTTCTCTGACGTCTTAAAAAAAAGATATTGTTCCCCCTTTGTTTATTGTGCTTTTTTAATTACATCATGTTTGTTTTTATGGCATGTTATTTCTTCTTTATTTCTTTGATTTTGTTTCTTTGTGTTTTTTCCCTGTATCTTGGCCATTATGGACTTTCACATTCCGGCTGCTTGTATTGTTTTTTGTTTTTCTTTTCTTCTTCTTCTTTTTTTTTTTCTAGATAGTTTTTTAGATAGAAAATCCAACGTAATGGGGCCTCAACTGCTTAGCGGATGGGGCCGTCACTCTGATTTAGCCACGTGGCATTTCTGTAGAATTTATTGAGACATTGATCTCGAGATGGTCAAACGATACATATATATCTGGAGATCTCGACCGGGGGGAATTGGGGATGTTGCTATTTATCTCGTAGTGGCATATGATGCGTTGTTTATGTGTCATTTTGCCCACTGCGAATTTGTGTTGACTTGTCGTTGACTTGCGCTGGTCAGGAAGTCGTATCTGCCAATATTTATCGATGGTATGAGATGGATTTAAATTCTAAGCGTGGCACTAAGCAGGGATCCTGGATACACGGTTCTTTATTTGAAAATCAATGTTGTATAAACCAGCCCCAGTCTTGTAACCAGCCCGTACCTCGAGCTCGACGCCATCTACCAACCCATCGATCCCATCCAAAGCCAATTGCAAGGTTTTCGTGTTGCCATGCGGACCCGGTATACGGGTACTTGAATCTCAGTTTATAGAACGAATAATTCTATGTTCTACGGAGTTAGGTAAATTAATAATTAAAATATATTCTCGTGTCAATAATAATCTAGGTCTCATAGATTTAAATTTACGGTATTCGAACTACACGCTCTAACTCGAGACATACGTCTTCTTGGTTGTGTCACACGTTCGATTCGTTAGGCTTGTTGGCTAAAACAGGAATCTGGCTGGTCTCACAGTGTTGAATCTGGCCGAATTGGGCTGATATCGTTGGGGTTGTAGAATGATCATATGAGTCTGTCAACAACAATCATATCTTTAATTGATGCGTAATATAAATATAAGCCGTAGAAGCCTGGGAACGAGCGGTACTGGGTGGTACTGGGCCTGCACCTGGGCTGCCAGCCCGATTAATCACGTGATAGTGCTTAGTCATAAATACGCAGGATTCCTGCGTACTTTACGTAGGAATCCTGCGTCAACGACTTACGTAGGATCCTCCGTCAAAACACAACACATTTGTACTCTAGGGCCTAGCTATCGAAGCTATCTTCCATCTAAAATTAATTAAATCAACAACAGAGAAGTACTAGTGTTTAAGTGCGTAGATGGCTTGCATTCTCGTGGATATGTTTTTCTAGACTAAAAAAAAAATCTATTCTACAAGTTCCAATATATCTTCCAACGCACACTTCTGCAAAATGATCAATTAGGCACTCTGAGTAGGACGCGAGAGTTCTCTAATGACGTGCGTTATCAATGCAATGTACCAGACACCGCTAACCTTTTAGAATATGCGAATCAGAATAAATATAGAGAGGCTCCAACAAACGAATTTTATCGCTACTGGCACTTTCATACCCTAAATCCATACCCAGTTAGGCCTAGGCCATTACTGTAACGGTTATAGTTACGGTAGCTGCGCACCCAAAGGTTGTGGTAGGAGGGGCTGGAGTAGTAGTAGTAGTCTTCGAGGTCG
>LDDX01000242.1:65773-244071 GCA_012184315.1 Arthrobotrys entomopaga
GATGTCAAACTCTTCACGGCGTTTCTAGCTTTGATAGCTTCCAAAATCGCTTCATAACTCCAAGTCAAATCATGTGCGCCCACTTGCTGACCGTTATCCTTGCTGAACTGTTCGCTCAAATTTCCGGTGGATTTCGCATACTGCTTCACCACTCCGAGGAATGTATCTGCGTAGTTGAACAGACCAGTGTATAGGTTCTTACCAGCGGTAGAGCTCAGAGAGTATGTCCCGGCTGTAGCGGTGGTGTTGAAACGCTTGAAGAAGTTGATAGAGGTAGAGTCAATCGTTATAGCACCTGCAGCGGTGAACTCGGAGAGTGCTTTGTAGATTATGTGCGCAGAGGTTGTGGTGCAGATAAACCAGGGGTTGGCTTGGGAGGTACCGACACCGTCATATCTATAGAAGCAGACTTGTTTAGCGTACTTGTATGTTTTATTTCGCTACGGTAATAACACGTTTATAGACTTACACATCCTCAGGATATCGACCGATAGCCCATCCAACCTTAGAAGCAGATTGGTTAATGGCATAAAGAGATTGGAAGGAGGAGATTAGGGCGTGAAGAGTGGCGAGGACTTTGGAATCAGAAGGTCCGAGGATGTAGCTTCCTCCTCTTAAAGATCCGAGCAGGTTGCCACAGTCAATACCGCTTCGTCCGCCATTTATCAAGCTATTCCATTCGAACGGTTTTAGTCAGCCTACATATATATATATCAAATTTGACCCGGATCTTGGACTGGTACTTACGCAATAATATAGTTCTTGCTTGAGCTCCAAAAGCTGTTGATGGTTGTAACCTACACGTACGGTTAACTGGTTGCGAGATTATAGTCACGGGATAAGTTTTTTTTTCTAAATGATAAAGTTACTATCTTACTATATTAGCCTGAACTCCGGTGTAGGTATTTTTCGATGTGGTGTCTCCCATGGAAGTAGCAAAAGCAGCACCTTCGATCATGGAGCGGTCTAATTTATAGTTTTGAAGTAAGCGTACGATATTAACATCACGGAAACATATGTAGTGGTCTCGACTCACATTGTACCATAGTCGTGAAAAACTGAGTGCCGCTCGTCTCCTCCCTACTCATGCTTAGCCAAAAGACTCAAACTAAGAGGATACCTTTTCCTGAACATACCATAAATCGAAACCTCCTTGGTTCCAATATGTAGCAACATAATCGAGATCGGGTTTAATAACTGTAGGAAAGTCAGCCTAACGAAATGAGATATGGGCCTGGCTTCTGGGGTGGGATTACTAGGCCAGAGAGTATTGGTAACATAGTTAGAGTCAACGCTCTTATATTTGTTTGCGAATTTCATGAGCGTGATAGCACGAAGGGCTGGGCCGTCCTACAAAAAAAAATTAGCAAATTTTATGATGTTTTTACGGTAAGAAAACTGACTCTTTGAGGTCTTCCCCAAGCTCCCGTAAAAGCAGTATTGTCTACATTGAATTTCGGTTCTCCAAGACCTATAGGTGAGAAAGTTAATATGGGCATCTTCCCCAAACTGGAGAGCAAGATATATCGCACCTCCAGTCGTGAATGAACCACTAGGATTCGTTAAATGTTGAAGGGTGCTCTGAACGGTAACCCAATCCTTAATATATTGCAAGTATGCACCATTGGCGATGTACTCGTTGACCAAGTGTTCCATGACAACAGAGCTATCTCGAGTCCACTGGTAAAAGTAATTTGGACTGCTAGTAGAAGGAGACGCAATAACAACACCTGGACCGACAATGGTATTGTTGGTGCTACCGATGTTGTTCTGTAACAAAGCTTGAGCTAATGAAGCTTCAGTGGTAAGCCATGTATCAAGACCTGTGACTGGGGCAAAGGTATCGACGGATGCTGCGATTTGATAATTGACGTTATTTCCGGGGTCATAGTAGCTATGAGATATCAAACCACTTAGTTAATCTATTATTCCAATTGACCGGTACGATTTTCAACAGATGTGTTGGAAATTTCAATATATATACCTCGCTCCGTTGACAGTATATGTGATATAAAACTGTGTCGCTCCTGAAGCAGTTCCTGAAAAAGACCACACTTCGTATCCGCTAGAATCTGGGCCTGACGCATACACTGCTGAAATAGTATTTCCAGACCAATTGTCGTCAACCGCCCAAGTGACGGTTACCACTTTGGTGTAGGCAATGTTTTGGACTTTGATAGTACCTGACAGAGTGCTACCACTATATGCTTGACTGATCAAGGAGACCTGCCAGAGGTGCCGGTGTCAGCAAGATGAGAGCTGACGAGTTGAATATAATCTCGTACCTGGGTAGAGCGTTTTGAGAGAGGAGTTGCACTCGCAAGTGCGACAGAAAGAGCCGTCCAGAGAAAGCCTAAGAGATTCATATTTATATTACCTCGTAGATCTACGTAGAAGAGTTGAGAGAGTGACTGAAACGTAGGATGTGATAGTATATATAGGACTTGTATCGCTGGCCGTTGCGAGCTCGTTGATATCTGACGGAAGATGACTTCTGCAGCATCTTTATATACAACTCCCATCGTGAGGGAGTATACAAGTATTCTTTACTCGCGTACTTGGCGGCATTTCTAAAAACTATATCAAGCCGGAGTTAGAGTTGAAGATTAGATCACGGTTGAAAATCTCATTCTAACTTATGTATCCCCTCCCGGCCGGCCTTGCAGTCATTCCTATTTAACCGTAGGAAACCGCAGAAGAAGCCATGTAGACGGCAATCCGGGGAGGTGGAGATATGTTAGGGCATTTGCAATATTTACAATATGTTCTGCCCCTGTTCGATATGTTCCGACTCCAAATCCTGCGATCATGGTACCATGGTCATATTCTCTTGGACTTCTTGTGGACTGAGCTCTCCAAACTTAAATAGGCTTTATGGGACGGGACGCACACCAAGGTTTTTTTTAATCCAGCTGCATTATGATCACAACGTGACTAATTGGCTAACTTATTTCGCCCGTAAATGTCAAGCTCCCCTGTTGTAGTACTCTACTACTCCAATCAGGGCATCTATACAATGTGAATCAATGGGAGATAACTATCGATAGCTCTGTCGGTCCGAATGCCAATAAGGGAATAGGATATTCAGACGGAGTGTGCCATGGAAGCATGGCACATGCTCTAGGTTCAAAACGGCAACTGAAATCCCGCCATAAGTTGTTTAAGACACGGTCAACAATTGTTTAAGAAACTTTCTGAAACGCCTTTTTAAGGACGTGCGTCTGCGTATAGAGCGAGCATGGGTCTAAAAATCATAAAATATGTATTCACGTGCAAACAGACACGTATCGATACGGATTCGATTCCCCGCAATTAATTACGCAGTGACTTTCTCCACAATTTCTCATCCTACTTAATATTCCGCGGCAGAATTTTTTGGCCGTAATTTGCCCCAGAATTTGAATTCAAGTCAAAAGTGGGGACGGGAAGTCGAAGCGAGCTCCGGCCGGCCGGGATCTCGCAAAAGTTCACAGGTCGCTCCGGAAAAGCGCTGATACCGCGACAACTGATAGTTGATCGATGATCGTGCGCAGGAGCCCCCTTTAACAACTTATCAGATGAGATCTCCCTTTTTGATCTTTGTGTGAATTTTGGTTGGCTGGGCTTAGCAGCGCATTTATGGCCACGAATAAGGTGAATCGCCTCTCATTCAAGGGCAGATCGTTTATTCTAGCATCGAATTCTGTTTATTCTATGGGTAACCCCAGAATTCTAAATGCAAGATCGTTGAAGGACAAAAATATTTACCCAAAAGACTGACGGCAAGATATCTAGATATTCTCTATTATTTGCAAATTTGTTTTAAATAGTATATTCGTGGCAATTTAAGTGCAGAGGATTTTGAAATTCCTCTTTAGTTTGAGGCAGAGCTAATTATTATGAGCGATTGGGGTCTTGCCGATGTTAACACTGTCCAACCAGTTGGAAGATAGGAAATATATTGAATTTAGCTTCACTTTGATGGCATATATATATATATATATATATCCGAGCCTGAAAACTCTGACTATCGGCATGCCTCGCCTTCCTTAGTCTCAACGGTGCAGTCCAGAGTGCTGAGGTCTATTAAAAACAGAATCGGCTTTTGACGCAGCCCAAAGTCCAGGCTTATGTTCTCGCAAATTTAAATTAGTTAGAGTTAAAGCTGGATTGCAGGTATGTTACGTAGAACGCTCATATATATACAGCAGCAATTGATGCTGTGATCCCGTACAAGATTATGTTCAACGGAACGCTAGAATTTGTGAGTTTAGTTATATTATTAAACAGGTACATGCTAATCGCGTCGTCTTCTCTTTCTAATAAGGGTTGAGCAACTAGGCATCTCGAGACGAAGGAACAAGATTTCTTCGCCCTGATATATAACGCAACGCACTGAGTCCAACCACTGAGACCGCATATAGTAAGTAATTTCTCCACATATATAGTCAGTCAATTGGTCTCATCGTTTGGATGAATTGATGGGGCCAACTGAGGCTATTAAAGTAAAGACCGGACCCAATAATGAGGTTTTTATACGAAACTACATAAGCCGGAATTGAACGTCTTGATTCTCGGAGCTGTTTCGGCTCTAGTAATTTCTGGCTCGCGCTCGTTAGGATCTAATAATGAACGGTGCTTTTGGCGTACTCAGGCTCACAAGATTCCAGAATACAAGTTCCTCACAGCTTTGAGGCTGGAAGCTCAGAATTTAGACCTGAAAGTCACCCGGATTTAAAGGTGAAACTTGGATAATTTTTTTTTTTTTGGAGCAATTTGCCTCTATGAAAACAAGTACAAAAGTGAAGATATCTCTACCTCGACATATAGGCCATACTAGTTTGCATCATGAGCTATTCGGGTCGTGCCAATATTCTTGCCATCCAACCAGATCGAGAAAGTGACATCGGCAGAGTTTAGTCTCATTTTAACAGTGTAATCGAGCTTGTAGTACCTTTTGATTCTATTTCTCACGATTTCGGTCTTTTGTGGCAGGTCGTCGATATTTACTGAAGAGAAATCAGCGGCGATAGTGCCGATTATGTACGCATCTAGTACGCAAAGTTAGACTGCATGGATAGCGCAAGAAGCATATTTGACTACGTACAATGAGTATATATAGGTGCGGTTGGGGCTGTGCTACCGTATATGGTCATTTTAATAGGGGCATGCAGATTCACATGGTTTTCCCTAAGCGTTATAACCTGGCCGAAGGATATTTCTTTTTGTTCGCTGCATTCATCTCCCTATCGCAATTATTTGTGAGCTTGTTTTGCTTGAGCGAATACTAGGTATTGAAACATTAATTATTAAGAAACTTGTGACATACTAGCGCTGCCGTCCATTCTATTGTGTGGTAGGTACAGAGATGCCCACTCCAGATATCTCTGAAAGTACTCGCGCCGCTATGTATCTGCGCGTTATACCATTGGCTTTGGTCGATACCGTAATGCTGTCTGAGAAACCTAGATTTCACGGTGGGCTGGAGGGCTTGGAACACAGCGCCTCGCATTATAGCCGACCATCTAGAAATTTGACAAGTCGCCTAGTTAGTGATAAATTAATCTTTGGGGGAGCTTTGGTGTTAACAGAACTTACGACTTGGCAGGATTCACGACAATTAATGGTGGGGTTTGGCTTTCAGCCCACGCTTTTAACTCGTCATACAAGTATTGGGACTCTCCGAATCCGCCGACAAGGAATATTTTCTGTGATATGGTAGAATTAGATAACCAGCAGTTTCTGATAGCGTTATAGCGTGAATTTGGGAACTTACTGAAAAGTCTCGGATATCTTTCCTAGCACGAATGACTTCTACTTGCCCCTTCACCAGAGTAATAATATTCCGTACCACGGGATCAAAGAGAGCTTTCACATCATCACTAAGAGTCCACCGCAAAGTAAAGTTAGAAAAGAAGAAGAACGAGGATGAGGTCTGAGCCCACGTACATGGTGAGTTCCAATTCGTTATCCTCAATTCCTGCTTCTTCATTATCGTCGACTGGGGCTGGAAGTTTCATATACCACTTCTCGGTGGTCGATCGACCGAAACCCTTCTTAATGCTATCAAAGGAATTCATCAAGTGTGAGCCGCTAGTAATATCCTTTTGAGCCCATTTTGTTTCGTCGTCGAACTCCTCGGGCCCAACTCTTTGGCGAACCAAACGAAGGAAGCCCTCATCGATATATGAAGAACCACATTTTCCACCCGTTCCAACAGCTGCTTCCTTCAAGCTCAAACTCGGCTGCAGATTTTCAACCTGATATGATATCAAGTCCACTGTTCCACCGCCAGCGTCACAAATGACGAATGCTTCACCCTTTTTCATAGACGATACCGATTCGACAGGAGTGCGACTGAAATTCCTGTCATGCATCGCTTTCAAGACAAACATGGCGGCAGCTTCAGGCTCAGATACAAGCGATAGTGTATCACCTACACGGCTGCAAAATCCAGCTTTCAACGCGGCATATCTTGTCGCTTCCTGGGCTTTGTGGTCCCAAATAGCTGGGACTGTGAAGACGAAGTGAATCGGGGTGTAGTCAAGTGTATCAGGAAGACGCCTGCGTAGATGCATTTCCATCATACAGTTGTAAAGAAGCCGGAGGTAATCCGTGCAGACATGAACAGGTGACTTTCCCGGTGGCAGAGGAATATAATCGTCATTTCTCTCGTAGGTCTTCTTGCCGCCTCCCAGATCCAGAAGCAATTTAAATCTCGAATAAACAGTTGCAAGGTTACTTTCATGGCGCCGTCCGGAGGCCACGGAAGCTTCAGCCCCCCAAAGAGGTTCTCTGTCTGGAACATAACGAATTTCGGTGGGTACCTTTGGCGCGATTCCATTACCAGCCCATGATGCGATCACTTCGATATCGTTGAGATCCTTCTGATTCGAGTGGCAGAAAGCAACGCCTATATTAAATCGCGTCATTAGGCAAAAAAGACCCATCAAAAGATGCTTTTCGTCTAGAGTGGGTGCTCAAACAGAACCCCACGGTGAGTCTGTGAACTGCTTACCGGAATAAGTAGTACCGAAATCCACTGCAACAACCAAAGATTCGCGTTCCATTGCACTTATGACGACCCTAACAGTCTTACGATGTCTTTGTAGGTTAGGTAGGTAATATATATATTTCGATGTTCTCTAGTGACTAGGAAAGAAGGAGGGAAGGCTCTGGCTAGATATCCTGTGAGCTCTTTAGTGACCTTGGCCCGAACAATCTGAGATCAAAAACAATTGTATAAATATAATTGCGGAGGTTTGCTTCAGACAAGGCTTACAAGAGAATGCTTTACACGTGTACAATTTTATAACTTAGGCTTGTAATGTCAAAGACACATCGATTGGCGTATCTGTCGCTGCTCAGAAACCGGTCCGAAAATACAAAACTCCAAGCGCTGGAGCCTTAATTACAATTGAAAGGTGGTGGGCTTGCTCTAGCAGGGAGGGGCGGCGGCTGATGAAGCCGTCTACTTAATGCGATATTATTTCGTGGGATATATATATACTGAAGTATCGATATCTATATCTATATATATATCGATGTACGGCATGCGGCACAGCACAGCTGTACGGAGCAGGTAACAATGCCAACGCTGATTGGCCACCAGCCCAACACGGCTTAATTTTCAGGCATCGTATGAGTTGGCCAGCGCTGGTCTTGCAGTTGAAACCCGTATCGATACGATACCATGCATATATGCATATATGCATATCAACGCAAGGCCAAGTATAAAGTCTGTGCGCGAATTGTTACCTGCCACCTTGCTCATCGTAATCTGCGGGGTTTGGATTTTCCTTGAGGAATAAAACATCCGCCAAAAGAGCTCTAGAGACACCGCAAGCGATCGAAAAGGAAGAAAAAAGTATTCTAGATCTATCAGCACTCTATATCATATATAATACGGCTTGAATGGCGCCAGGCTAGCGACCTATCTGCTGGATTCCTCCTAAGCTTCCAGAACCCGAAAATCGAGATATCCCAAACCTGAAAAACTTTGGTCATTATCATGAACAGTCTGTGGGAAAAGACTAGCTCGTTTATCGGTAGTCGGTCACAACGTCAGCCGAAGGGGGTTCAGAAAGCTACTTCCAAAGCCCGCAGCAACGCCGAAGCCATGACAAGTTTATCAAGCCGAAGAAAACATCCAATGAGCCAGTCGAACTTCCCACCACCGGAGTCTAGTCATCCTACAAGAACACGTTCGAAGGTACAGACAGATATATAAACTCTCCCAGCGTGTTGGGAAGCGAGTAGCCTTTTGTTGCCGTTGAAGCAGATTGATCCTCATGCTAACGTATAATTGCTTGGGCTATTGGGACACAGCCTCCTCGGTCTCCTACATCTCACCAGCACCGCAAGAAAGCTCAAAATATACAACACGACGCTGACATATCTCAAGAAGGAACCTACCTTCATTATGGAACCGAGACACAGCTAAACGAGCAACCAGAAATCGACAACGGCGATGGCATCACGCAAACAGAAGACTACCCCGAAAGGCTAGCCGATGTAGATGACTCACTACCAACATCAGAAGGTTACCCATGCAAAACAACAGAAACAGACGACGCTGTGATAGAATTGAGTAGCTCCCCGGGGTCTACAAGTGATAGTGATAGCCAGATCGAGAGAGATAAAATATGTAAGTTCTGTGAAAATGGTAAGTTGATATACAGAATCTTGATTTCACGAGTCGTAATAGGAACTAACATACTGGGCGAACTATCGCTCTCCCAGTGATCAGTATAAAATGTCGCCCTGCGAGCAGATTTGGCATTACCAGAGATACAGTATGCTGTAACTGCGACATAAACTACCTCGAAAGCGAGCTAGAAAAGAAAAGGTCCATTCTAGAAGCTAAGAATGAAAAAGTAAAAGAGTTGCGAAACGCTCGGATGGAAGCTCAGGAACGCCTCCAGATTGTTGAAGAGGAATGTTACCGCACCAACAGAGAACTCTATCACTTGCGAGATGAAGTCCATCGTTTGCAAGCTATGCAACATAATCTTAACGATCATTGGGCACAAAAATATAATGACCTGAAAAATAAATTTAATAGGAATGAGGATGAAATTGGAAAGCTTCAGCGAACCGAGTTGGCAATGACGAGCCGAAACGATAATTTTATGGACGAACAAGCCAAGCAGGCACTTAGAGAGATATTTCCGGTAAAAATAGAGGATATAACTCGCCGTATCTTTCGCAAGGTTCCTTTTAACGCCATTTTACAGCTTGAAACACAGGCCCTAGAAAACATTCTAGGCGATGTTTTTGTCCCTCCATGGGCATCAGATAACAATCTTCAAACCACATCATATAAATGGGAAGCTGCTAAAACGCACGTGGACTTTAACACAACTACCCTGGTGGATGCCCTTCTCTCGTGCACTCTTGCGACCAAGATCTTCAAAGACCCATTTTTTCTCTATAATATGAGTCCTGATATCTATACAGCACTCAAAGAGGTATATTCCTCCACGGCAATGCAAGACGCCGAGTCTGCAGAGGCTTGGAAAGCAAAAACCGTGGAAACAACTTTGAAATTGGTGCTCGGTCCTGCCGATTCGCGAACGATACAAAACTTGCCACTTCAAAATATTATAAACGCAGTTTCAGAGACTTTAGTAAACTTGATTATCGTCGATCACAACCCGACTAATTCAGATACTGAATTTGTAAGGCAGAAAGTTACCGACCTTGTTATGGCATCTGCAAATCTTGCTAGTACATGGCATTCTAAAGAGTTTCGTCTCGACATCATCGATATGTGTTGGCTTCAGTCGGAAGGCATACAATGGGGCAGCGATAACGCAGAGAGATACATCACTCCGTTCACCAAAAAGCAGAGAGTGGAAGAAGGGGCCGAGTATGAGATTGTGGCAGTCATTTCTCCTGGATTTATTCGACATCAAAAAGGAAACGAGTCAGGTTCCTGGGTAGATATCATATGGGAAAAGGCTTCTGTACTGTTGGTTAAAAAGGAAAGTCTATCTAGACCATCCGAGACCTAGTCCTCGAACTTTTGGTGGAAATTCTGTATTGACCATTCTTAAAAGAACTTTTCCATTCAAGTTAGTATTGTATACCAGCAGATATCGACAGCCGTGGTGTATTATATTACCTATTCGTTATTAGTTGCATTTCCTAACAGGTAGCAGTCAAAATACATTCAGCATTGTAGTTGGTTATTTATTTTTCTTTATAGTGCAGAACAGATATATTTACATTCCAACTAGACAACGAGACAGTACATCCACATGCTCCACACGAAGGCTGAGGTTCCGAGCCAGGGTATCAAAAAAAATATAAATCAGATTTGGGTATCATTTAGGGTATCATTTGCAAAAAGAAAGAAGAAAAGTCAAACAAGCTATTGCGTAAGTTAAAACGCTACCATCTATCCTGCAAGTGAATAAGATGTCGACTCCACTTAATTGGACAGAACCTCTCACCTAGGTAACCCCCTAAGTTTTATTCTAGGCCAATATCAATAGCACTGAGAGCAAAGTCCATAAAGCCAGCATTGGTATCAAGAATGTTTTGGTTGAACTCGGTCAAAGTAGGATAGAAATTGGTGGAATATCCAAACTCCATTGTGAAACCATAAACTTTGTTCGCTCCAGGAACCGCCCAATATCTGCTAAAGGCATAATCGTCGCTAGCACCAGAGGTGGGATACAATCCAACGGATTGCTTGGAAATATAAGAGCGACCCCCGACAGCCTTCATCGCGGCGACAGTAGCTCCGGCAACAGTCTTGATATTGGACAGATCGGTTGAAGGTATGTACTCTCTGTATGCGGAATCGCCTGTAGCTCCTCGCTGACGGTCATACTGAGAGTTAAGGAAGTTCATCTTTGCATTGGTAGACTGATTGTCGTCGTCACCCCAGCTGTAAAGCATATCGCCAGCAGCGGAGTGGATATCGAGGAACCAACGGATATTGGGGAACGAATCGTACATCGAAACGTGGTTCTTAGTTTCAGACTCCGAAGCCGCGGAAGTACCATAGAACGTTTCATCCCTTGGATTGGTTGAAGCTGGCTCTTCGTAAGAGTCAAAGTACTTTGGATAATCCCACAGGAAATCGAAGTTACGGTTGATATCAACGCCGACAGCACCACCGCTAGAACCAGACTTGGTGTTTCGGTTCTTTCTCCAAAGAGAACCCGATGATTGATCGTAAGCGACACCATCTGGGTTCACCAGAGGGAAGAACACAATGCCTGCATTGAGAACAGAGTTCACTTGAGCATTAGTGTAGGTCTTCCTGCCGTACGTGAGCCCGCTTCCAGCCTTTTGAGCAGCCAACAAATCAGCAACCCAGTAAATGAGCTGATCCGGCCCGCCTCGTTCGCGAGCATGAACAGCAGCGCTGAAGTAGAGGTGGTATTTAGACTTGTCGGAGCCAGCCCCAACATAAGCAGCCCATTGAGTCGCGCCCTTGAAAGTCTTGTATGGTAGATCAAATTTGACCACGCCATAAGCTTGGGCGAGTGCCTGAACGGCCGAGGATATTTCATTGACGTTCATGATTGTAGAAATCTTGGCACCGCTGGATTGAGTACCGAGGCCGACAGGGGTGACGGTGCCATTCTTGAAACGGTCACCCGTTCCGATAGGCGCTGTTGCCGCAACCGATCGATATCTTCTGGCGGGATCCTTACGGATTGAGATAGAATCGACTGATTTATACTCATTCTGCAAGTATTCGATTTGGTCTTCCGTCAACAAGGCATGGAGCTTGTATTTGCCATCGTTCGTGGGGTGAGCGACGGCTCGACAACCAAAGTCAAAGGTAGTATTTCGAACGATGGGCCGGAAATGATCCGGAGACGGAGCGAATATATGAACCGGTACAAGAGTTCGTGCTAGAGCGACAGAGCTCTGTAGGATCAAAGAGGCGACGAGAGCGTACTTCATATTGGCGCGATTTTCAACGTGAAGAAAGGAGAACTTCGATTGACTACGACCACCGCTTGTTGAAATGGCACGAACAGCTCAATTTATACATATTTCTCATAATAAGAGCATAGCGTAGAGGATCGTCCCGTAGATTACTTGCTGGACGAGATACGACGATACGGTTTCCGAGGTGTCATTGGGCCATGTGCTGTGTTGCATATCACAAAGTTGCAAGTTTGGCCGAAAATCTGTGGGTCCGCTTCAGGGGACCTCCCGCTTTGGGTATAGCTCTCGAATTACGTTCGTGATACTTCTAGAATTAGAAGGAGAATACTAGCTTCCTCCTAGGCATCGAAGATTCATTGACCTGTCACGGCATGAGCTTTGGCGTTTTGACGTTTCCAACATGCATATATGCGCATATGCGATATATACAGCTTACCGTCTTTTTCAACTTGATCCACCAGTGGTCCAGAATCTACCTTCATAGTTTTTTCCTATCGAAATTCGGGTATTCTTCAAGGTTGTTGAAGGTTTCAATTATAAATGATAAACTTTCCCCGAATATATTAGCGACCAATGCATGAGTACACCCATTTGAAACACAAACTTGGATATCAGTAGATCTAGAGAGTAAGTCCACAAGGTTGCGCGATTCTCAACTTTAGATACAAAGCTTATCAAGAAAGAATGGGACAAGAACATATTTTAAAATACTAGAAAGATATTAATTCGGCAGCACAGAAGTTCCAAACTAGTATTTATTCTTTCCTCGAGGCCAAATCAAGTCCCAAGGTTGGTTCGTAAGATAGTCGCGTAGTTCCAACACAGCGTTTCCCCAGCCATGTTGAAAAGGTAGCATCCGCAGAACCAATCTTCATTTTGATTACGTATGATAATTTGTAATATTTAACATACCGACCCTCTTGCAGTTTCTTCGTTGTCTGTAAACTAGAGATATTCAAAGAAGAAAAGTCGGATGAGATCATACCGAGGGTATAGACACCTAAAATAATTAGATTTAAATGTGAGTACCAAGGTTCGGCAGAAAGCAGCGCTACCCTGCTTAAGCCTCGTAATGATATAATTACGTTGAATTTGGTAGCACTTACCGCGATTATATGAAAATGTTGGCGCAATTTCGTCTTTAAAACCCAGCAATCTTGTCATGATTGGTTCTTCTAGATCTTCGGCAGAATTGAGGACACCATAGACTTGAAATTTTATTTCTCTTGTATTTTCGCATTCTTCTCCCTATAACAATTGCAGGAACCAGATCAGCTAACTGATATGCTTTTAATGACCTTTCATATGATCTAATACTCCGTATTTTGCCTCTTGGGCATTTGAAAACGTTCGAACACAAAGGTTTACAGCAGTAATAAGGGGATATCGACATGAATGATATAAATTTACTCACACGCTTAGCGGCCCACCTCACACTCTGGCGGAGATACCAACCCCCAAACGGGCATTCCTCGGCGTCCGTAATGTCGTGCTTCGATGAATCGAAAGGGAGGCCGCATGCGAACCCATAGTGCTGTCTCAACCTTCTAGATTTAACTGTCAAGCCCAATTGAAGCGCATGAATGACAGCCCCCCTCATGATGGCGGACCAACTAACAAACGTAGAATTATTCGGTAGTGAGTACGGAGGATAAGTAAAGATTTTATGATCAGGATACCAGATCGTAAAGCGTTTCAGGGGCGATTCTCGACGATTGACGCCTCACTTACGATTCTGACGGGTTGACCACCACAAGAGGCGGGCTCTGTTGTTTTGCCCACTCAACCAAGCGTTGATAAAGATAATGAGACTCGCCAAATCCTCCTACTAAAAAGATAGTCTGCATATAGATAACTGTTAATTCCGTCCACAAAAACATTATTATCGGTGCAACTACGCCCAAACCTACCGAAAGTTTATGATCACCACGAGCCTCCCTCACAATGTTAACTTGACTTTCTACAAGTTTTATCGTTTCTCGGACCACGGGATCGAATAAGTTCTTGAGATCTTGCCTGCATACTCGGGGATTTGTCAGAATTTTTAGAAAGATCATAGGCGATTTAGTAAGGAGATCAATTGAGAATATAATAACGCACAAGGTAAATTCAAGCTCGTTATCCATAATTCCCAGGCTTTCGTTATCGGTGACGGGAACTGGAAGCTCCAGAAACCAAATATCATTACTCGTCTGGCCCAAACTCTTTTTGATACAATCGAATTGTTTCATCAAAGGACTGCCCTTTCCAATATGCTTTTGCGTCCACAATTCTTCATTATCAAAAGACGGCCCGATCCTTTGCCTTAAAAGTTTCAAAAACGCTTCGTCAATATACGAAGAGCCGCATTTGGCGCCAGTACCGACCGCTGATTCCTTCAGCTTGAGTTTCGGAGACGCTTCTACGACCTCATAGCTGATCAAGTCCACAGTCCCACCGCCTGCGTCACAGATGACAAAATTCTCTCCTTGCGGAAGACTGAGAGGTGATAGTTGTGGATCCGAGATACGGCTGAAGTTCTTTTCACCCATGGCTTGGAGAACATACATCGCAGCTGCTTCGGGTTCGGAGACCAAAGTCAAGGTATCCATAGGGCGACTACAGAATCCTGCCATCTTGACCGCATAACGAGTGGCTTCTTGTGCTTTGTGGCCCCATATCGCTGGTACCGTGAACACAAACTCTATGGGTGTGATGTCCAAGGTATCAGGAAGCCGTTTACGAAGTACCCTATGCATCAAGTCCTCGTACAATAAACGAAGATAATCGGTTGAGACATTTATCGCCGTTTTTCCGGTTGGTAGCTTGATGGAACTTCCAAGACTCAGCCTTTTGCAACAGTTCGATAGGATAGTGATTGGGTCTGTGTAAACAGCGTTCCCGACGGTAGGGTCTAGTAGCAACTTGAATCTATTGTATATTGTGTTTGAATTACTTGTCAGGCGACGTTCACAGGCAACCGAAGCCTCGGCGCCCCAGAAGGGATCCTTTCCATTGGTGTCAGGATAGCGGATTTCAGTGGGCGTCTTGGGTGCTATTCCGTTGCCAGCCCATGTAGTAACCACTTCGCTGTCTTTGAGACCATTTTGAGTGGAATGACAGAAAGCAACTCCTAAAGAATTTGTGAAGCCATACCTAGTTAATTATATTTCAGACATGTCGAGGCCAAGCAGTGCACTCATATAGAATGGATAGCTTTCATAGACTTAATCAATGTACTAACCAGAATAAGTCGTTCCAAAATCAACTGCTACAATCAATCTCTCGCGTTCCATAGTCACGGTTAAAAGTGATCAGATACTAACTCTTCTTGAATAAGCTATATCAAGCCTGCAAGAAGAAAGAAAAATGTAGAAGGCAAGTACAGAGCCGAGTTTGGAGAAGAACATCCATATAATCATATAAGTACTTAGCTACATGTAGCACCAGCGGTGTAGTTATATTCTCAGAGATATTTGTATGTTGTTTTTTGATCGCCATGATGGAGCAGCCGAGCACATTATAATGTGATATCATGTAGATCATTTTCGGCACGTCTAATCAGCCGCGGCTACTAGTCTCATCCGTACCTCGATATGTCTTTAGTAAAGTCCACAAAAATAAATCATATTATCCGCTACCCTAAAACTCTAGCTATAGCCGAATCCAAGTGAGCTCAAGGGCTTTGAAGATAAAATATAGTATTTATATTTATATATTCTCGGGCTTCACTCAGTCGCAGCAGACACAGCCAACTATAAAACGATGTAACGTTATAACGTTACTAAAATTAAGGATTTTCTTTTTCTCGTTAACGCACGTGCACGTACACAATTGAGAACAATATCATGATGGCTCAATCTTTTGCAATGGATTGTCCAGTATATAGACTGTAGTCTCTACTTAAGTAGTTATTGTTCTCGAGGTCCGATCATCACAGCACTTCATATATTTGATCAGCCTTTGAGGTCACCCACTGTATGTATCTTACTCTCTCATCTCTTTGATCCTTGGGAGGAACCACCTATGTGCAATTGAAAAGGTGTAAGGAGACGTACGTAATACATTGCTCCGTTCCTATCGATCTTTGACCCCATTGTAATCTTTTCGGCCTTTCCTGCTACGCACCTCAACTAGTTTAAACTATTACTTGGACTTTTCATCATTTTCTAATAATTACAAATGCTCTATTAAACTCTTCATTATCCTCTACAAGCTTCTAGTAACTATGCTCATTCAACAATTCGGAATTTTGAAAAAGTCGTTTAAGGAAGCTCTCCTAGGCGGGCGTCCATCTGGCGATGAGGAGGATGGAGATGCCGATAGTCCATCAAATCCAGTCTCGGATTCCAAGGTTGCGACACCTACAGATGGAAAAAACCGCCGTAGCAGTAATGATAC
Organism: Arthrobotrys entomopaga; assembly: GCA_012184315.1. Lineage (NCBI taxonomy): Eukaryota > Fungi > Ascomycota > Orbiliomycetes > Orbiliales > Orbiliaceae > Arthrobotrys > Arthrobotrys entomopaga. Next base: position 82,049 of record LDDX01000242.1, read on the forward strand.
CTCTTTGATCGATTTCCAGGACAATGAAGCTCCTGAGTTATCACCAGATTTGCTAACGGGACCCAACAGTTTGGAAGAGGTGCGCGTAAAAATTTCTATAAAATTTCACAAATGAAATATATTGATACGTATTAATACTTACACGTTGGCTTTGATCTCCTAGGTGTCTAATAAAGGGCCTACGAAGAGGCTATGTCGGTCTTGTGAACACAGTACGTCTCTCAACGTCGAACAGGAGTATTGCAGGTTGTGATATCTCCATTTCCAAGCTAGTTGGCGAAGGGCTTGATCATGAAAGAGCTGAAGTAGTACTGACCTTGATTGGATGTGGTAGGTATATCAAAATCGCTTTCAAAAAGCTGTTTCAGATGTCTCGCAAGGGATAAATTACGCGAGCATAAGAAGGAACTAAAAGAATACTCCCAAGAAATTGAGATTCTCAAAGACCAAATAAAAAGCAACAAAAATCTCATAAAAACCTTGGAAAACACATTGGTGAAAAAGGAAGAAAAGATAAGAGTTCTACAAGAATGCATAAGCGGTCAAAACAATGAGACAGAAATACTTGCCCGTAAATATGATGAAATCACCCAGCTTTATCAGAAAAACGAAGAAGAGATTAGGAGGCTACAGAAGACAGAGTTCGCGATGAAACGGCAGGACAATATACTCATGGATAAAGAAGCGAAAGAGCGGATTCATGAAGTACTACGAACTAAAGTCCAAGCCATTAGTCGTCTTTTCTTCCGGAAACTCTCATTGACTGACCTACAGCGAAAGTGCGGACAGCAAGGCCTACACCGATTTTTCGGGCTTAATTTTTACCTTCCATGGTTTCCGGAAGACTGGTTGAACGTGTGTAATAGTCCTGACGTTTCCACCGCAGGGCTTGTTAGTGCTATGATATCCTGCAGTGTGAGTACACATTTTTTTGGGAACCCTTTTTTCCGATACCCTACCTACATTCAAGGGCCTCTCAGGCATATTTATGCCTACTCTTCCCAGCAAGCTTCCAGCCGTTCCGTACCTTGGAGAGCGGCAACAATCGAGCTATTGAACGACATTTTGATTCCAAAGACCACTGAACCGGAGAATCTGTTGCAACATCAATTGGGAGAAATGTACAAAGATTATCCCTCCAGCTTATTTCAATGTCTTGTGAACTTGATTAATCTGGGTGGTGAAGTTCCGAGAGAACAGTTATTAAAACTCGCAGAAAAGATAACCGACATGGTGCATACATCAGCGCAGCTCGCTAACGATTGGCATTCACGAAACTTTGGTCTTTGTTTGATCGACATCCATTGGATAAAACATAAGAATATTCAGTGGAATATCGGTGATGCAGCGAAATATATCACACCATACCCTAGTAGCAAAAGCTTCGATGATTCGAAGACTTATTTCATAGTGGCCGTTATATCTCCAGGCTTTATCCGATACGAGAAAGAAGATGGAGATTCAGAGGAATATAAGGAGATTGTTTGGGAAAAAGCCTCGGTTCTGCTGGCTGAGCGGGTTACGCAGTTACCTGTTCCCGGTCCTTCAAATGATACGGTAAACCCGAGCCTATCGGGATTGTATCCAAGCCAGTATATGCCTTTTTCTTAGGTTTTTTTTTTTTTTTTTTTTAAACCCAGTATATGTTCGACTAGATGGAAAAGGGGTGAACTCGTCAAATTAATATAGTTGAATTCATGAAGATTTTGCCACATACTTTTAATTGCTTAAGTAGTTGCTCCGATATTTCAGAAGCTAGGTTCTATCAGTATGTGTATGTTTCAATATTCCAGCCTGAGAATGATTCCAATAGGATGAATTAAAAACCGGATGGGCTGCGTGAGATCCAGGAGAAGCAAGAGCTGTTAGAAGAAAAGAAGAAATATTATGAATTCAGGCAATAAGGCCCATTGACCTCTTATTAACAAAAATCTCACAACTTGTTAACATGTTTTGAAAAATTATATGCCGTGGGCACGCGCAGGCCGGTATAGTTAGTACTTGTGTAAATTCAACAGAATGCTGCTAAAGAAAAATATCGCCTGTGGTGATTCCTCCTTTCATCTTCTAGCCCTTATAGCTTATAACCTGTGTATAGACACTGCTAGACCGATTCTGGCAATAAAGAAAAAAAATATTATAAAGCATACGTATGTTAGTGTCTGTTTTTTCTCGTCATGTATATATATGGTATGGTGTTGATGCAAATTAAAAACATGAACAAGCTTCCAAAGAGAAAAAAAAAAAAAAACTGATAACAGAATTTGACTACTTCCCAAAGCTTCCGAGTTTTCATTCTTATCTCCAAGATTGGTTTCGGGGGTGACTCCCGTATAGATACCATGCATGCGTGGTTCCTCGGAAGCCTACAATCTCCGATGAAGCCTCATTTGCGACCGATATTTCACCGTTTGATTGCCACTGGCTTGGCGTGCACTTTACGTTTCAAAATACCATAATACTATACAGAATAAAACACTCTACAATCCTCTAGAAACAAGAACATTTCCAACAAAAAGAGAGAAAAATCACCGGTTCAATCGATTCTAGTTATTATTATCAAATATTTTGAATCAATTGCCAGAATTGACAATTATCAATCAAGTCACAAGTAACTTGTGAAAACACATTGATGGCGGCCAGGTTGACTGTGGTAAACGGACATGACCATGTTGGCCCCATTGGCAGCAGCCCTGTATCCACTTTCTTGTTTCCGCAATGATACCTTGGATGACCACTGCTGTCCTGTGCGACGAGACTAACGTTAAGCGGCTTAATTAATTAATCAATTGACAGGCTAAAGGTAAATTCCAGACGGCACAGTGTCGTTTCGATCTGGGTCCGCTAAAAGCCAAACCAAATGGTAATTACCGGTAATGATGACGAAATAATGAAGCCTATACCGACCACTATGGTTTCGTCGAAGCTTAGCAAAACCGATCACGTCTTCGCGGTTTAAATTTTTTCAAAATAGATGCTTTCTATCTTTGATTTCGAAGGTCAAGCTCGACGACACAGAAATCCGGACGCGAGAGATGAAAAAAAAAAAAAAAAAAAAAAAAAAAAAGTAATGCCAGCTAAGCAATAAAGTTTAGTTACCCCTGAGGCTGGAAAAGCTCCGTGATTAGCGGGCTCCACAGACCCCGCGAAACAGACCGAGCAAGTGGCCCGGGCAAGACGACAGATTTGCCTTGGCGGGCAGGGCTGCGAAATTGGCAGGCCGGACGGTCTGACAATGCTATTTTGGGCAACCGTAGCCTTGTCCGCGAACACGAGATTTCTCATGATTATTGCTATTGCTATTGCTATTGCTATTGCCATGTACATACTCTCCGGGTGGCATGGAAAGAGGCAAAGAAGAACGATCAAGGTCCAATTCCCTGATCTGTCCAGAATACCATCCGGCGTATTATTTTAAGATTTTTATACTCCTGGCTTTCCCTCCTGTGCCGGTATTGCTAGTATATTTTTTGGTGTTCTTTTTTTAACAGGGGCGGGTCGCTGATCCAACTTTCTGCTCGCAAACACTCAATTCCTCTCCTCCTGCCAATTATCACACCTGGTCTTCTCAAAGATCACAAATCGATAAATATTCTCCTTGTCATAGGAGAAATTCGTCGAGCTTGATCCGCCAGTTCTCTCTCCCTCTCCCTCCCTCTCTCTTGACCTGTAACAAAGGCTTAATCAGTAGAGTAAATCTCGACATTCGTTCCCTTTTATCCGACCGCCTTTTCTCTCGTTTCCGACGTTACTACTATAATAAGCCCTGCACTCGGTCGGTCGGTAAAATTTAAAGATCCCGGGTGGCGGATTTACTCGACAAACGATGTTTGGAGTACTCCGACGGACCCGCGTGGTCCTACTAGTAGTTTTCTTCGTCGCGGGTTCGACGCTATACATGCTCCTCGATTACCCGTCAGAGCCATCACTTCACGCATTTTTCCCACCGAGCGGTATCCAACTCGACAAGAAGGAGCTCAAATACCGGACAGACGCGATCAAGGAAGCTTACCTACATTCGTGGAACGGGTATATGAAATATGCATACCCAAGAGACGAACTCATGCCCATGTCCAAAAAGGGCGGAAATTCAATGTATGATCCAATCATAAATTTTATATATAAACGAATGTTTATATATATGAAAGTGCTTATGCTTTGTGCTAAAGAGTGATTTATTAAATTTTTATGGTGAACAGGAGCGGTTGGGGAGCTAGTATAATTGACGGTCTCGGAACGGCGACGTTGATGGAACTTCACTCGGTTGTGGAAACGCAGCTCAAGTTTATAGCAAAGGTGGACTATACCAAGAACGACAATACGATCAGTTTGTTCGAAACCACGATTCGGTATCTAGGCGGCATGTTGTCGGCGTTCGATTTGTTATCAGGGCCGTTCGCCGAGTCGTTTCAAGCTAGGAAAGGAGAACAGGTGAGTTGCATTGTCACACCCACGGACACCAAGCTAGCTGCTTCTACCGTAAAGTGGAATGCTAACAGGTTGTCTTTGTTAGCACTACGAACTCGTAAACGAACTCGTAAACCAATCGGTAAAACTCGCCGATGCTATGAAATTCGCATTCAATTCCTCGACAGGTATCCCGGCCGGTTACTTCAAGCTAGCCGACAATAGCATCAACCCCAACGACGTAAACATCCTCGCCGGTATCGGCACTCTGGTGCTAGAGTGGACTCGATTGTCAGATATCACCGGAGATCCACAGTACGCTCAATTGGCGCAGAAGGCGCAGGAGTACCTCCTCGTCGTGCAGAACCCCGAAATCGGCGAACCGTTCCCCGGTTTGCTAGGAACTCACGTCAGACTCAACGATGGCAATTTCCAGGATAGCTTTGGTGGCTGGGGAGCTCTCAGCGATAGCTACTATGAATATCTCATCAAGATGTTTGTGTACGACAAGCGCCGCTTTCTCCGTTATAAGGAAAGGTATATATACATTCAAATCTCTATGGAAAGAGCTTGTGTAAGTAATTTTAACTAATCGGATATAAAAAATAGATGGATCCAAGCTGCCGATTCGACTATCAAGTACCTAGCATCCAGTCCGGAAACCCGTACAGATCTCGTTTACGTCGCCGAGTATAGCAGCAAGAATTCCATCTCATTCAAGGGCTCGCACCTCGCCTGTTTCATCGGCGGGAACTTCCTCCTCGGCGGTCAAGTTCTCAAAAACACAAAATACAACGTATTCGGGCTTCGTCTCGTTGATGGTTGTCATAACACCTACTCCAGCACACCCTCGAGTATCGGACCCGAAAACTTTGCTTGGGATGCCAACCTCGTCCCGGCCGGTCAGAAGGAATTCTTCGAGAAGAACGGATTCTACTTTTCTGGAAGCATCGATTATCGACTTCGACCTGAGGTTATCGAAAGTTACTACCACGCTTACATGGTGACGAGAGATAACAAGTACCGCGAATGGGCGTGGGATGCGTTCAAGGCCATCAACAAGACGTGCAGGACCGACACCGGGTTTACGACCGTATCCGACGTTTCACAAGAAGACGGTGGTAGAAAAGCGGATAAGCAGGAGAGTTTTTGGTTCGCCGAGGTGTTGAAGTATCTGTTTTTGATATTCAACGAGGAAGGCGTCCAGGGGCGTGAGAGGATCGGGTTTGTGAGGGGTAGCAAGCAGAGATGGGTCATGACAACGGAAGCCCATCCGTTTAAAGTACAAGATTAATTCGTAATTTACGAAGCATCCTGGTTTTTATTTTTTTTTTCTTTCACTTTTTTTCTTTCGGTTGGTTTATAGGGTGCATTATATATATAACGCGGATGGTACCGGTACGGACTACGAAAAGTATAAATTGGGATTTTTGTCAACTTTTTGGAATATTTTGGAAGATTCGAGGTGTGTTTTTTTCATCTTGGGCATTTCTATCTATCTATATATATATATGGGTTTCTGGCGTTGTAGGATACTCTTTATTGTTTATTCCTTAAATCTAGTATTTATACAATTATTTTAGACATCATATTATAATCATGCTAGTATATCCATATGTTATCTGTGGGACCTGTCCCCTCACTGTCCCTTCCCAAACTGAAATCAAAGACGGAGACACCCGATTCAATCGCAGTCGCAGGGTCAAACGATTTGTTGAAGTAGCATACCCCGTGTCTTCGAAAAAACAAAATCTCTTCAACGGGGAAAATTAAAATCTGATGGGCGAAGCGGTAACCCAAGTCGCAACTTATCGTACGCGTCAACGTTTATCTTTTTTCTAAGCTCGTACTCCTTCAAAAGCTCAACATGCTTTTGCTCCCATGCCTTTAAATCATCAAACCGAACTTGTTTAGAAATTTCAGATTGAAGAAGCAGAGATCGCACCCAGACCAGGTCCAGAGAAAGTATTTGACGTTCAAATATCCAGGATCTGGAATGGATTTCGGGACGCTTGTATCGTACATTTTTGAGATCGTTGAATCCCTCTTCCAGCAGCTTTGGCCCCAATTCAATCCGTTCTCTGTCGAGAATATCTAGCCGCTGGTGGACGGCTCGGAACCGTTGTGAGTAAGTTTGAGCTGCACCCCAGTCTACAACCCCACCGTTGTCGCGGCAAAAGACGGTTTCCGGTCCTACCATGATCTTATAACCATTCTAAAAAAAGTATTCGTTACGGTGTAAAGGTGCAGAAAACTTATAATGCCGTTGTATATATTGCCGATGGTTGGTAGCCTTTGAAGGATGGTAACGGTGAATAAATGTAAAACGAAACCGGTTAACCGAGAGATGAAATAAATTAAAAGTCAGATTTTTGTGCGTTTGTTTATTACACACGCTTATTTGGAGCCTTGCATGAGAAATCACTACACCACGGTGGGATCTAGGTGGGATCGATCTGTGGGAGATCTCCTGTGACTCCTTTCGAAAGAAGATATGCAAATGTGTGCGACCAAGCACGGCCATACTTAGTTTCTTCGAATTTATATTTATTCACATATCTAGGTTTAGAATACGAGATGACATGTGTAGTACTAAGATTTGATCAGTAATTAGCACATATGAAGGAAGGTCATGACAATTAGAATATTCGACGTGAGTGGTAGAGCTATCTATAGATCTTGATATCTCGTCTTTCGTTCCTGCATCATGTCGACATGTCCTGGCTTTATGTACAATGCATATATATTAATGTTGACGGCATAAGTTTTTCTTTTATGAAATAAGGTCACTATATTATGCTTATACTGATATTATTGTATATGTACTCGCGGTAGTCGGGATCTCACTTGTATTTGAAGTATATTTGACGGGACTATATATAAGTGCATTAAAATACTCTACTAATCTAATTTAATAAATTCCGCTCTTTCAATCACAACGGGCTAGTAACAGATTCCCGGTGATTTACACTATTTGGCTCGCTGTTAGTCTCGTTGCCAGGCTCGCTGTATGACACTTAACTTTAGAAAATCAAAAGGACTCGTTAAAGTTTTGGTGGCCGCTGCAGTCATTAAAGTTACTATAATCTTCCACATGCCAGATTGTCAAACGTGCTCAGTCATAAAAAAAAATTAAAAATAAACTCCAGGGTCTCCACGGCACCAATGGAATTGAAATGTCAAACCTGCTGACTTGAAAGATTTAGATCCTTTCACTTCTCTCATTCACACTCAAAAAAAGACTACCGCATCAAATCACCGAATTTTTGCAACGTTTCTAAAGAAAACATCAAAAATAATATGGCTGGCAATCAACAGCCGCAGCAACGTTCACCTACCGCCACCGCCTCCTGGAGGCTGGCCCCGAAGACCCGGGCCTGGCGAACCCGGATTTGTACCTCCAGCGGCAGAAGGTCCATCGTTGGAATATCTAATTTAGATATCGAATCGCGGTCCTCCGCGTGGCGCTTCGTGCAGAAGCGAATAAAAATTAAACGAAAAATATCCTCGCCGTGATCGAGGATTTGGAGACTAAAGGCTCGACTGGTAAATTTTATTAAGACGGAAAGGCGATACGCCTTGAAGATTTCGACATATTCAAAGGCGTTATGTGGGGAGAACTTCCAGTAAGTAGCACACTCGAACTACATACCTGGTATACAATGATCCTAGAATATTTGGCTGACTCCAAAGAAAGCAAAAAGGGCGGAAGGCAACTAGTTGCTTCCTCCGCAGTCTATCCATATACTTCTACCGTTGGCAACATGGTAAGTCGGAGATTGTTATATATTGTGCCATTTATTCCGTTAAAATTGCCTGTTCTTACAATCTTAAAAGGTTCACTTGGAAGTTCATTTGCTATCACCTGGAGCAACACTGTTGGTGGTTGGTTCCAAGAGACTGCGAGTTTCAGTCCAGTAATCACCCCAAGGCTGACAGGACTCGGATTCCAACAATACATATACCAGGGCTCTGTTCCAGAACCTTCTCCTCGATTGTTTGTGGCCTCGCATAAGACAGTCTTTTGTTCAACCCTTCCAGCTATCAGTGTGATTAATAAACACCACTATCTTATGAAAATTAATAATGATAGGGATAGCGGTGAAGGACTTTAACGACAGAAGAAGAAACATGAGGGGGACGATGCTCAAAACTTGGACGATATGGTAGCTCTTAACTAAGGAATTATACGTTTTAATAAAGCGCATTAACCCACTTTGTTTCTGAAGCGTTAATAAAATACTACATTGACCCAATCAACTTCATAAACCACCCTTTATCAGTGAATAAAAATGAACATCCTTTCCCCTTCAAATCAATATTGCCAGGAAATAGCACCAAAATAAAATCTCTTAGGTGTGTATAAATTTCATACAATTGACTCCTAAATGCTTTGCGCCTCGGAGAGGATTGCAAGCACGAGGTAATTGCACAGCGTCGGGAAACTTCCCAAGTTGTTGCTGGATAATAACACTTGAGTTCTTAACAAAAAGAGCAAATGGTGGAAACGTGACTATGACGACCAGGAAGGTACAAAACACTAATAGTGTGGTTCTTCAATCATCGTTGAGAAGCCAACTATTACACCAGATACCGTTTATTGAATCTACCCCCCTCCTCACCTGTAAGAGCGGCTCAACCCCATATTAGCATGAGCCACGAGCCGACGGGCTCGCTGCTACGTACCCACAATTTAAACAGGCGTGGCTCTACATACACACACTAGACCATGTATATACCATATCTACGGAGTTGACTTGCCGTAATTTTGGATCAACGTCATCGGTGAAGAGGAAGCCCCTTGGTACTGAGACTCAAGATAAAATCGCAAAATAAGAGTTATCAGAAAGCTTGCCCAGACATTGACTGGCGCTGAAGCTAACCGTCAGAGAATATTTCCATCCCCCATATTTAACTCTATTAAATCGGTAAATTGAGGGAAAGTCTCGAACGACAAGCTTCTACAGGGATTACCCATACCGTCTCTTCAAGATAACAAGGGAAATAAACCGACTTGGTGATACGTATCGATACCCTTTGGTGCAGAGCAACGCAAACCCTTAGGTTTGGTATCTCCTAACAACCCTTCAAGCCCTTCAAAGGTAATATTACGTGGATTAGCTCCTCAAGCTCGAGAATCAATACTACCATATATCACGGTTTTCCCGCGCGTTGATTTGGAAACATCATTATAGGAAATCACGGAATGATGTGAGTGAGAGAAGGTGATTAATAAGGGTTAGTCTCCTTCATTTGATGCTCGTCTCGTAAGATGAGCTACTAGTATATATATACTTAAGGACGTATAAGACAGCTCGGAAACAAGTATAATGTTTTCTTTAGGAACTAACAAAAATAACCATTCTGGATAGTTGGCTCTTGCGGGAACAGAACGGCATCCGGCTTGCGAGACAAGATAGTTGACTATTTTTTTAAAAAACAAAAATTCCTGAGTTTCTGTCTCTCCCAATTAATATTCACTCCAGATCATGTCGATCGGTGAGCACAATTATAAATAAAACCATACTTCAAACACCCAAGGCATTTTTTTCTTTCTCTGATTAAATTCTCGACTCATATTCTTAGCAACTCGAAAATACCATCCCAATCCCAATTCACCACGAGTTTTATATTCTTCTCATCATTTTACCACATATCCCTTTCAACTAACCAATTACTACCACTCCATCCGAAAGAACATGGCAGAGGAAATGGTGAAGGAAACGACGGAGGACACATTGCATAGGCTAATACCTAGAAGCACAATGCAGTCTCAAGCTCTCGCCAAAATGTTAAAATCCCTGCGAAAGTCATACCTTCCGGAAGCCACCGCACCGAATGCACCGCCGCCACATCCTGATTACGCACAGGTACCCGGGACAAGCGACCCGGACTTCATCGACCGCCGGCTCGACGTTCTTCGAATGTGTCTCGAGTGTAACAACAGTTTGCAGAACAAGAACCTCTGGGGTGCCATCAAGGATTACATCATTACAGGGTCCTCCGCTCCATTTTACCAAAACGGGAAACCGGTGGCCAAGGTTGAAGATTTAGATGAATCGCAGGGTGTGGTTTGGCGGGAGTACGCTGTAAGTGTGGTCCCAACAAAAAACCCGACTATTTATTTAAGTAAAAAGTGAAACCAATGTTTTTAGAGAGAAAAAGTTCCTGCAGCAGCTAACAACCGTGAGTTGCATTAGCATATAGCCGATCTTGATAATGCACGGGTTATATGCCAGATAACTAAGGGATCTTCATCCCGTATTACGGAATACTACAAGTCGTACTAATTCAATCTCACGAATAATTTTCTATAAGTAAGATTTTTCCCCGTAGTCTCGAGACCCGTTGGGGTATATTATTTAATTTGTAATCAATCGTCGCCCCGATTCATTTTGTAACTCTTCGGTTATTAGTATATGGGAAAATGCATGCATGCATGGGATCAACCCCCTACCCCCAAACCGATCGTGAAGGTATTGGGGCTCTTGAATGCATTACGCCCTAGTATTATAACCTGGAACAAGTATTTTTTATTGATGCAAAAGTTTTTTCAAGGAGCAAAAATGTATTCGCTTGTTCGTATATTATGCTAGCATGCTGGAGTTTAAACGTTTTATGTCAAGTAATAGCCGACACTGTTGTAATATCTTTTCAAGTTCATAAAAAGGTTTCATATCAAAAAAATATTTTGGAATAAGGTGATGCGAAAATTCTTTGAAATGGATCTTTGCCGTATATGATATTGTGAAGTCGCGCGTAAATGAGCCTATTATTCAAATTTTCAAATATAAATCGTGAGTGTACAATTTTGAAACTCGTAGAATATTTGTTTTGATAGCAAGGTTATGAGAAATTATGCAATGAATTTGCCATTTTTTCGGAGTGTTAGGGATGCAGAATAAATAAGTGTTCGAGCGAAGATCGTGAGGCACATAAATTTCGAGGTTGAGATTCGCAAGTTTGGGCGTCTGAGGGTCGTGGGACAGGCTTGTATAAATGGTTGATACGAGGATGGCGGGGATTTGCAATTCAAATCTAAATTGATTAATTGTAAGATGGGAGAGAGTTCGTTGCTACGATCAATTCGTGTTACAATGTTAATTGATATCAATGGGAGATGGGATAGTTTGGACATTCGAAGCAATTATTCTGCTGCGTATATATCTTGTGAATTCGCTGAATATATTCGTATCAGGGTCGCAAGATCCAGATGGATCCGCAAGAAGACATGATACGAAGTATTTTTTATCAAAAAATTGGATAAATGTGCATTCGAAAAAGGGTTCAAATTCTCAAGCATCGGATCTAAAACAACATCCCTGAGAATGTTTTATAAAATCAAAGTTAACAGGTCAAAACACGTGCACGTCCAATTGACCTAGCGTCTATTCAAAATGTCCACAAACCTGTCTGGTGACGAGACTGTGTATATGCTATCTCACCAACCCCCCAAAAAATCTATATAAAGACCCGAGATTTCCACCTCTAAGAGCACCATTGCAACTCGACAAAAAGAACTCTTCTGCAAGCTAAAGCTAAACTTCTATAAAGATATTCCAAGATCCAGTCTCCAAGACTTACACCACCATGCCAAGATCATACTACCATCTAAGATCCAAATCCCAGAGTAAGCAGGGCTTGCCATCCGAGAGTGCTGCAACGCAACAGACCAGACTATCCCAACTTGACAACAAAAATATCAGCGAAATGTCAATGTCTAGCAAATCGTCTGACGAATCGGCAACAAAGGCCTGGTTACGAAACTGGCCTGAGGAGCTCACTCTCCAAGAACCTTCGAATTCCCCCCCACGCCTCCCCGGATGGCCTCACAAGGCGAAGGTAACCATGGACCCACGAAAGTCACCACAGGGAGATCCATCCCACCTACAAGAACTTCTCAAAGCGAGAGAGGATGAAATTGAAGATTTGTTCAACAAGGCCATGCTTTATGTGGACATGATCGACACATTAAAGGCAAGGCTTAGGACAGTGAAAGTCCAACGCAATTGTCAGAGGAGGCGGGTTAAAGATCTAGAAGAGGTGACCAACAGGCTAGATCGTGAGAATCGCGCTCGGCGAGTAGCTTATGCACGTATGGTGGAGGATGTTGACATCATTGATGGCAAACTTTGCCTATTACACCGCGACTTTGCTGAATTGGTCAGGAGGAAAAGGGCATTCAAGATTGAAGATTGAATTCGGGAAGGTTGTCTCGTAAGCCAGATTTCGTACTGATCTCGTAGAAAATGAGAAGAGCCAAAGCTAGGGCGAAACTCTAGAAAGATCAAAAGAAGAGGGTGAGAACCAGTAACAAGAATGAAAAAGGAGGTTGCCAATGAAATAAGTATACTACCTCCAGGTTTTGTTTCTTTATATTTTGGAACAGAAGAGTCTTCAAAAAACGTGAGAAAAGTACGTACTACTTGGTATTATCTTTTGAGATCGAAGCAGCCTAAAAGAAGCTCAAAGTCGTATATATAAAGATGCATTATGCTCAAAGCTAGTCCGGCCAGGTGTTTAAGCTAGCTAGCGCTAGGGCTCGGAGAGGAGGTAGAAAGTGGCAAAAATACTATCTTTCAAGAAGAAAATCATCAATTTCATATGAAAGCCGAATTTTAATGTTCAATGTTTCAGCCGTTGCTAGTGATAAATCGGATCTATCCGCCTCCAGATAGCCAGAGGCTGATATTAAATATATATATACTTACTTAGTAAGTACTTAAGAACTTAAGATATAATTCGGTTGATAGCGCTTTTCCAACATGTTGGAGTGTTGCACGGTTTGTCCACAGCAGTTCCGAATGAGGAAGGTTTGACTACAATAGGCGTTCTTGGCGGTGCGACCCCACACTGCAAGTGGAAAAAAAAAAAAATTATCACACAGCATACCAGCGAAATAATTTAGAAAAGAATCAAAGCAAAAATCAGGCTAACTTTTTGCTTGCTGCTGCTTGCGCCTCTCCAATTATTTTTTTTTCTTTTGAAATTGGCAGAGTGTGTCCAATTTTGGCCTGTCCGCTGCCCGCTAATAATTGAACTGATTAATTAATTAGTCCGCCCAAACAACAACAACAACAACCTCCGAAGCGCACAACAAATCAGGCCGGTCCTTTTTCTCCCTTCTCTCGCCGCTCGCCCTGCGTTTTCCCTTGCGTTTCCCTTTGCCCCCCCAATTTTCCCTTTTCCTTCTCAACACATCAACACCTTCATCGCCCGCCTTCAACACCGTTCGTCCGCCCATCACAACTCTTCAACACAACCCATCTCCATCCTTTCCGTTGCTGGCTGCCCGTTTCGAGCTCGATATAAAAGTCCAAGCTGTCAAGATATCGATATTGATAATAATAATAGTCACCGAGCGAGTCTTTGTTGATGATGGCTCGAACCAAGATCATTAAACCTGCCGCCGCAAAGGCCGACTCTGCCACGAATCCCCAATCCCCGGTTGAGGAGATGGAGTCGGAGCACTCGGAGTTCGAGCAGCAACAACCCAACGCCGACGGCGAGGACGCTGCTACCGCGGATGCTGCAACGCGTTCCAATAAACGAAAGAGTGTCACCGGCGTCAAGACACCTCAGTCCAAGAAGAAGCCAAAGAGGGCAAAAACCGGTACTCCCACCGGAGGTCTGGAGTCTCCTACGGCTCCCAAGACCAAGTACACGTCGCGAGATAACACGGTCCAAGAGATCCGTGAAATCGCAGGAAGTCTCATCAGCAGTAAGTGTTGATCGCCCTTCTCCTTCTTAGTTTTTTCTTTCTCTCTCTCTCTCTCTCTCTCCCCTTCCTGCGCATTGTCGCCGTTACAATTTCCAATCGTCTGCCGCTGGTGTGATTCTTTGCTGCTCGGCTCCCTTTTTCAGGCTGCAAAATTTTTTTTTGAAGCGGGTCCTCAGCCTTGCTCAATTGATAACTTCGTTTTCGCTTGTTAAAGGACCTTTTATGTCTATCAACAGCAGTTTGTGCTAACACATATGTTATTAACAGATCTCCTCGGACGAGAATTTCCTGCCGAAGCTGTCCAATTCCGCGAATCTAAATCCTCTTCTAAGGGATACTCCTGGTATGTCGATGAAGGCGAGGAATTCCCTGGCTGTTTTGAGCGAGAGGGTCCCATGCGCTGGCTCGCCCCGGAGCGAAATGGTGTTCTCAAGATGTTGAAGGAAGGAAAGCTGGGTGTCGAAGCTGTCATGATGGCCGATGATGAAAATGCAGCTGAGCCACCAGCTGAAGGTGTCGTCGTTCCACCTGAGGAGGCCCTCGTTTCCGTTCCCCTTGACGCTCCTCCACCCGGCGAACCCGTCGCTCCATCGGTCCCTGATGTCAACGCTGAAGATAAAGACGCCGACAAATAGGAAGGTCAGCACTGGTAATCTCTTTACGCCTTGCATCTAGACTCTATCACGACACTAACCGTCTACATTCTCTCCTCCATTGTTCTCGGTTAATATGATGATCTATGCTGAAGAGTCCCAGAAAATTACTCTTCACATTTGCTTTATTGTCAGTAAACTAACCGTTCTCATCCTGTTGGTCGTTCTACGTAACCGCACTCTTTTTCTACCAAAAGAAGAGACTAGGGCGACTAGCCTTTAAATCTCACATATCGTCTCTTTCACCTGTATTTTTATTACTCGCAGTTCGGTAAATGGCTCTTTTCGGCTACCGATCATTTTCAAAGGTCGTCTCTTATCTTTCAGTGACCCTTTTTTTTCTCTCCGTTTTCTCTTTATTAATCATAGGGACCTTTTTCTTTCTTTCTTTTCTTGTTTTTCCAAGTGGTAACTTTCTAAATGGGTGTTTCTCTATATTTCTTCCTTGTTTTTATACTCTTTTTTCCCCGCTGGAGTTCCTATATATTATCTCTCTTCCGCACCTGGTCTTCGGATTCACTCTTCCCACTAGCCTCCTGTCATTACGTCGAAATGAAATAACTGGATCTGCTATTCTCCTTCAATGCTTTGAAACACGTCTCTATTGATTACTTCAAAGTTAGTAACTAAAAACTAAATGGTCGATGCTGAATTACCAAACTCTATACTGCCATCTCTGATATTCATAATCATTATCGTGATTTTAAGATATCTCAGCCTGATTTGCGCCAGGAACACGCTAATTAAATGAACAAATCTAGCCCGGCCGGTCCATCGTGCGTGTGTGTCCGCCGCCAGACCGGGGCGGGAAAAAATTTTCAACGCAGCGTGTTGTTTATGTTTGTCACGTGTGATGTTGCCGCTTACCCTTTTCAGGGCCCAACCTTGCTTTTCGGTTCGAAGAGCCTCGTTTCTGTTCCTGGTTTGGCTGCATATCCTGCGGGTCTGGATCGTGATTCTTCCAATTTGAAGACGTCGGCGGGATTGATGTTGAAGATGTTATATTCTGCACTTTCGAGTTTGCTTATTTGTAATCAACTAGAACGAGCATCCCAGAGCTATATCCGAGTTGGTAAGTGTCTATGATATCTACCCTATACCTTCTCGAACAATGCATTGTAATGGATATGAGTACTTACTTAAGTAAGTATATTATAATATATTATGGAGGATATATATATATATCGGTCTCCACATTCACCCCTTCGAGAGTCTGCATGACAGCTTCGATCGCACAGAAAAGGATGACTCTATTTCAACCTCACGGCAACACTCTGCGTTGGAGCCTTGTCATGCATGCTGCCAATCATGTTCAGATCTCTCTCTCTCTCTCTCTCTGTGCTCAACACGGGGTGTTGAGGCAGCAGCAGCCTGTCGGATTCGGGTTGTCAGATTCGGAGTTGGGAAGCGTTGAGGGCTAGCTTCCTCGTTGGCTTCGTAATTCGGAATGGCGAATATATAGCGTTGCCGATTACGACGCGACGTGGAAAGAAGCGTGGTCCTGAAATGGTATTTTCTGGATTAGATGTAAATACATATACTACAAGATACTCTATTCGCTAGTTGCTCGTGACAAAAAAAAAAAAAAAAAAAAAAAGAAATTATACTTCTAGAAAGAACATTGTTAACGCCTGCGCTATTATGGTATTTTATCTCTCCTCGATACATCACATAGATGTACGTCTGCCCATCATATTTGGAAAAATCTATGGATACTGCCGTCTTTCTGTCCCGCCGAGCTCGCTCAATCCTTCAATCCCCGCCGGTAACTCTCCAACCGGTGTGGTCTGCGCAGGTGCCTCCTCTACCTCATGATACGCCGATGTTTGCTGCTGTTGTGGATGCTGCTGGTTTTGCGTCACATCACCCCTTCTCTCAGGAGGCACATATTTCGGCGGTATGGCCGTCGCTGTGACTCCGTTCCCACCAGGCGCGTACGCATCCCTCATGAACCCTTCGCTCTCCCCGTGGTCGTGAGCCGTATACCCGTTATAATGCGTATTCTCGCCAAATATCCTCCCGCCCGCATTCGCGCTCTTTTTATATTTCCCCGCCCTCTTCCGTTCGCGAAAGTATAGTATGGCGAACCCGATGGCGATGATGGAGGGTATCGCTATCCCGACCGCCAAACCGGCGATAACCCCGCTAGAAGTCTTATCTACCACTTGTGGTGTCGGTGATGCCGTGGAGCTACCCCTACCCCCTCCTCCGCCGGACGGTCTAGGTGTCGTGCGACTTCGTGCTACAGCTGCACCGTTGATAAAGGCGATATCGCCAATGTTGAATGTAAAGTAAGTTGAGGAGTTTGAGCAGCATGATGGCCTACTACCCGTGCCGCAGCAGAAAGAGCCAGTACTATCGTCGCACGCGAGTAGATCTTGTCCTGATGATCCGAAGCCTTAATAAATAGATACATACGCTTAGCGATACGAACTCATTTCTCGTAGGCAGTAATATTGAAAAATGGAGGTTATATATGTTTATATTTACCTCTGCAAGGTCCGGGACAACTATCACTCTGCCACGACTGATCCGTACACGCTCCTCGTTCGATAAACCCATCTTGAAGATAACATAACCCGGTAGCGAAACAGGCTGTTTGGTTGCTATTCCTGCAACACGCGGAATGACCTGTCGTTGAGCTATCGCAGGCTACGTAGTCTTGTGCTCGGTCGCCGCTGGGGAAATAACACGGTCGGTTGCTTTGGGCTGCGGCGAGGTGTGTTAACGTTAGGAGGAGGAGTAGGATTGGTATTATCGGTATGCGTTGCATCGTGGTGGATTTCTGTTTTGGGAACACGTCGGTGGCGACGTCACTCAGTTGGAATTTGTGTTTCCGAAGTTTAAAAACACCAAAATGAATTCAATGAAACTATTTTTGAGACTACTCTGCTCTTGCTGTTTAATCGCTTATTCGGGTCCTTTGAGAAAAAAAGAGTGTATAATAGTTAAAGATAGAAAAGAATCAGATTCAGAAACTATGCATATATTGTATGGTGAAGGAAAGAAAATTTTTTAGTAAGCTGGCTTTCTTTGAAGGAGATGAAAGGAAGAAATAGAAAAATGCATACAACTGCCGGAGAAAGGGATCCGGGAACTCCAGTGATTTAAAAAGCTTACGAGGTCTGAGAAAATAAGATATGATCTACGAGCCATTGTGTGGGTCGTATACGCTGTACCGTGCAAGGTTGGTTGGTGTCTCTGACACAAGCCATCATGTACCATTGCGATTCCCTGCCACAAGGCAGAACCCTGGAGCTCAGGTACATCTTTTGTATGTATATTGCATGCATCTAGGACCTAAAACTCCAGTGTAATGGCCGACAGGTACATGACTGTTGCGGTGATCATCGGTAACAAAGGAAGCTTGATTTGGGCGGGAAGTATATTATATTACACGACTAGTAAATTTGCAGCATCGAGAGTTTTAGGTTTAGAGGCAAAACGGACGGGGGGCGGAGTGCATGGGTACAAGATGACAAAAAGACGAGAAAATGTGCAAGTTCAAGATTGGGAACCGCGGGTGAGAAAGGTGTCAAAGACGGTTTCGAATGTTGCGATATCCATGTTTGAATTCGAGATCCACTATCGCCGGCCTTGACTTAGCTTGGACTGGGTATTAGTACAATACAATTCTTGAGAGCCTGATAGTTGCCGTGGCGGTGTCCGCTGCTCGGTAGCTATAATAAGGTGAAGATTGTGATTAGGGCTGCACGATTCTGCATATATGGGGTAAGATCTTCTTCGAAAAGTCTGAAGGAACCCTTTGCCCCTCGTCGAACAGGTCTGGAATTGGCCGAGGTTGAAAGCCGGGAGGAGTCGAATCGAATCCAATTGGGTGTGGTTGTTGTGTTGTCGAGGAGGTCATTGTGGTTCTGCCTGCCAAGAATAGCAGCTTCGGCAGTTGAACACGCAAGGGGCTCTAGCAAGCTTGAGAATGCTCGACACAGAGCCACACTGTGGATTTGGAATCCTGCAGGGAAGAAGCCAGTTGGAGGCCACTACCGAATCGCAGAGTGGGCGGACTGCCTGTAGCTAGGTACTTGTGGTTTGAGCTGCCCTTCACGCAGAGAAGTCCAGTTCAATTGCAACACAAGCGCATGGAAATTTAAAGCACAAGGGGTACCGTATAGTGGAAACGCTTAAACTTGTCTCGAATCTTATTATATCACATTTTCATTGAAACAAACATAAACATATGGGGAATAACTCGGCTTGGGTTTCCCCAGATAAACAGAGATACACAACTGACGGAAAAGTACTGGGGATCGATTTACGGTTTGCAACGTTTGCGATTAAAAATACCGGCCTTTTGGTTTGTGCTACATGTATACATGGTACAAGTGTAGTTGTCTAGATCTCGGAACCGTAGTCGGAATCGATCGGGACTTATTGACGATACAAGGAATTCGTAGACATGGCCCGACGGATCTTGACAAAGAAATAACCTGGGGCGAAATATTAATCCAACTCCCTAGTTTCAATCGATGGTGGTGTGAATTATGTTGTTCTTTATTAGTATAATTGTTGGCTATAGAGTTAGCTCCAATATCACGATATCATACTGTGAAAAGGAATGGATGAAGAGATAGCCTATGAAGCAGGGTGTATTACGTCAGTGATGCGTACTCTACCAAATGATTAGGTAACATGATATTTTTTCTGCATCAAACAAAATCTATAAAGTCTCTGGCTGCAGGATCAGCATTGCATTTAAGCTGTCAAAGCGCTCAAATCAGAATCACTAATACATTTAAATTCAACTTTTATAGTGGTTACAATATTCCTTCTCTTAATTTGATTTATCCAGTCCCATTGTATTATGTGTACTGTATTAGTTATTGTTTTTATATACACCTCGTAAAATGGTTACGGAATTCCCTAACCCGCATGGAGATGGAATTTCTTGTACGTTCAGATCTTACGCAGACTTAGTCTGATACCTAGAGGCTGGCTACTAGACCATGCAGCCCTCGACTGAATGTGTGTTTTTTCAATACGTAGATTTTGTTTCTACGTTGCTAGTCGAGTCCTCGTGCCTTCACTTTCCAGAAACCCCGCATGGGAAGGCGAGTCATGCCATTCAAATTGACATTTGGTAAGGAAATTATAACCCCATACTTAGCAGTTTTTTTTTTTTGAAAGGAAAACAGAAAAACAAAAAAACACCCAGGATGCTAAGGCGGATTTGGAGGGCCTTGCGCCGGCGTGGATTGCTCAACGTGAGGGTAGAGGGCACTCCCTATCAACAGCTTCCACGCGTGAGCCAGGAGATACCGATTATCTTACTGTCCCATGGACACTTCATGAAAAATAAGTGATGAAACTATAGAGTTACGCAACTTCGACTCTAACCCCTCAAATTGGAAGCGAGGGCTAGGATTTCAGTCGGAAGTTTTGACCACTCATATAGGATCAATATCGGTCTAGGTAAGGAAGGGCCGGGCTCTGACCTCAAGTTGCTAACCAGGATTTCTCAGATTTACGTTAACACCTGTATAATAATACACACGTTGCTGCGCTCTGACGATCTATCGGTAATGTATACCTGGCTTCCATCTTGGCATCAATATTACCAAACGCCAACCTTGTGCAAAGTTTCTCGGCTCCTCTGAGTTGTAATAAATAAATATATTATAATGGGATCATACGACCCAGTCAATCTCGGGACCACGACCCAGTCTTGTACCTACAACCCGAAAATGTGTATCGTCAGCAGATTTTAAATCTTCTTGGTGTCGCTTGGCTGGAAACCTGTCTTTGAATTTCAGAGCCTCACGGGCTAAATTCGGCTCGTTTCCAAGGTGGCAGTGATGGCATCGTGCGTCTGTTCAATGTGTTAGATTTCTTGGCTAAGGCCTTGGTGGTTATAGAGATCAGAGAAAAGGGGGAAGAGTATGATATATCCCGATATGACTATAGATGGCCAAGCAGCATGGTAGCTCTCGGCGTCCAGAAATTTTGACATTGAAGGATACGAACTCTAGTCGTACGCCTTGCGGTTGTCTGGAACTTTTGAAATTCTTCCCGAATATGATAATAATTTATAATTTAGGTAGCTCGGGTTTATTAAGTAATTACGAATGGAAGCGGGGGCTATCTTTTCCGGCCACAAAGAATAAAATATTCCATGGATCTCGTATATTTTCTTCTTGCTAAATTTGTAACATTATAACTCTATTTTTCGGTAAACCTTATTCTCTATTGACTATAAAAACAGGCTTTTTATCCAACCAGTTCGAGTTCGGCTGGTTGGTAAGCTGTCGCCTAATGAAAAAAATATCATATGAAATTTCAACGGCTCTAGAACCTCCTCGTTTTCTTGGGCACTTTTCCTCGAGGCAGGCGTGAAACCCTATTCTTGGCGTCAAGAAATCCCCGGCGAGGATATCCGACAGGACTTTATGATTTGTATCTAGATCGAACCAATAAAGTCGCTTGGCTATTGACTAAAGTTTCACTTGGCCCAACATCCCTTCCAATCGATTGCGCTTGTCGGAGAATGAAGGTGGAGGGGGGCATTGTCCACTCATATTGGGCAAGTTACACGGGTGACCCACCCGCGGTCCGCCAAACCGTTGCCGGGTTGATATTCCGTCTCCAGCGTCGAGAACCCAGCTGCATTCGCATACCGCACTTGCATTTTCGATCTATCAAGCTGCAGCTGCTGATTATTGTGAGAGACGAGTCAACAACACGAAACCTGCAAGGTTCTTGGTCATGGCATTATACTGTTTCCTAAGCCCAAGGCGAGAAGCTAGCTAGAAAGCTGTATTATAAAATCCACGTACCTCCGCCCTCGGATGGACCATGATATAATTTAGAGAGCATCCTAGAGATCAGGTTTATTATTAAAGAGAGAACTGGTTCTCTTTGATCTCATTTCCATTTTGCAACAAAAACAACGCATCTATCGTTTCAATTCTTACGCCTGAGCGACTCTCGTCAAAGAAAGGGGATATTCAGACACACTTCACGATGAGATACTCTCTTGTGACCGCAGCACTAGGCCTAGTCGCCTCTGTCAATGCTCATTGTATCTTACAAAGAGTTTCCGTTAATGGAG
The DNA here is from genome assembly GCA_012184315.1 of Arthrobotrys entomopaga. Taxonomy (NCBI): domain Eukaryota; kingdom Fungi; phylum Ascomycota; class Orbiliomycetes; order Orbiliales; family Orbiliaceae; genus Arthrobotrys; species Arthrobotrys entomopaga. Next base: position 103,896 of record LDDX01000242.1, read on the forward strand.
CTGACCAGGGTCTCTTGAACGGCCTTCGCGCCCCAAACAACAATAACCCCGTGGGCGACGTCACCTCTGACAATATCATTTGCCAACAGCCAGGATCCACCTCCAGCAATGTCATCAGCGTCAGCCCCGGCGACAAGCTCGGTTTCTTATTCCAGCATGTCATCGGTGGTCCACAGGGTTCCAATGATCCCGATAACCCGATCGCATCTTCCCACAAGGGACCCATTCAAATGTATCTCGCATCGGTTTCCAACGCCGCAACATCCCCCAAGACCGGTCTCAAGTGGTTCAAAGTCGCTTCTGAGGGCCTTAGCGGTGGCAAATGGGCCGTCGACAACATGATCTCGCAATCCGGATGGTGGTATGCTACTCTACCAACCTGCCTCGCCCCAGGCGACTACCTTGCCCGCGTCGAAATCATCGCCCTCCACAGTGCATACAGCTCCCAAGGCTGCCAGTTCTACATCTCTTGCGCTCAATTGAGAGTTAGCGGCAGTGGATCCTGGACTGGCTCCAACTACCTCAGCTTCCCAGGCTCTTACTCCCAGAGCGACCCCGGTATCCTCATCAACATCTACGGATCCAGCGGTCAGCCAGATAACAACAACAAGCCATATACCGCCCCAGGTGGTGCCGTCCAAACTTGCCCTGCTGGCGGTCAACAACAAACCACGGCGGTACGAACTACCACGAGAGCAGCTCAAACCACAGCAGCTCAAACCACGGCTAGAGCTACAACTACTCCTTCCGGCTCAACCGGTAGCGCTCCACTTTACGGCCAGTGCGGTGGTCAGGGATGGACCGGTCCAACGAGCTGTGCTTCGGGTACTTGCAAGTCCATGAATGCATACTACTCGCAATGTCTGTAGAGACATTTTTTCTTTGAAGATATCTTTGGCAGCAGGTCAGCAAAATTATTAAAGATATGAAATGTAAATATTTATAAACCGATAGTCATCTAAATTTAATGAATGCATGTATGCGTTTGCTATCGATCCCAGCTGGGTGTGGGTATGTTCATGTCTTTTGTTAAACTTCTAAACTATGTATATATTAGACTACACCGGGAGACTTTTGTCTCGTTTGATGTAGCGGCTATTTACTTATTATACCATACACGAATAAATGAATTTTTAGGTGAGAATTGGTCGAGATTTTTTTCATAAGCCGGTCAACAGTGAATAGTGAGCTATTAGATCTATAGCTACGAAGCTTAAGTACTAAAGAGTAGATTTTAGATCGCACCGTTCCAAACAACAACCTGACAAGCAGCGAGTTGCCGAGACTGAGAGAGCTTTCTGCGATTTCCGACCGCATGACCGCGACCGTTGCGGAGCTAGCGAGGGATAAAAAATGAGAAGTCGTGATAGCTAGCTAAATGAAATGACAAGTCTAGACTCAAATGGAGAAAAGACGCTAACTTAATTAGGTGAGTCGTGAAAATATCTGTGCGCAACCATCTCCAAAGCGGGATGTCTGTGCGCTTCCCCCCCAATTAGTGTTTGCTTCTCAAGGGAGACGCGACATTCCAAGTATCAACCCACCTCCGTTCTTCAACAACCACCACCATGACTACCTCCGTTCTAGTATTCCCGGAATTATTGGCCGCCTTTGAGAGACAGGCCCAACAGGTGCCACCGAAGGATCGGACCCGCTATACTACCGATATCGAGCGAATCCAAATGATCACGCTCCTAAGCGTTGGCTACAAATCATCCGAGATCGGCACTAAATTCGGCGTCGGTCGCGCTACTGCCAACAGAATCCTCAAAAAGGCTATAAGTCGCGGATACGATGAAAAAGACTACACTTCCCTCAAGATGGAGCACATCAAAGACGACGGGAGGACTGGGAGGCCTGCGAAGGCGACACCGGCTGTAAAAGAGAAGATTGTGGAGATGGCATCTGTGAAGGAGAAGTCGGGCCAGCGGGCTAATACGTTGCAAACTATCAGTGATACATTCGGCTTGAGTCGGTCGTTGACGGGTAGAATAATCAAGCTCCATAAAAAGGAAAAGAGGAGGAAACCGACGCCTACTAAGGCACCAGAAACCAGTCAAGCTCCGTCCGATGTGCCAAACATAATCATGCAGGGTCAAGCTGTGGAAGAGAATCAAAGTCTCGAAACCAATAACACTACTGGAAGCGATCGGGCCGTTGACAGCGATCGAGCTCCCGAAACTCGTCTCGAGAGTATTTCCAATATTGTAGCATCCCCCAGAACACCCGAAACCGAAGCATCTCAAAGCAACATCGAAACAAATGGAGATCAGGAAATCGCTTGTACTCGCAAAGAAGCTGATCGTGCCGTTACAGAGATCAGCCAGAGTCCTGAAGAAGCCAATCGCGCCCCGGAAATCATTAAGCTAGCACCTATTAGATGCTGATACATCAGTCCAAATTTCAATTCCAGCTGATATGTTGCGGTGGTCTACGGTGTTACCCGGTTTTCTACGCTTTTGAGGACCTCGAATGCATTAGGCGATCAGGATGTCATACTAGAAAGAATAAGCAAGGGCTTTTCAAGAACATTGGTCTAGTTGCACTACCTTATCATCATTTGATACCACTCGAAAATGCGCGCGGCCTTTTGTCTTGAGAGACCTTTCTTCCATCTTGGACGTACCCGCGATCCTAGCCTTCGCGCACGGAGTCGCTTGGCTCGTCAAAAAATATTCAGCAATATCTCGCACCCCCGTGGCGGAGAGTTGATGAATGCAACGATGGGACTGTAACATGTCAGCAGGCGCTCGGCGCCCGGATATCGAGTTCGTCGATGTATTAGAAAACAGAAGTCAATAATCGCAGTTAGGCAGACTTGAACCATGCTCACGCGACATGTCAGAGCTGCATAATCGTTGCCTTGATTTGAGGCTATCGAGTCTTCGAATTGGGAAAAAAGTACCGAAGTAGGATTCGGCTATCAATGAACACACCATAATGTTATCGATATTAGGGCAGAGCTACAGTATCGATGCAATCTGTTGGTTGTTGGGAAAACAACTGTCGAGTTATTGCCAAAAGCTTTCATTTTTCAACGGTACCCTGGCAAGCATCCTATTGCTGATCGATGCGACGAAAGGCAGGCTAGAAACGAGACCAGATGCGATGCGATGAGATTTTAGTGGTTATATTGAGTCTAATGTATTTTAAGATTGCCTCAAAGAGAACAATTAAACGTCAAATAGTATACTCATACTTCTCATTATATTAAGCACCCTACCCCCATATTATGTACCTGACATCCCTATAAATTCTTGCGGATTCCTCTAGAAATTGTTTTTTGGGGGGTTTCATCATTCTCACGGCTGCCGGCTCCTACTGAGGCAGTGAAGATATTAGACTCAACAAGACATATCACTTGTGTTCAACTTTTCCAAAGCAATACCAGGGACATTGCCTTAAATACGTAAATCGAATTAGCATGTAGTGGATCTTTTTTTTTTTTTTTTTTTTTTTTTTTTTAAATAACTTCGTCATATGCAGAGGCTAACTGATCGTTCTTGAAACCGCCAAACCTTAGCTAGAAATAATGGAGCGGCTTGATATTTCGAGTCTTTTCCTGTGCTTCCTGAGAGAGTGGAGTATTTCTAAAAGGCAACGTTTGAATGTTTCCGGTGTTAGTACTGTTACACTTTGGGCCCTCTATTTTGCTCCCCGGATTCTAGAAAATTCTCATTGGGTGAAGCTTTCCCAGAAGCGCTTGAGCAGACAACCCCAAGTTCCGATCCTAAGAGAGGTTCTACACGAGTTAGCTTTAGAGACGATGGAACTAGAATTGTACAAGGAAGCCGTGTGGCTGATATCCTAGTGCAGGCAGTTGAATAGCATTTGCAAAGATACAGGAGCTCAGAATAAGTTCTTGATAGCCGATGGTTGGATTATGTCTCGTATTGTTAAGTTAGGTGAAAGGATTGGCAATTGGTTTGACTGAGACTGTTCCTTTGAGAGGACAGGCCAGGTAATCTATCAAGGGCGTCGTTGGAGGAGTCTGTGGTTTGAGCTTGGAAATGTTGATCCAAGATAGATGCTTGGGCACCCGCTTTTCTTCCTCTTAATCGGTTCACCTGAACTATTAACGTATATTGGGTTTAATTTTGCCATTAATAATATTCATATGAAGTTTAGAGCCACGTGGTACCTCCCATGTTAATTATAACGCCTATAGTGATAAGATTCACTCCCAGCTCGGTAGCAAGAACCTTTGGCCAACGGTTTCTTAAATCTCAGTTCTCTGAGAAATTTATGTCGGGATCGCCTTCGCAGGCTATATGTTCTTGCATGTTATTGCAACACTAATTTCGAAATCGCCAAGGGTAATCGTGCATCTCGCCAATTGAAAGGATGCATTACAGGAACAAAAGTCCTCTTAGAAAAGGTGAATTCAAACGAATTGGAGAACTGGTGCATGGCCGGCCGTGAAACTCAATCTGTGCATGTTTGTGATGTCGGAACGGCTACGTCGCCGGCGGAAGCCCTGTCTATCTTTTGGAAAGACGGCTGTCAATGAGCGTTATTGTTTCATAGCGCAGCCCTGAAAGGGAGCCTTGTGGCAGACTGTAACTGGAAAAATGGTGGGCTGAGGCACATTAGTCGGAACACACCAGCTGGCGCGCTACCCCTACTGGGCGAAGTTCCCCTGTCGAATTTTGTTGGAACAAGGGAACAAAAGTCAGAATTCTGAGAATACTATAGTGCAGTCTACTGTTGTTATTGTAGCAGGAGCGGGCCCTACTTTCCCCCCAGAAATTGATATATAGCTCAGCTTGGTCTCGTTCGCCCAGTTGGGTACTCGAGAGCACAAATCCAGAACGAGTATCGTCGATCACTATCGTTCCGAAATAAAATTTCTTTAGAACTTTATAAAACCTCAAAATCGAGTTATTCGTGATGGAATATATATGCAGAGCCTCCGTTTCAAATTTCCCTTCAAACATTACCACGGCCGGTCCGGATGTCTTGGAATCAACAAATTACACCAGAACATACGAGCCGATACTATCAATCGTTCTGCTCTACGGTGCTATTCTTCTTTCATACGTCTCGAAAAGATTCAATTCCTATAGACAAAACCACAACCTCCTAGTCGCGACGCATACCATTTCGAATCTTGTTGAATTGGCCCAATACTACACCATTCCATGGAGATACTCGGGCGCATCTAGCACAACTGTGCCCCTCACCTCGCTATTACTATGTATTCTACAAGTTCAGACCAATTTCGCATTGGTGAGAAAGTTGAAGCGTGGAAACCCAGCTCTAGTCCGAACGACATACCAAGGTGCCGGGCTCCTTCGCGCTGCCATCATGATTTCTGCTTTTGTCCTGCAGTCGCAAACATTGTACCACGATAGCATCGTTGTGATCCATGCCTTCGTGTACGCCCGTTTTATAATCTGGCTTTTCACCATCCGGCAAAGGTTTCCAAATGCCGAACTGTCGGAACTCGATCACCTAAACACCGATAGTGACAAGGCTATGATCAAGCAACTCCACAATATCAGCGGTGCCAACAAATCTCTCATGACCACAGCTCAAGCTTATACCGCGGGTGTATATGGATCCGCTTTGATCGTCATTGGACACCAGGAGGACGAGTTTATGAGAAAAGCTGGGATTGCTATTTTCCTCGTCACTATGGCTGTGTTGATGAGATTGGAGCAATGGGTCGGTGATATCCTGGTGGAGTATCTTCAGGGTAAGGAAATGGCTACCTTTGAGCAGAAGCTGGCATGGAAGCTCTATCAAGTTGGGATTTGCAGAATTCAGGTATTATCGCAGGTCGACAAGGTTGCGTCTCCGAAATCGGCGAGAAAGCAAATGTAGGTCTTAAATTTGATTTGAAAATTTAAGGAGTTGTAAGACACAGGCGTTCCGATTTCTTTGTATTTTTAACCTGCGCGGGGATATGGATTGATAGTTTGTATTGCATTGTATTTGGTCCGTCGCATTTTTGATACCCTATTGTATATTTATTTCCGTTTTTCTAGTTGGAGGCTCAGATGGTACGTTATACATAGTTCACAATCTATAATACCACAATTTGGATTCCATGTAACCCAACCGCTACTCGTAATGTTTTAACCTGTATCCGTTTCCGATATCTACTGTGATGCCTCACAAAAAAAAAAAAAAAAAAAAAAAAGGGAAAGAGAGACCAAAAGTATCAAAAAGAAACTTGGATCTACAACAATCAGAATTCGCATCTGGTCACCCACGATACTACTACTTGATCGATATGAGGCTTAAGTAAGGCAGAGCGGACGGGATACCCTGTTTGTCCTCATTCTATGGTCGTAGATGTCTTTTTTATAATTTAAGATCCATATCAAGTTAGCAAATTTGCAGGGCCCAGGATGTTGAAGATGTTTTGGGATGGATGAGCTCCGGTAGCGCAACTTGTGTTGTGGAGGGTTTCGAGACTACAGTAGCGCGAGCTGCTTTAGGAGCGCAACACATTGCGATGTGTGTTGTCTACGATTAGTCTGGGGAAGTCTACGATCGCGATGTGCTTACAGCACGCTCAATTGAATCAAGACTGTGTGAAAAAGCTCACACGACATTAAGAGACAGCCAAACAAATCTCAGCAACAAGATCCACCACACTCATTTTTAATAGCTTTGGTCGGCTGCTGTCGCTGAAAGATCATATCATCTCCATCAAATCATCGACCTACCCATCCCGCAATAATGCCCTCGCATTCTAAAGTTGACTTGAAATCAGCCCGGGTCCGAAAAATCCGTGCTGCCGCAGCCAAAGTCCTATCCGGAGTCTTCGAAACGGAAGTTCCCGGATCAGATGTATCCTTTATCCACTCGCATAGCAAAGGGTATCATTGGTATCTCTCTCGTAACATCATCGACACTGAAACAGGTGAAGTGATCGAACAAGAGGAATTCGAGCTTCCTGAATGGACTACGAAGCAGATGCACAGATGGAAGATTGATGAGAGTAGCGAGATGATGGAATGGCTGAGAAAGGGAGAGCTGCAAGCTGAGAAGATAGGAACAAAAAGGAGAAAGATAGAGGTGACAACTATTCATGGGAAATCTGTGGAAGAGCAGTCTCCCATACGATGTTTTATCCAGGAGGTAAACAAGACCCTCCTTTTGAAGTGAAATATATTTTATAACTAAGTTTGAGAGGATAGGTTTGCATAACAGAACTCACAGAAAAAGAAAAGATGGCCAAAAAACTCAAGTGGAAGCAACCACCAGGGACAATTAAAGGGCCGGCGTCGGAGTTCATCGCATGGATGACTGGCGCAGCGGATCGTGAGACGAGCTTGGAGATGGTAAAGAAGTATACTTCTAAAAGGGAAAATAGAGATTAAGAGTGTGAGAGAGCTATAGAATCTTTTTTTCATGGTTCTCTCTTCAGGGATATCAAAATTTCATTGTGCAAATCGGATAATTCGGAGCATTCACCTTTCGACTTTTAGCCAGCTAGCTGTTATTAATTTCACAAACGTATAAATGAATGCCCATCGAAATAATGATAATAAAGAAGAAAGTACTGGTGACTAGCATCTTCCTCACTCCTGCCCTTGATTTTCAAAATGCGATACCATAACAGCAATATTGTTCAAGGTGGACCAGTATCCGTAGCCTCGAGACTAGGCGGACAAGAGGGCAGGGCATATGTTGGATTTTGAACTCTACAACGCAAATATATTCCTCTGTTATAACAACGCTACATGCGAAAATCGCTTCGAGACCAAAATTGACCAAAATTGACTATATTTGCGAATGGCGAGTCCATAAATTTGACTGCGGAATAGATCTGGAGAATTTTTGGGCCGATTGTCGTAGGCCAAAAAGACATACGATGTAGTGAGTGACAGTAGTATATCTGCTATGGAAATATACTCTGATGAAGCTTGTCCGTTGAACAAATTAGCGTTCCGTGTCAGAACTTCCGTAATATCGAAGCCCTAACGTAGACTAAAGCTTCCCAGACGGCTTCCCAACGCCCATAATTATTAACTTGAATCTTATAGAGCATTTTTAAGCATCCAAGTGACTGTCGCACGCGGCGAAATTTGTTAGAAGCAGCCACAGTAAGGCAGTCACAGTAAGGTCGTGCAAACCGCTAGCCTCAAAGCCAGCATGACCCAGCGATATTCTAAAGGGGCTTGCCGTAGATTTAGGGCTTCTAGAACGTGATCCCTGACTATTTAAACAGCAGTTCAGCCTCTCTTTCCTGAAAATATTCTTTCTCCTCTACAATTCACTTCATCAAAGCTACTTCTAAAATCTAACTAAGAGACGATGCCAGGTCGTCGTCTTTTTAATGTTTCTCTTTACAAACTTATACGAGGTCGATTTTACCTCGGTATGGATCGCGGCCCACGAAGCATGGAGATGAGCCTGCCTGCCTGCCTGGTTGCAAATCCTGCTTCTAGTGAAGGCATTCGTTATGGCACTCTCGAGGCTGTTGTCCTATCGAGTTTGCACTTTCTGTCAAATTATTATCATTATTATACTCGAGTAAGTCACTCCACTTCCCTTTTTTTGTGAGTCGAATCAAGGCTAACCTGATGGATATGAAGTAGGACGACATATATGAACTCAAAGGGAAATACGTCAATGGATTATGAGCTGAAATGCTTATCATCTTGGATGTTGTGCTTAGGGTATGTACGTCACATTTTGTCTGTCCTTGCGATACTCGAAAGTATGCTTATAGGTGTAAAAGATGGGTCGCGATCCTTTATCATGCTTTGCAGATTAAAAATCTTGATGACTATTGCTATAGTCGGGTGTGTACCGACCTGGTATGCGAAGGTCCAGGATGAGATGCCAAAGCCCATCTAGAGTTGTGGAAGGTACGTACTGATTCAATAATTTCTCCCCAAGTATGAAATTTCCGATCGGTAACTGAGTACAGAGGCTTCAAGAATTAGGCTTTACCAGAGTAGTCTGTATTTTTTGTCAGTAATTACAGATGCTTTAAAGCTGTTCATCTTCCAAAGATGTGCGGCAGCGCGATAACTTAGGCATAGGTAAGCAATCCTACAATAATGTGTCTCCAGGAATCATCTGCTAAGCTAACATGTCATCTGAATTTTAATAGCCTAAGTGGTGGTTACCACCACCGGTGAACTGGGTGTAGATGCATTCTGGGGAATGCAATATGGTTGGGTCGTTCTAAATTCTTATTTTCAACTTGAAAATTTAGTTACCGAGTCTCCTATCCGTTATATAAGAATGCTATTTTCATCTATCGTTTTGCTGCGGTCAGTTATTTTGGAAAAAAGAAGAATGATTGCGTAGTAAGTACTATTATATATTGATCAAAAAATTATCCAACGTTTCCCCTCGCTGACGCTATAATCAACCAGCTCTATTTAAGATTTTGATGTCGGTATCGTATGGTCTGCTGATTGTAAAATGATGAGGAAGTGCCACGAGATGATAATGATATGTAACCGTTAACATGTACATGGTTACATCTCAGTGTGGTACAGAGCTCAAGCAATAGGAGACTTGTCAATTTTTACCGTTTGTTATCTCATTGATGGTGATGGTCGATGTTAACTTAAATAGATAGAAAATAGCAATTGGCCGAACGTTATAAACTTCATCAGAGAAGGCCCCTTAAGTCATAATCCAAAGTCAACAGTCAACAGTCAACGGCGGATTTTGAGACCTATATCTATCAATCAAAGATTAGTTTAAGCCATGTTTAGAAATATTTCCACTTGATTCGTAGGCTTGTCCTTTTTTTTCTTAGAAAAGAAAAACAACAGATCGTCGATTGTTTTTTAGCTTATCAGTCTGCAGTGTACCTAAGCTTTCCGCAAATATAGTGTTATGAGGGGCAGGGAATGACAATTATCTGTGCCGCAAATACTATGTTTGTCTTTAAACACTATTTTGTTTGAGAATTGATGGTTTGGATCACTTTTAGGGACGCGGGACTAGCCCCCCATTTCTTTGTGAACCTGTTCAAGATTTGGTAAAGTTGGCACTGATGTTATTTTGTCCCTAGGGATGCAAGACCAACAAATCTCTTCCGCTTGAATGTATACCAAAATAATAAAATGATGTTTTGCCATGAGATCAGACCGTAAACCGTCGAACTAAAATTTGGAATTGTAAATTTCGTCTTTTCTGTCCCAGTAGTAGATCTTTGAAGATTCCAGAATGTCGACACCTGCTAGCAAAACGAGGATACCTCAGTTCATACATTCAACCATTAAACCAAGACCTTTCCGAACGAAGCCAATTATTCAAGTCCAGTCACCGGGGCCAAAACTGAAGATAAATAGCCAAGGGCCTGTGTCTGATAATATCACGGGCAGGATCCTCCAAATTCGACGAAACAACCAAATAAAATCACCAATTCAGGATCGAAAGGGTCAAAATGATGAACCTCAGAGTACAGAAAGTAGCCATGAGGAGCAACCTTCCAAACTGGATCCTGGATCAGATGATCCCGATGCTCAGATTGCATCGGAATGTTCCATTTATACAGACACTTCTTACGTAGTATCCGATGAGATTATCATGAGCGACTCGAAAACTCCTACGGTCGGACTTTCTGCGGGCGCTGCAAGGTCCCCCAATTTTTTGAGATGGATTGTCGACTTTATTACACTAGCCTGGCTCCGTATCTATATATGCCGACTTGCAACAATATCTTTCCCGTTTCGCTATCTTGGAATGTTTCCTGGTCACCCCCGGAATCGGATTTGGATTTTAACAAGTTACCCGTTTAAGGCGGGCTTTGCACTCATTAGAATGACGCCCAAGTATCTACAGCATGGCGTAGTGTTTTCTATTCGGCGATCTTTCAACGTAATCTTATCGCTTCTTCGTATGGGCGCTAGAGGGACCATGTTCTTGCTTAAAGCGCTTTTGGTCTCTGTCGCAAGAACTTTCAAAATTTCGTGCTTTACGATTCTTTCGGTACTCCGTTCTATCTGGACGCTTTCTTTTCGACAGAGTCGCACTCCAGTTGCCTCGACGGAATCGAGAACATTCGTACCGCAAATAGAACTCAATTCTAATACTCAGCACCCGATATCTCCACCCGATCGGTTTAATGTAGAGCAAACAGTTACGAGAGAACGAAACGATAGTAAAGTTTTTATGATCCTTTTGCTGTCTACCTCGGGCTTTTGGACCTCAGCTTTCCCGACGGTGATTATGACACTCATATTTGGAGTCGGTTTGATAGTTATCCCCCACGCTGTCTTTATTTTGGTTTCAAGGTACCGAAACGAGTTCTTAGGCCTAATTCGACATTGGAGGGCCTTTGCAGTTTATTTCTTGCTCATAGGTGTTCTGACATTGCTGAAATGGCTCTGGGTGATTGAATCCTGGCAAGCGATATATACCGAGCCATACAGGTCACCATATCACTGGGAGTGATATATAGAAGAAAGGATGGGGAGCAAGTTCATTTGAGCTGAGTGCCTTGCAAGTTTAGTTTGGTTACGAGACTAGAGCTGAGTATGCTTTTTGTGGTATATTGCGCTAACAACACTGAACCTGAACCGCTTGCAAGTATGAGCGACGGTCGACGGTAGCTGCAGGACAAATAGTAATGCATTCTAATGAAAGAATATTTCTCGATGAGGGTGAATCTCTTCTTAGATTTGCTGTATCTGTGTATATGTTAGTCATGTAGCTAGGATTTGTAAATATCATGATGTCAGAATCGTACTTCATTCCAATACCGAAAACTTCACTTCCATCCCCGATCACGACTTCCAGAGCCAAAGATTCCACTCGATCCACTGTCGAGATTTATTGCCCTTCAGTTCGCAAATAGCCCCCGGATCTTATCATATCAGGTAAGTTGCTTTGTGAGATCATCCGTCTCGTGAACTGTTAAAATTGGGGGGCCACTAAGAATATAATCAAATATTAGATATCACCATGGCAAGCACTCAGACCGCCGTTCCATCCCCCCTAACATCACCTCGCAGAACTACTGGTGGATTAGCCCCAGTAGTGTCGAAGATGACGCTAGGGATCAAACTCGATCTCGAGATTGTTGGGCCGTTCGAGCGCATGAACGGAGCAAAACGGCAGAAGTGTCTGCAGTTGGAGGATGACGAAATGGATAAACTCCGGGAGGAGATAGACGCCCTGATCGCCGATCGCCTAAATGCTAGGTACTACGACCTCGCATCAAATGTCGATCGAAGTATAATGTGTGAGGTCGTCACCACACATCTAAATTTGCCAGCGAAGTTGGTATACAAGCTCCAACAAGCACACAAAGCGGCCGAAAACATAGACAAGTGTCTATTTTCTTTTCTTATTTCTCGTTTCAGGGCTCAGAGAGCTGCCTTCAGAAGGAACCGTCGAAGATTACTTCGTATCAGGCGCGCAGCTGCGGCTAGACTGGCTGCAGATCCCACTGAACCCAAAGTCGGAGGAGCAGAGGCGGAGGAGAATATTTGAGTCGGATGGACGATACAACTCCCAAGATTGCGAGAATACCAGCCGACTCCTTGGTAGCAAATACGGATGAGCATAGCAAGGATAATAGACATGCTATGGGTGATGGGGGAGATATCAATGGCGGTTTTGGAAGCGCTGGCGGAACCCTTCGTGGTGAAAACTATTCACCCGAGGGAGATATAAATGCTTCTGATACTGGTAGCGTTGCAGATGACGAAGAGGAGTGTGATGAGGAGGAGTATGGTGAGGAGGAGTATGATGAGGAGGAGTATGATGAGGCGCTCTTGTGTTTGCTTCAAGAGCGTAGAATAGCTGAATTCTACGACTACAATTCGATTCCAACACTTACATTTTGCGCCATAATTATATTAGCAATAATCGTGCATTCTATCATTCAGATCATCCACGGAAGTATTGGAGCCCGAAATCTGGGGTTGGACCCAGATTATATGCTCAACAATCCTCAATAAGCAACAATATCTGCGGGTAGTGCAGGAGTTACTGACGACGATTAAGAAATATGTTATTGCATTGACATATGGGGCATATTTAATTACCCTCATCGCGTTGATGGGTTTAAATATCAGGGGTATTCATACTGCGAGATCCGTGACCGGATTTGAAGACCAGATCCGGTCGAACCGAAATCGATTAGGTCGTGGGATATCGATCCACCAAATGAAATCGGACCGGAGTTCGACTGGATTTCACGACGAAATCTGACCCTGACGATATTGCAACGTACCATTAACCCGAACCTACAAAAAGTGACATACGTCAAATCCAGCCGGATTTCGATGAATGATATGGTCTATAAATCTGGTGGGGTGTTCACGGCTGTAGTACAAGTGATTTACTTCAAGATCTGGTCAGAAAATCGAGATGTGAATACCCTTAATTATGCTTGGTCCTTCACCATCAACATGTACATGGTAACATGGAAGTCTGAATACTTGAATGAATGTGACTTGGTTGACCTGTAAGCCATGTAACTATTGATTCTTTTGAGTAGGGACCAGATTTAATTTATCTAGAACTCTCTATTCACTTCTCGTGATACTTATAGCTTATATAATATAATCATAGATGTATCTAAGTACTCGGCTATTTCTCAAACCGAGAGAGCATTTCTCTTAACAAAAACCACCCGCTTTCGAATCATCGTGAGAGACTAATGTTTTATTCCTGCCGACTCAACGAATATCAAGTATCTTAAAAATAGGACTAGGCGATCGAACTAAATGTTAGCTACCTCCAATTTGTACTCAACTTAGTGTACAAAAGGTCGCAGAACCTCGTTAACTCTCAGCTACCCTGCTATACTCGGACATACACGTGTACACGTGTCCACTCCATCTAGGGATACCAGTTCCTTAGTCTTCCCCGACCTTATAAAGCGCATTTGAATATACTAAACAAAACTATCAGCAAAGCGTTCGCATGATCGTCTAGGATCCTAAAATGGTCTCCAAGAACGGTTCGAAGGACCCTATGGCGCAATCGCATAGTTCAGCCTGCGATAATGTGAGCGATATCACTAGTAAGTAGTTTCCTCATCTCTCTCGAATCAGCCTCTTTAGTGGGATCTAACATTTGGAAATGCTCACATTGGCTCTCTTCGTATTGGCAATCCATAGCCGTTCGTTTAGATAGCTTCTTTGATATAACGCCTAAGTCATCTGTAGAGCCAGAACACTCGACTGACTACGCCGACCCCCCCAAATCTACTGAACGCGAAAGATCTACACGTGGCAAGCCGACATCTACGAAAGGCACGGCCAAAACCGTCTGCGACGAATGCAAGATTCGAGCACGCTGGGACAGACCGTTATACACCTACCCAAAGGCCCTACAAACGGTTGAAAAACTTGAGTTTATGCGGTTGATGAGGTTTGTGAGTGCATCGATCACGGTTGCAGTTCTCATCGTGGCTATGGTGTTTATGTTTGTTTGGAGCAGAGGCACGCGAGGGGGCGATACAAGATATTATTCTGATATCGGAGAACCAAAGGCGGTGAATACTACTACACGTCGATAAGGTTTAGCTGATAGTATGGGCTAGGACGAAAGTCCAGGTGTTTGGTCGTGAAGATGCATGAGATCGTTGGCTGAACCTAGGACGCGACGGGTGCACGGAATTGCAAAAGTTGATCTTTAATGTCATGACTTCAACTTTACGGTATTAGATATCTAGAAAAACGCTGAAAATACACCAATAGGGTATTTCATAAACAGTAAAGCCGAGCGCATCTTCTTTAGTTTCTAATTTCTGCGATTATATATCTCTCTTTTTTGATAGGTCCTTGAATTTGATCAAGAATATAAATCATATCCCCAGTTGCAAGGATCCAGTCCTCACACCACTTCCTCTAAAATCGTAGCTTACCTTAGGGTCAAGATTCCTTTCACTTACTTCATTCTTAATCCAGCTCATCGCCTTTTCATCGGCTTTTTTGATTTATCCACACATCTCGCAATCGCGTGAATATTCAAATATTTCAACCATGCACACACCAAATACCAATTCTGCTCCCGGCATGAACCCCAAGCCTGTTCCTTCTCGCGAGGAGGCCAACGGAGCTTTGAACGCCGAAAATGAAAATAAGCCTAGAATGAAAGATATCGATATCAAAGAAAAGAATGACCTCGATGACAAAGTTCTCGAAACTCCTGAGCCAAATGAAGAAATCTCTATTGTTTCTCATGATCGCATCAAGCAGGAGAATTGCACTTCTCAATTGACAAACCCTACCAAATCAGAAGATAATATTAAGGTATTCGAGTTCCATCAATGATATCAATAGTGGCATTGTGAACCAGAATCTTATCGATATTTTATCAAAGGCATTCGAATTCCCACCAGCACGCAAGTCTGACAAGAAGAAAGTCAAGTTTATGATGCCACACCGTCGAGGTAGCACCAGCAGCACTTCATCCTTCGAGAGCGTCGAATCCGGTCCGGATGAAATCGTCGTCATTGGCAAGAAGAAAGCAAAAACCCACACCAAAGCTTCGATTGTCAAGAACCAAGGAAACGGCAAATTTACCAAAAAGATTCTTCTCAAACCTGCTATCGCGGTTGAGATTGAGCAACGCAGATTAAAGATTTTAGAACTCGAGAAAGGACATCACGATACAAACGCTTTGATTATCCAATTGGAAGAACGCTGTGCTATTTCGGAAAAAACTATCACCGAGCTATCTAAAGATATCGATCTCGTACTAAAACGTCTTGGCGAGCTCGAATTCAATAATCGAAAGTTGGGATATGGATTAAAGACGCCGTCAAAAACGAAACATCCCGAAGGAAAGGAGCACTACAACCCAGCGTTTTGGCGTCTCCTCAAGCTCTTCGTGTTGGTTTTCGTATCGACTGCCCTCTCAATTTGGGTTTACATTTTACTTCGAGAAATCAAAATGGAGATGGATCCTGTGGAGAAATACAAGAAACATTTGAAAGAGATCGAAGAGTTAAGGCCTGAAGCTAGAAAGTTTCTGAGAGAGAGACTTGGCTACGATCTTTAGTTTTCAATCTGGGAACTTGGGTCTATTTTGATAATGTTTATCTTGACATGTTTGTCGATTACTCTCTCTTATACGCAATTTCGGGTGTGTTCGTATTCTAGGCTAGGCTATGTCCTTCATTCAAATTTCATGTCTGCAAATAGAATTGAATTAAAGAGATTTTAACCCAATGCATACCCAAGCCAAGAGGCCACGCGCCTCTTGTGTCTCCCCAGTCCGAAATTAAGAGTATATAGAACTTAAGTTCGGGTGGAAGCTAGAAGTCCGTACTGCTGTTAACAGCCGCTGTGCCACCAACACATATTTCTTTCACCGCCGCCGGCCCTCGGACTAAAACGAATTTCATGGGATCGATGAGACGTCTTTGTTTTCTCTTTATTAATATAACTTAGCAGTTACAAGAATAAAAAGTTTAAAGTTCCTTCAGATGGCTAGAGGCTTGGCCAAAAATAACACGGGTCAACCTCGGTAGAGTATTCTCAAGCAAGGTTTCAATAATACTAACATAACTTGCTTGCTTTGAACCGCAAAAAGAAGTATCTGTATCCCTAGCTGTACAATATACGCCATAGTGATATCTGATGCAGTTGCTTCGAAAAACAACCGATACCACAATCACTACAGCTAGCTATAAATCGCCAACCTGCCTTTGCTGGAAGCGCTGTAGGCAACTATATATATATTAAGGTCGGCAAAAGGGCGAGAGTACATCCTCACCAGACTTTTCAACATGGCGCCCCAAACAAGAAGCGCTTCCAAAACCCTCAAGGGGACTTCAGGACTTCGGCATTTCTTAAATGAACTGAAAAAACCCGCATCGAATCCATTGGACGGGCCTCCCCCTCCAGGAAAATCTAGTAGGACTTGGGAGGAGAGTATCGCAGAGTTTAAGGCTATACTTGAACAAGAATGCCTTTCAAAAGGCGAAAAGCCACCGGAGTGGCACGATATTCCTTTACTAGAACCCGAGAGAGGTTCGGAGACCGTACTGACAGATCCGAAGGCCGTACCGGCAAACTCGTGGCCGATAGCTTTAGCTGCCAAAGTAAACGCAGAATCCAGACGTCTTCAACAAGAGCGCTTCAAAGCAAATCATTACGTTGAAGTGCCGGTGACATCTAGGGCTTTAGAAAACTTCCCAGTGGAGAATGTGATGATGAAGCGAAACACAACCAATCCTGTGTTTGAGCAATATAGAGCCGACGCAGTCCCACCGAGGGAGCGGATCAAGAAGGAGGATATGTTGAAACTAGGCAAAGTTATGCGAGATATGGGGAAGAAGAGTACATTATTTCGAAGGATTTGGCTCAAGCTGTATCTCATATATTACATCCTCCAGCAGTTCGCAGTTTGGATCACCTATCACTTCTTCTGCATAATTTCTCTAGGCGATGTTGACTACCGCCAACCAGGGATTTGGAAACAATGGGCGTAAGTATTTTCCAAAAAAAGACGAACGATCAAGTTCTTGAGGGAAAAAAAAAAAAAAAAAAAAATACTGATCCTTATTTTATTAGATACCGCTATCCTCCAATCGAGGGCACGTGCGACCTTTTCAACATCCGTCATATATTCGAAGATACCCAACGAGCCAGTAACATAGTCTACACGAAGAAACGGGTTTGGTTCAATCCCGTCGCCGGATGTCATGAAACCGTGACTTTCTCGAGCCTCGACGACGAAACTCTCTTCCATGACCGGTTTCCAGGAGAAACAGATGGTATTGACCCAGGAGAGTTTGGAAAGTACCACCATCTGGACCCACAAGATGCGTTGGTGAAATGGTTGGGCGAAACAACCATTAAGCCGGCTATGAGTTTCTTTAAATTCTGGGTGTTATTTCACACCCTCGCTTTCATGGGTATGGCGGTGGTATCCATAGGACACATGTGGCTTGCTGAGTTTGTAACTTGGATAGTAGGCTGATGTAGTGAAGCTTTTCGCATGAGAATAAATATCATATCCTGGTTCGAAACATATAATGATGTAAAGTGTTGGAGAAAGCAAGCCGGCTATGGATTCCACGGATCATGATCATTAAGTCGGAGGCAGGGTGTGAGGGAACTTGAAATGAGAAAAAGAAAAAAAAGAAAGAAATAGAAACAACCTAAATTTAGAGAGATGGGAGAAACAGATGAGATGTAGGGCGGGACTCGAGTTTCACGATCAGCCTGACAGGCCCGCGAGGTGCTGCTACTTTCGGTGCCCATGCTGTTTGTTCACGATAAAAAATCCCAAACAGGTTGTCAAAGTGTTGATTCAAGCGGCGCGTCGAATGGTTTAAAAAGCAGCTTGTCTTGCGCTTCCCGAATTCGATGCAAAAGGCTTTTATACTGTTCCGAAGAATTTCCTCCTGTCATTGCAAGATGGACTTGTAGTCTATTAGAGGCTAAGTCTTTCTCACTGGTTATGAGAAGATCCCAAAGAGGAGTAACTAATCCTATTCCGAGAGTATCATCTCCGAACGCAAGATCGTACTCTGTAACGAGCAGTGTATTGCGTGTATCCATCCCCAGGATGCACGGCATCGTGTTCGCGAGGGTTCATTCGCCGATAAAAATAGAGTAGTGAAGATTTAGAGAAAGGTTCAGCCAGTTGAAATTGACTGGCTCGATTGTATAAATCAAATTATAAAACTCTTCGGTCTTAGAATGCTCAGTTGCGGATATGGAGCACCGTTAACCTAGGTCAAAGGTGATTACAAAGTGGGGTTGGCCGTCCGTCCGATGGCTTCTTTCCAAGATTTTAAATTTTTTGTTGGCAGTTGCGCATTTTCTGATATCTAATCACGTAAGGCTGCTAAACCGAGTATAACCAAGTCAAGGAGGCTCTCCGGAAAGCTATATTCCGGGACATGTACGTACACGAGGGTAAGATGGGCTGGAAAAGACGAGTAGAGTAAAATATTCAGTTATCTTTAAATCTTTTTAAAATTTGAACAATATAGAAGCTCTTCTGGAGATTATCTTCTATATTTTAAGAGGGCTAGGTCTTGTGTATCTTCTGCACCGTTCTGATCCTGCCAATGAGACACCTATTTTCACCATTTCCACCTGTCTCGCAAGACAAATGCCGTCCTGGTCCCGCAAAAGCATGTCCACCACGAAATATGCGGAGCATGTGATATGATATGTCTTCAAAATTGGGATCTGTATATCTCATAAGTGTCCATAATCGGACTATCTCGCGGGGACTAATCTGATGAGTATTCCAGGTTGCCTGGTCGAAGGCTTCGCACGTGCTGGTGGGGGCATATTTGTAAATGTTGGGCACTGGGATGCAAGGCATCATTAAATTGTAGACTGCACGTCGTCGACTCAGGGACGAGGTTGGTTTTTTCAGTGTGAAAAAACTGCCGGTCTTTGTCGGTCGATGAGCAGAAGCAGAGACTGAGATAGCTAGATGTTCTGAAGATTCGTGGAGACTGGCAGGCTTCTATATGCTAAGAAAGCGTCTAGCTAAGACTAATTCACGATTTGGCGTGTTGGCAATTTTGTTTGAGGGGTGTCAACCGAGTTCTCATTTCGCGCCAAATAGCTGAAAAGGCTAATAAACTTGTCGCTAGTCTATGCATGCTCTATCGTCGTTTGAGCGTTCCTTATCTTTTTCAATAGACTGAGTTCCTTCTTGTAGCGTGGTGGACGGATATGCCGAAGGTGTTGACGCAAGTCGGAGCTTTCAGCGGCAATGCTGGTGTCGAGGAGGTACAGCCAGACCTTGTCTATATCTCGAGGTCTCCGGAAGAGGCTGGTGCCGAGGTCTCTGTAGTTCTTGAAATTCGGGTTCGTCGTTATCGGGAAGCACACCATCCTTTGAGGGGGGAGAGTAAAAGTATGCACTTGGAGGACTCCTGATAAGTGCCATCAAACTGCGCAGAGATGAGTTCGGTAGCGTCCAGGTTATATTCTGAACTCCTGTTTGAGTAGTAAGATTAGTCAGCAGAAACACATGCCGCTTGGCATCAACGATGTTGCATCTTGAGCAGCAACACAGCTTTGCTAAGCTGCCGCAGGGGTCAGGTTCATTCGTAGACAAGGCCGAGCAAGCTTAGCCAATCCTAGTGTAATAGAGAACGAGACCAGTGTAACATAATCTCAATACCGAGTTTAGGCATTACGCTAATGGAATGCCAAAGAAGATTTCTGTGTACGCATGTATCTCTAAATCTAATTGATAGTTCTGTTTTCAGATAAGATGGTTCCTTGATTAATTTTTCATACGTAATTTATCACAAGAAATATAGCGTGTGTGCGGAGACTACATATAGTTCATAACCTTGAGTAGAAAGTAAAATTTATGTACATGATCAAAGAGTTCTCGGAAGGATGGAATCTTGATCGTTCCAAAGAGCTCAGCATTAATATTCAGTCTTGCAACTAAATTAATATTTAGGATGTTGAGTCCCGAAACACCAACTCAAAGTCGCTCTGACGGCCAATGGAACCTATATCCCCGCCACAGTACTTGCTAACCCTACTTCCCATATACTATCTCGATTTAGGTCTGCTTTTGCGTTTCATCAGCTTCAAATGCCGGATAATTGGGCAATTTAAAGTCTTCAAAGTCGCTGTTGTCGTCAAATACTAGTGATGCGAGCTTACTCAGCCATGGTGAGCCAGCAAGTGTAGACAGTGCTGAGACACCAGTATGGAGTAACCATCTCTTCCAGGCAGTATCCGGATGCGCGACTCCAGGAACAAACCATGGTATCGCTTGTGTTTCTTCAACGAATGGGCGAAATATACTCTCAAAGGAGTCCAACGCCCTGGCAGGGTGCTCGCCTTCATCGAGCTTGCTTAATTCGCCGGCAAGGACGTATGCGCCATTTATCGCCAGCGATGTTCCCATTCCAGTTAAAGGCGTTGGGGCATGCGCGGCATCTCCGAGACAGACAATTCGACCCGTGGACCAGTGTGACAACTTGATCTGCTGCATCGGTTGAAAGTAGAAATCAGGCGCCTTGTCTAGAGAATCTAAAAGTCTCTGGGCTTGCCATCCCGCATCCGCAAATTCCTTTCGAAGAAGTTGTTCTTGTGTCTGTCTATCGCCTCTGCAGGCTTCCCGCCACGCCCTTCTCTGATCTTCGTTCAAAGGCATACGAGTAAACATAGCTCTGATTGTACCGTATGGATCGGGCCGCAATGTGATGACTCTTGAATCAAGGCCGAAATAGACATTCCACCAGTCATCATCGCCAGCATTGCGTGGAATAGTCCAGTAGACAGCATACATGTCTTTGTCGACTACAGTGAGGGAATCCGAAGGGAAGCACCTTTTGCGTAGTTTAGACCATTGGCCATCTGCTAGTATGAGGAGGTCAAACTTTCGGACTTCTCCATTGCTTAGCTCGACTTTGACAGCTTCGTTGTCATTAGAAATGACCTCTTTGACTGTAGTATCAAACATATATTCGACATTAGGATGGTCTTTGGTCGCATTATAGAAAACCTTTGCCAAATCTGCGCGAAGAATCTCGAACTCCGAAGTGAAGCTGCGAGAAGAGCCTTGTCGTACGGGGAGAGGGGCGAACGGTCTTCCTTTGCTATCGATGATTCGGGTTCCCTTTTCTGTGGTATTGTGTTTCAAGATCTCATCGACAAGACCCATCTTTTTGACAACCTTGCGGGCGCTGCCCTGAATATCGATGTTCTGGCCATGAGGGAGGATAACAGGGGTTTTCTCGACGGCAGTGATGATTGCGCCTGTTCTCGCTAAGAACCAGGCGACCGAAGGCCCAGCGACGCCGACCCCGCTGATGAGGACGCGCATCTTAAGTTAACTTAGAAGTTTTGAATTTTTGCTTACAGAAAGCAGGTCGCTTGGGTGCCGCGAGCTATTCGTGGTGATATTTGAGGTTTGAGGTAAGACTATTGAAAAGAAAGTTTAACTAAATCTCGACACTAACGAGGACTCGAGCCCGAATTTAAAAATTCCAACGGATCCCGCGGGCTCCATGGTATGATTCCGTATTCACAAAGTCTATGACCTCAAGATGGAACCGCGATCGCGTCGTGGCCCTCGGAGCACCCTAGCTGTCCGAGTTTGTGTCTGTCACACAGCGCTCGGGTTGTTGCAAACCCCGAAATTCAGTTAGATCCGAGCCGAGAACACTATGCCATATCCGGATAACAATCACGAACCAATCAAGTCGTATCACTAAATACTCTATCGAATTTTTTTCAAATTACCACAAGGTTGTTATCAACAATCTTTTGCTCGGTATTGGAAGCTATGAATCAGTTTCGAATATTTCACGGCCGCCATGGGTAGGTTATATAGCGTTATTTGAACGGAGTTGTTGGACGGTTTCATAAGCTGACTTGACAGAAAACGCAAGTGTTACGACGAAGACATCTTGGAAATGAATTTTCAATAGCGAAAATCGCTACTGAGTATTCGGTAGCTCTTTATTCTATATATATACATGGGATATGTTGGGGTTTGGAACGTTCCAAATCCTATTTCTAGCTAGTGCCAGACTTCTGGAATCCGTTTAATATAAATTCAGGACAAGCGGTACCGGTACTGCTTGACCACAGAATTCTATCTAGATATCTTCGTTTCCAATTCGCGTCCGGGGTTGAGCGAGATAATTAGTGTCCGCCGAGAGCCTGGCATTGCTTAGCAGCAACGCTCTGGGCTTGGATGATGGCGGCGGTGCTGCACTTAGCAGCAGAGGCGCAGTTGATGACGGGGGTGAGAAGCTTTTGCTGGATACCAGGCTTGCATCCACATGCAGTGATTTGTTCGATAGTGCCTGTGCATCCAACACCGGCGAGAGCTTGCTTGATGCAGGTTCCGACGCAAGGGTCGATCCCGGGGAGGTCTTGGGCAGAGACAACGGCGGCAGCGGCCAAGAGGAGGATGCTGGTGACCTTCATTTTGATTATTGTTGAGGTATGAAACTCAAAAATATTATAAAAGAGTTTTTCGGGGAGAATATGATATTGAGATGGTTATATGACTTTAGGTGATTGAATGATGAAGAAGCTAGAAAATGGATACTTCCTCGAGCAGTGCAGGCTTTTTATAGTTGATGAATAGGTGTTTTTTTTTTTACTTTTTTCCTCCCTGTTGGAGATTGGAATTCCTCACGCGAATTCATGTGAATGTTAGGAACGAGGTAGTCAGCGCTTATTGATTGACTGATTGGCGGTTTGGACGAGTCTTGGATTTTCAATTATTGGCAGAGATGAACAACCTACTCGTTCTAGATATTTGCATCAGCGAGAAGGAATGGATGTTCGCCTAGAGAGGAATGCTCTACCAAATACGGAAATACCAAATGTCAATATCCTCGTGGGATGAGAGACCGCTGTACTTCACGCTAGCCTTTATAGTACTAGACTCAGCCCCGCAACAACATCGCGCCGGGAAGAAAATTAACTCAAGCTTCAACCCCAGATATCAATTCGATCATGATCTGCCTGAAGTATACTCCATTACCCCAGATTCGGGATAATCAGCGATATCTCTTGTATCGCGCCCTTGTCCTATGACCATGCAAAGGCAGGTACGAAAAATATTCCATGAACCTTCTTTGCACTTTTCTCCCGCCCATAACGTCACTAAATCTGAATGAAGAAGTCCTTTCTTATATGTGGCTGGAAGTCAAAACTGTGGGCTTCCAGTTTTGTGGTAAACGTCCGAGTATCGGAGCCGATCATAAGTTTTACGTCGAACCGATTCAATTGTTTCAGCTTGACGGACATTTCTTTCAGTCGTATTTAATGCCGATAATGTGTTTATATCAAGAATCCAAAGTTCAGTCAGCTGAATTCGCTCAATTGTGCCCCGACCTAGGCGGGTTGATTCCGTTCATATCTAGAAAGATGATTGGTCTGTCCTTTTGTCCTGAATCTACATTTATCGAACTGCGAATTTTTCTCGTCAAATAGCACCGCCCAGCCTAATTTGATATATACTCGAATTGAGCCGTTCTTCCACCTCGGTTGAAATTTATTCGGGTGTTTCGACGTACTCGAGTTTTATGGGCTTTGCTTAGCCTTGTTAAATGTTATTGTCGACGGTGGATACTCGAGTGCTCAGAGTAGTCTTGGGGCAATGTTCAGAGATCTATTTCAACACAGAGATTATATTGGAATGGAGGATTATAACTTCCTAGGAACTGTTTAGCTCCGAGATTATCCGGGACCCGGCCGTAGCAAAATTGTATTTTCGGTGCATGAACATAATTATAAACTGCTTCAATCAATGCGCGACTACGACCCGGTTTCGAGTTAAGGCAAGCATTGAGATATATTTTTGTGTTGTGTTGGCCTTGAAAACCTCGGCGCGGCGACCGGACTGTAGCTGCCTCGAGGCTAACGTAGCAAACTGTAGCTAGCTGGACATCTATCTGACGAAACCGAGCCCGGGTCCTGATTTAGACCTTCGGGCGACTGACGAGTATTATGCGAGACAAAGTATTATGCAAAGAAACACATTTTTTTTAGTCACCTGTGTGCTTTTACCGACTACGGGGATACAATTATCTAACGAATGTGGTCGCATACGTATATACGTACGAATTAAAGAGTTGTGGATACGACTTTTAAGCAACCATGGTACCGTCGTATGCACGCATGCTTGCATCGGAGCCTTTGAGCTAAAGAAAGTCGACATCGAGGTTACAGCTTGTCGCGACATCCTTAAGTACTTAAGTATCCAAGTATTGCAAATAACTCCGAGCTATATATTTTATTTTATTTTTGGACAAGGGTCCGCTGTGTTAATATGGGTCTGGCTCCCGTTCCCCCGTCTTTGGCGGCCTTTAATTCTCCGTCTTTCGCATTAGGTTCTGAATTTCGGCCAACAACGAGTAACTTCGAAGCTATCGGAACCGACTCCCGCCGCTTTTTAACTATCGATAGATACTTAGGTACATTGCCCCAGACTAGATACATTGGGTCTAATTTTCCTCGTTTCCCCGCTGATCCACAATGAAATACGCGAACCGAACTAAATTTCCCTTGCGAACGGGCTCTTTCGTTTTACCCTGTTAGCGACATACTTTAGCCTCTATTAAGCTCTCATGCATGATGCTTGATCATGGCCCACAATCTCAGTTATGCGAAAGAAAAACAATATCTCAGGAAGGTGACCTCTTAGAGGTATATATTCGCCAAGCACGAAGTAGCTCAATTGATTGATGCCTTCCCTTTTTCTTTTGTCTGGCGATAGAATCAGCCGCCATTTTGCCACCACCTTCCTATCGAATACAAAAGCTGGAGAGGGAGCAATTTCGCAAGACATACCTATTTTGTCGGCGAGGGAGATTCGATCCCTTAGAAACACGAGTCTTTTCTCCTCGACACAGTCTTGGATACTCTAGCTATCATGTTATCGCAAACTTGTTCAATTCTGGCAGCTCTGGTACTGATATATGGCCAGCTAGTATCTGGCGACTATATTATCAATCCTTCAACAAACTGGGGTGTTTGGCAGGGATGGGGTACCTCGCTGGCATGGTGGGCAAAGGCATTCGGAACTCGAACGGACCTCTCAAAGATCTTTTTCACCACGGCTACAACTTCGTACAATGGCATTTCCGTCCCTGGGTTAGGCCTCAATATCGTGCGCTACAATGCTGGAGCCTGCAGTACCAACACCTATAGTGGCACTTCTATGGTCAAATCGCCAAATATCAAACCAGCCCGTCAGATAGACGGATATTGGTTGGATTGGGGCAGCACCGACCCAACAACATCTAGCTGGAACTGGAACGTCGATGCGAATCAGCGCGCAGCTCTAACAAATGCGAAGAACAATGGAGTCAACCACTTTGCTTTGTTCTCCAATTCGCCGATGTGGTGGATGTTGTATAACAAGAACCCAAGCGGCGGTGCGAATGGTGCTGAGAATATCCAATCTTGGAATTTTCAAGACCATGCGACGTATTTAGCTACGATCGTGAAACATGCGCAGACTAACTGGGGTATCACTTTTGAGTCCGTCGAAGCGTTCAATGAACCTTCTGCCAATTGGTGGACGTCTACGGGCACACAAGAAGGCTGTCACATCAGTGCGGCATCACAGGCGCAGATTATCCCTTACTTACGCACGGCACTCAACAACCAGGGTTTGTCGTCTACGATGATTGCAGCATCCGACGAGAACACTGTTGATGTAGCAATAAGCACTTGGAATACACTGAGCTC
The DNA here is from genome assembly GCA_012184315.1 of Arthrobotrys entomopaga. Lineage (NCBI taxonomy): Eukaryota > Fungi > Ascomycota > Orbiliomycetes > Orbiliales > Orbiliaceae > Arthrobotrys > Arthrobotrys entomopaga. Next base: position 130,001 of record LDDX01000242.1, read on the forward strand.
GACTGCTAAGAACGCGGTCAATCAGATTCATGTTCACGGATACCAGTACGGCGGTGGCGATCGTGTAACCCTTTACAACACGGCTCTGTCTCAAGGGAAGAAGTTATGGAACAGCGAATACGGAGACAGTGATTCCACTGGGGCGTCCCTTGCCAGTAACCTGATTCTAGACTTTCGATGGCTCCATCCCACTGCTTGGGTCTACTGGCAGGTCATTGACGTTCCTGGCTGGGGTCTCCTCGAAGGAAATATCGACGCAGGTACTCTTGCCGGGTTTTCCCAAAAGTATTATGTCTTGGCGCATTTCACCCGGCATATCCGTGAGGGTATGACGATTATCGACGGAGGTGGAGATGTTGTGGTCTCAGCGTACGATTCAGTCAATCACAAGTTGATCATCGTTGCTGTCAACTGGAGCACCAGTAGCCAATACCTCAATTTTGATCTTTCGAAGTTCGGTGGCGTTGTTAATGGTGCGACTGTTCCTCGATGGGCAACGTCGATGACTTCTGGAGGTAGTCGATACGTTTCATATCCTTCTGATACCTTCATTTCTGGGACTAGATTCTGGTCCTATTTTGGCCCCAATGTGATCATGACTTTCGAGATTTCGGGTGTCACACATTAGTCCGTTTGGGATTGCTCAATTTATATTGCTTGCGCTTGAGGAATGAGGAAGCAAATTTGCGAAGCCAACACAAAACTCCCAACAGGAAAGTATGATATCGAATAAATTTTTATCAATATAAATTATTCGTTATAAAAATAATTTTATTAAAATCGGCTCCGCCTTAAGCGGCAGCTGACTACATTTTTAGCTTTTGCGGGTTTGTTATTATCGTAAGCGATGAATAAATTTCATCAGGCATCGCCCAGCTCAATAGAGTCTGAGCGATGCCCATGGGTAGAAACTCTCGACTAGTACGTCTGAAGAAAATACAACAGAATGACAAGGGCGCAACACTGAATGGTACCTTTTATCAATTTTATCGTCCGAGTCCGAGCTAGAAGTATGATAACATGTTGTATTAGATATGTATTGGGGAATTTTGAGATTGCGGTTCGTTAATAATATACGTTAAATTACGTTTACAAATTTATATCTCTATATCAAGGATCTTTCACTCTCCTAACTCTCTTGAGAAACCACCTCCCTTGTCTCGCAAGCCAGACGCCGTCCTGAGGAATTCAAACAATGGATACCACGTTGATGCTATCTCCTTACTTTTAGCATATGCCGTCGGAAGCCTGTATATGGTTGGTCTTAATTTATTAATATACAAACCAAAAGAGTAGAATAATGTTCTTTTTTTTCAGGCGTAGACAACGCCGCACTAGCTATTACATGATGGATTCGAGACATTGACAAATACATCTAGGAAAGAGTTTCCCACTTTTGCACGGGGACAAGTTGAATTAGGCGGTTTTAGAATATTAGTTCTCGATGAGGTATACTATTCCTTCAGGAACCGAGGAAGACTTCTCCGGTGCTAACACACTCAGCCGCGAAAACCAAGTAGATATTATATAATACATTTCATTATAATAAATTAGTTTTCAAAAGGAATTCACCATAATGTGCCAGCCATATTCAAAAATTTGAGATAAAGGATAGGCTTTTAATGTAATGTGGGCTTCTAATACCATGATGGTTCTCTGCTTCGAGCGCTCGCATGCTCTGATGGCACCACTTATCTAACTAGACGCATACAATAACTTGCAAGGGCCCTGAATTGCCAGGGTCTACTCAAATTTCTAATGTATTGACTTCCGGTAGATGACTGTTCTTTTCTAACAGTCTATCAAGATACCTACGTATAACATCATCCCCGAAGATCTTTGGAGACTCTGTGTGAGTACAAAAAGCTTCAGTCGAGTGGAATGACTGAACCATCACCAGTGGAATCTATATATGAATATTTCCTGGCCATTCATCCAAGTGTTGACTCTCCCCGGGACGGCCGACGGCACAAGAGGTCGAACCGAAGAAGGGCTACCCGTGAGCCTATAGCAATAGTAGCCTTACAGCAACCCTGTATTCGAAAGAAGCGCCAGTTCCCGGCTGGGCCGCCTTGGTTGTGTAGCGCGTGGCTATCGATGGCAGAGTAAATCCGGGATTCTTGACCGTTTTGTGGAGAATATCCGAGAAACTCGACTCTTGGCGGCCATTTAATTAGTTCGGCTGGGAGCACGCGAAGGGACGAAAGAACCTTTCTTGGGTGTATGACCACATCATCTCCATGAATGAATGGCGAACTAGGCTATAAAGAATCTAGCAGCTATAGCCTCAAATCTTGCGCCCAAAACGGAGTAATTGTCAACCCACGGCTTGGTGTCTAGAAGCACAATGCTTACAAAGGAATTAGGCGAATCCGTTTCAAAAGTTACAATATTTCTTGGCTTCTGGACCGCAAGCTTAGAAAACGGAATTCAGCGCATAGAGATATATATATTTGGTTGTATGAATTATATAAAGGGCTGATTCCCTGCTCGTAGCTTTATAATGGTTGTAAAACTACGAATAAACGACATGCCGTCGACAATTATTTAAAACATCATCTATCTTGTTAAATATAACTCAACTCAAGAATAAATTATACAAAGAGATTGAAGGAGAGATGGGTGAATCGCAAAGCCTAACAGAATCAAATCCGATGCCTTTGGAACAGACTCATCCATCGGTAGACCCAAAGAAGCAACGAAATATACCACATAAATTTAAGGGTTAGTGTATATACCTGTGAAAAGACGATGCTTGGCTAATAAACAAGCACTGGCCGCACCAGTGGGAAACTTAAAACTCGTCGGTACAGTGAATATGCCAGATAAGGCTTGCAAGGATACTGTATCCATAGCTCTGGGATACAAGATCTCAAAGACTGTTGAAAATCATATCATTCAGAAAACCTTCAGGGATTCTCAAACCCAGTGGATAGACAATCCAATTATCAAGCAATGGCGTGATCCCAAACATCAAATCCACGATGTTCTTACCAAAGTCGGCGATTTATACCAAAAGTGGACTTCTATACCAGCACGACCCTTTAACCCGAATACGGACCCTCTTTGGCTTGAGACCGGTCGTACCCTGGCTGAGATTGGTCTTCCTTGGTTCAATATTCAGTTTGGAATGCCTGATGAAATCGACACTAGCTGGCCCTTTCACTTCAAGGCTTTTGAGCAAAAGGTTGTTAGGACGAAAGGTGCCCGAGTTGGAGATTCAAATGCCTCAGGATACATTACGAGTTACGGCGAGGCGAATTGCTATTGCATCAGGGCTTTGCAGCAAGACCTAAGAGAGAAGTCACCGAGAGATAGGCCGATCTTGATATACGATAATTTCGACCCTGGCCTCTTATTTTCCATCGGCCAGCTGCTCGGGCTACAATTACACCATATATCTCTATCTCAAAAATTTGAAGATATACGCCGAGAATTAGCGGCTATAACAGATAATGGGAACCGCCCAGTTATCTTTGCAGCAACCTCGGCTGCTAAGAACGGAAGTTATGATGATTTGGACCTTATTTGCAAAATCTCTAAAGAGACCCAGTTGGTTCTTCATGTCGAAGCTTCCCGGAACTTTGACTATATGACAACACTCTCTCAAAAAGAGCGGGAACGCCTCAGAATTCCAAAGCTAGCGCTGGTAGCCAAATCCCTACATCAGCCTCTTCGATTGCATGATGGGTCCATTGCTGCGAGCACCATTGTCGCCGGTGGGGCAAATTACACAGACCCCAGCTTTGTAGCTGCATTAAAACCGGTGTCGCTAGGAGGAAAACTCGAGAGAGTAGAGTATATCAGAGCATTTGATTCCACACTTGCGGGGTCACGAGACTCGATTCCATCTTTATGGATGGCGTTGCAGGAGCTTCGATTCGGCGAGTCTGGATTCCAAAGTATTTACCAACATTGTTTGTATATGCGAGACTTGTTGCTACAGGCGCTGAAGACAACGGGAGTATCGGCTATAAGTCCACCGTACTCTTTAGATGTTGTTATTCGATCCTGTTCTAAAGAACAATTGGATCGCCTGGCTATACTTGGTGGCATACCAACAGGCCTGAACGACGTCGTTATTACCCTGCAACCCTCTGTTCAGCTAGATGACCTGAACTCGATAGCAGCGATAATGTCGCCTTCGACAACAACACCTATCTCAAAGGCTGCAGAGGAGACTTTCACCTGTCATAATTTTCAAAGCTCCTATAAGGTCCCACAATCGGTCACCAACGAACTAAAGATGTCAATACAGTCATGGAAGATTGCCACACGATCTGCAGCTGGCTATCCCGTAAACATGAGCTCATGTTCTGCTCTCGGACCGATAGTAGGAGCTTTTCTAGACGTTGATATCCCTGATGATTGGGCGAAAGTCCAAGCAGATTCTATTTTAACGTCTCGGATGCGAGTTTTTGGACTGAAAAACGACAGCATATCGCTATTCAAAGGAGCCTTCACCAACGGTAGTACAATGGGAAATAGGCTAGGGATCCATGCTGCTTTAGCGCGGCTGCCTGGTGCATTCGTCTACTTTTCCTCGGACAGCCACTATAGTATCATCAAGGCTGTACGTGACTGCGATTTGGTGACAAATCGCTGGTCAGAGCGCAAACCACGGTATTCTCAGATCCCATCCGACCAAGATGGCAGCATGTTGGTCGACGCCTTAATCACACAGGTTCTAGCCGATCGGAGGTATTGTAATATGCACTGCGAGACTTATCAATCAATTTTAGTCGTCAACATGGGAACAACCTTTGCAGGCGGGCGAGATGCGCTAACGCAAATTCATGCGAAGCTGGATGAACTTGGCGTCACTATCTCTCACATCCACGTCGATGGAGCATTGGATTTTGGTTTCTCCAACTGTGGTATCACGCTCGGACGGCCGGGGACTGTGGATTCTCATGGAGTCCCGCTGGTACAAGGGATCATAATCAGCCACCATAAATCGCTAGGCAGTGTAGTATCTGGAGAGGTAATATGCTATAGTCCCGAAGATCAGCTTACTTCTTTGGAATGGGGTATCGATCCAAGAGTCGTCTTTGAGACATGGCTATATATGCAGGCTTATGCTTCAGCGGATGTAACCGACTTACTTCACTATTGCCAGAAGAACGCACGTCGCTTGGAAATCGCCTTACGGAGAGCTAATGTTGCAACAAAGCGAAACCCTGGGAGCCTGATTGTTGTACTAGAGCGACCACCAGCCTGGATAATCGAGGAATTTTCTCTTAGACCGGAGGGCGATTGGGTTCATTTTATTGTGATGCCCCATATCTCTATTGAAACAATTGACCTATTCGTTGACAGAATATCCTGGGCCAAGAAGCAGTGTCTTGCCGCATTTAGTTATGTTAACCCATTAATGGATGACATAATTATGCAGCCAACAAAACTCAAGCTTCTCCAGTGTCGAGATGCGCTCGTCGCAAATATTGCCGAGCTGTCTGCGGCAGCCATACCCATGGCTCCAGGGACCGATGGAAGTAACATATCAACCGCCGTTAGAACGAGTATTCGCAGCGCGACGACAGTTTTGTTACTTGATGAGAATGACCAATTGCAGGCTGCATTACTCGTGGAGTCGCTTAGAAGTAGAGCGATCCAAGTTGGACCTCTTCTGATCAAGTCAAATCATACCCATAAAGGGAGAGCGATAGCTGATATATACAGACAACTGACCGGATTCATGGCACGGCATATGAATGTTGAATTAAGGACCGATGCTTCAAGCTATCGATTGTATGCAATCTGAGTTTCATCCCTGTTGCATGTTGATTTACGATGGAACCTTTGTTCCAACAACCAGTACTTACCATAGTCTTCAGTTCGGAGAACATCTTTTTTTTTTTAAATTGCTTTGGATGTTAAATATATAACTAGCAGCTTTGCATTCTTAGCCAAGAGCGGGGCTAATCTCATGCATAGTTCGCTTACGTAGCTTACTAGAATGTTAATACAAGACTATCTAATATTCACTTCCCGACGAAATAAGTATTTTGATAAGCAGTATTAAAATTAGGTACTTGTAAAGAACTAATCATCGGACTACTTTGTCCTTGTAGCAGTATTCACTGAAACTGGCGTCGGACTCTTTGTAGAAATACGGGGCGTTTGGAGCGAAACTGGACTCGAGAAAGGCCAAGTAGATGAAACTTGTACCGTTGAGAAAGGCCATGTGGACGTCACTCGTACCGTCGACGCTGGGATGCACTTGCATCCGATAAAGTTACCCGTACAGCGATAATAGCTACCATCCCATTGCCCATTACAGCCATTATCAAGACAGCTCTTTTGCGGTCCGCAGGTCGTATCCGAGGGATTGCAATTACACGGTGCGTACCAATTCGTGCACTGCGGATACGGATTGTTGCCCAAGAATTTACCAGCGCAGTTGCCGCTATCGCAACTAGCTCTGTTCCCGCACGTTCCAGAAGATCCTTGGGTAGGAGTACACTTGCAGTTTATAAAATTTCCCGTACAACGGGCCACTCCATTTCCATCCCAACTCCCATTGCATCCATTTGAACCACAGCTCTTTGCGGAACCACAAGTGTTGTCCGTTGCAAGGCAGTAACATGGGGAATAGTAGTTGGTGCACTGGGCGTATGGATTGTTACCCAGAAATTTACCGGCGCAGTTTCCGCTATCACAACTCGCTTTATTACCACAAGTGCCGGAGGCTCCTTGGGTTGGATTGCAAACACACGTCGCCCAGTTTTTCTTGCAAGTCGCTTTTCCGTTCGAATCGAATGACCCAGAACATCCACCGGAGTCACAGGAAGCCGGACTTCCACACATGGAAGTGGTTGGCAGACATTTGCAAGTGGCATATTTACTCTTGCAAGTGGCCACAGCACCATTATTATCCCAGCCCCCAGCACATCCGCCGGAGTCACAAGGAGCTGGATTTCCGCACATGGAAGTTGTTGGAAGACACTTGCAAGTCGCATACTTGCCCTTGCAAGTGGCTCCGGCGCCACTGTTATCCCAGCCTCCAGCACATCCACCAGTATCGCAAAGTTGTGCGGTTCCACACATTGCATTGGTGGGGAGACATGTGCAAGTTGCATAATTTCCCTTGCAAGTAGCTCCGGCACCACTGTTGTCCCAGCCCCCAGCACATCCACCGGAGTCACAGGAAGCTGGGTTTCCGCACATGGAAGTGGTTGGGAGACACTTGCAAGTCGCGTACTTTCCCTTGCAAGTGGCTCCAGCACCGTTATTGTCCCAGCTTCCTGCACATCCGCCGGTATCGCAAAGTTGTGCGTTCCCGCACATGGAAGTAGTCGGTATACAAGTACAGCCAGAGCCATAGGCCTTGCACGTTGCAGTGCCGTCGCTGTTGAAACTGCCGCCGCAATTGTTTACGTTACAAACTTGGCTCACACAGGTATACCCCGGGGTGCTTTTAGACGGGATACAGGCGCAACCCGCATAAGTAGTAGATTTGCATGTTGGGTTGCCGCTTGTTACTGTCCCGGAGCAGCCAGAAGCTTCACAAGATGGCGGTGTTGATAAACAGACCACTTTGAAAGTTGTCGTGGTTGTCGTGGTGGTCGTGGTCGTACTAGATGTTGTAGGGGGCTTGGTGGTCACTATAGAACTAGTTGTGGTGGGAGGTTTTGTAGTAGTGGTGGTAGTGGTGGTAGCCCTAAAACCTGGTGTCAATATATATATATCGAGACGAAACGAATAGACGTGCTTACTTTGTAGTAGTAGTAGTCGTGACGCCGACAAAGAAAGATGCTGGAAATGTGAAGAAGGGTATCGGACCAGGTTGGGGAAAGAGAGCAGGGCAGAGTTCTTCCCCTCTTTTCATTAGCTCGGGAGCGTGATTATAATTTAAGAAGTCATATTGCTTTGGAAATGCTAGAACACTGGGGATAGCAAAGATGTTAAGGACCAAGATGGCCCTCGAGATTGTACCGGCTGAGTACATTTTTACGCCTCAAAGAATCAACTGTAAGATTTCAATTTTGATAGGAATCAAAGCAATCTGTCAAATTTAATTCTAAATGTCGGCGCCATTGAATCAATATAGGTGTCGATTGTGGGTCGAAGCCAAGGAGTCAAAATTCATTTTCAATCTAAAATTCAAATATCACGAGCTGTGTGCTCTGAAGTTGTACGTTGTTGCAGGCAGTGGGAAATAAAATGTCTCAAAAGAGTCAGCGGCTCTGCTGACTGCAGTGTTATATTATAACATATTATAATAAAGAATAATATTATAATAAGGTTAATATAAAACGTGACTCAGTTCATCTATATGCTAACGAAACATAAGAATCTTAGGGTTGCATCGTGGAAATTCCACCAATCCCATGGAAATACACGCCCTTCTGGCCTCGCAATCACTCCCTCCCGCGTTAGGCGGTGGTTAAGAAACCGGCTCGTTGGCTGACCTTTTTCTTGTTTTTTGTTTTTTTTGCAATTTTGGCGGTATATCCTTTAGCGACTAGGCACCCGTCCGAACCCTTATCCTCGCGATCGGGACCAGCCTCTGAAAACTTTATTTCAACCAATCCACTATCTTCTCTTTAGCTTGATATCCTACCGACCGTTGAATATTTTAAATGAAGGGTAGGAAGTCTCTACTCGACCAGCAGAAACTCTCGTTCTCATTTATGCTTTAAATTAAAAAAAAAGGCAGAGTTATTCCTTTGCGTTCAGTCACAAAAACTAAACGTTCTATCGGTTGAGTATTATTCGTTATAAGGTTATAGTTAGGGTTTGATATGACAGGCACCTATACTAGGATACACCTTGTTCAGTGGCTGATTTGATTCTTGCTGTTATAGTCTATAGTTGAAGCATTGGAATCGGACTATTGCTAGACTATGGAGATATTCTATTTCGCATGGTTCTGGGGACTTCGCCGACTTCGGAATCCTGATGCCGAAAAATAAGCTTACTGGTATTACTACGAGCTGAAAAGCTAAAGTCGAGGACATTTTCATCCTACCTGCATTGCTTCCCAAGCTAGCACCCACTAAGATTATTAACTTACCCTTTCGTCCGCCACAATCACCTGTCATTGCTGTGTAGAACTGGTTAATTCTCTGCTGATTAATAATCGTGGGCGGGGATCGGTTCCCGGTGGCCCAACCATTATTAACCGCTGCCAGGGTTCCCGTTCAAAGTTCTAAAAGGATGTGGAAATCTTACTGCCAAGCCAAACTGACTCCACACCTCCAACCTTGCTGCTGCACGGGCACGCTGTGCATGGCGGCGCACGAGAATAACCAACATGCTTCGAGAACGAATGGATTTTTTAAAAAAATTGCGAAAAGTCTGCAAGGCAATAGAGGGTACATAATCTGCAGATTCAAGGGTCGACAGCTATAGGTGATCAGATATAGGATTGGAGAACGCCCAGATATATGTTTCTTTAGACCTCGACAGACTCGAGTTTGCATCCTCAAGTGCTATAACGCGTACACAGCCCGTAGGCGTAGCACGCGGGCGCAGGCAACCTTCGCAGCTTAAGTCCCCAATACTGTGAGGGTAATATAATTCTATGTAATTTTTTCATATAATAATCGATTGAGTTCATCGTGAACCATCAAGGTATTTCCAAATAACCAGCTAGCACACCGTACGAGTCCTGGCTCTCCTGTTCTTTTCTTCCTGATCGGTATATACGTATATACGGTCGCTTACGTTGAGGATGAGGTTGAAAGGTCTCTTCTTCGTTCTTTTCGGACTATCAGCTTATCAGGGCACCGATGCCCAAAACGTTCAATGCGTCACAGTCGCTAACGGCTGCGACGCGGGGACAGCCAATATCAATGCTTTCTACGCTGCTGTTGATAGATTCCAAGATGGCACTCTCTACGGTGGGGCTGGCGATCCAATAATCTTCTCCAGTGCTTTGCAAGGTAATACTCTTGGTATGGTAACATACACTTGTAACGATGGCTCCGTTCCGCCAAAATTAGAAGGATCTCTCATTCGTTTGAATGTTCAGCAAATACTGTCGTGCCCAAACATCTGCGGAGGGGTCGCGTCTCCATCGAACAGTAACTGTGGCTTTGGCGTCTTGATTGCGAACGATGGCGCAAATATTGGCTGTTTCTCCAAGGCGGTAAATATATCCCCCAAGGGTACAAGAACTACCACCTCGACTACCACAACCACGACCACGACCACGACGACAACTATAACCACTACCACACCGGCCAATGCCACCCCTACTGTCAACCCGGCGTCCGATCCGTGGCAACTCGTAGGATGTATGGTCGACGATGCGTCTGCTAGGGCTCTAGGAAACTCACAATCAAGCGATGATATGACTCTCGATAAGTGTCTTGATTTAGGAAACAGTTACCAATACGTTGCCTTACAAGGTGGTAACACATGTTACTGGGATGATGACCTGGCGGGAACTAGCCAAACTGCCTCTGCATCGGATTGTGTCACAGCTTGTGCTGGTGATTCCAGTGAAGCGTGCGGCGGAGACAATAGAAATCTCTTGTATAAAGATTCCTCTTTTGAAGTAATCGATATCCCTGAGATGATCGATCTTCTCACCGAGTTGGATACCAATGAGAACGCTTTACTCGCCGATTTGCAGCTGTGGGAGCAGTATCTGCAACTGGCACAGGCAGACGCTGAGTCGAGCCAAAAGAGATGGCCGATATCACCACTGTGGCTTGCCAGACTCGTGCCCGTTTTCAATGAGGTTAGAGTCGCAGCTGCGGCGCTTAGTATGTGTTCTTCGACTTGGTATGATCAAAGCTCTGTTTCCATTAATATGACAAATAGATACCCTTACGCGATACACCCAACGAAAAGTTCTTGTATGGAAAAGATATGCGCAGAGGGTCTTCCAGCCAGTGGCGCAAAGAGCTCCCGTAAGTGATATATCATATATTGCCAATTTTCGGTAATCAGTACAGCTAAGGCTCGTTATGCGTACAGCAAGCCCAGGAGGAATTCGAAATGCAGCAGTTTAACAACATAGAGCAGAATGGTAATGTTATTTGTATATATATCTACCCATAAGGAGGGTTTATTGCTGACCAAGCATACGGCTTTTATTAATGTAGTGGAGCGAGTCCAAGAGGCTGCGGGTCAGATTGTGCGATACGAAGCTGCTGAAGATGCAGTTGAAGCAGCTGGAGCAGGTCAACTTGTCATAGTCAGTAAAGCCACTCTCCCAACATCAAGATTGAGAATATATCTTGAAGTTATATTGTGGGATTGATATTTATTCGAGGGGGGAACTCTAGATACCAATCGGAGGCGCACTTGGATTAGCAGGTAGGTATCGTGTCAACTTCAAATTTTCTCGACTTTAACAGAGCCCATATTTCTAACCCGTTTCAAAAACAGAGGTCGTTAGAGGTTTTTTCGACGTATTGGATTGGTTTCATGACCTCCAAAGGTCGTACCCACCCGACTCTCCATCCAATCCATCGGATCCGAACGACCCAGATGATCCAAACGATCCTGAACAACCGGATGACGACCCGGGCTCAGACTGCCCGTGCAGTGCGAGCGGTTGTTCGACCAACCCGGCAGGACGCCTAAAGCGCGAGACTAGGGAATTTGAAAGCGCTAAAGCCGAACGTCGTGAAAGATCAAAATCAAAACGCGCACAGGCCTCAACGTACACATTAGCTCAGTGTCCCGCTCTGACTTACACGCCGTGGCCCTACCCATCATATTCCGAATTACTTAACGTTTGGGCCACCCTAGCCCCCACTCAACTACCCGTACATATCGATGCGGAATATTTCGGCGGAGGGCAAGCTCTGGTGCCGCCGACGACCGCATGCTTTTGGCGACTCGGCCAATTTTTTGCTAAACAAAATCTAAGTCCGGACGATCAGACTGGTACTCTCGCAAGTTATGCTACTGTGAGTTTTCAAACCCGAGCGTTGGTCTTTTTACCTTCCTTTAAATTGATATAGAGACACGAAGTTATATACTTCTTATATAGCCCCGAAATAGGGAATAATTAATAATAATAATAATTGAATATTTAGGAGCATGTCTTCGAAAATGCCTTTTTGAAGCTTTTCTTCGATCAAATGGTAACCGATCAATGTGTACCCTGCCAAGATATAACTCCAGTCCAGCAAGCAGGCCAACCGCCCCCATTGCAAACCCCAGGTCTCCAGGAAATGTTCTTCCAACCAACCGGCGCTCAAAATTCAGCATTTCAAAACAGGGCTGTTATTGACTATCTCAAAGATGCTTTAACTTGGTTCGATCCCACTTTTACCCTGAACAATAATCAAAACAGATGGCTAGAGTTTTTTATTTTGGAGAGTAGAATCAATACCAATAAAAGAGTTGTAAGTTGATATGATATATCCTAGCCAAAGGCAACCCTTGGCACGATAACTTCACGAGGTGAAGTAACGCTCATTCTTCTGTCGCTCTAGGTTTTGACGCCGGGCACAACCAGCTTCAACGACGGGAACACTCAAGAACTCATCGGCGATTATATTGATCGTCAAGCCAGGGTCGAGATAGCGATGGAATACTTGAATAGTCCAAATGTAGCGATTGTGTTCCAGAATGTGGTGGCTAGACTTCGCTCCGTATTGTAAGACCTCCCTTTCTCTCTCAAGCTCTTCCGCTTTGTTTACTCTTCGTTTCGTCTTGGGAAAGAGAAGGAAAGAAAAATATATTACGAGTTTCACTGCAACATATTCCATTCTTTTATGTCACTAACAATGGAAAACCCCAACCTACAGCCAACAGTTTGACGCAGACCTGCCCTACGGCTTCTTATACCCCCCTATCCGCACCGCCACCTGCGTGCAAAGGTGGCCTAGCGCCGGCCTCCCCACTACTTTTGGCGGTGGCTGGGATAATTTATTTTACTCATGGGTTAACAAGCTCTTGAATGACGCCGACCAGAAGATGCGGAACTGGCAGGTAACCACTGCGCTAAGCATTTGGGCGAAGCTCAACGGCCACTATCCACCGAACCAATTTCCACTTACTTACACCAAGTATGCGAATCTCATGTTTAATGCTATAGTACCCGGGTCTGCTTGGGGAGTGTTCGCAGCCGATAGATTCAGGTTTAATAGGCAATTGTGGAGTCAGATTGTATGGGTTTGAAGATTTGGGGAAAATGCTCGACGCGACACGACGACGTGGTCTTCTTTTAAGCTTAAGACGGCAAAATTAATGGGATAGCCGGAATATAATATAATCCGTTAAAATCTTTTCATACCATAGTATATCATGGATATCTGCTTACATGCTTCCGCGTAATCTTAAATCGTGAATCTTGAACGACATATTTGTGTTGTATTATTTTTTTTTCCAATCAAAGACCAGTTCTGTAGCTGTTGTTTCTTTAAGATGGACAGGATAAATCAGATTGGTTCTTGAGTTTGGCAATACGATCTAAATAATCTATAGCCTAAGGGCGCGATGTTAATTATTCGCTGAAGAAGAAACTTGACTCTCGTCATTGTCAAGTGGCGTCAATTTCCCAGCCTGGCGGCATCTTCCGTTGTGGTAGCGCAGATTGTTGCGTTTTCAAGCTCAACGCATCAAGTCATTCTTGCTTGTTTGTTTGTTTGTCCGTTTGTCGCATTCCATTATTAGTTCCTTCGTCTAAGAAAATTTGTACCAATCGGAGAGTTTTTGTATTAGTTGCATAATTTACTTCGTCCGCAGGCAAAACACCAGATTTATTAGATCTTGAGATCTTGAAAATTGTACTTGATATATAAGAGTACTCAAAAGGCCAAGCAAAGTAATGCCCAAAAGAAACCGGGCGAATATATACCTATCTTGATGCTTCTATGGTAGGCTGGCTGTTGGTGACTTGATCTATCGTAGTTGAACATAGTCTTGGAAATTGAGCAATGGAATTGTCTCGTATGCACGTATGGAACGTTCTGGAACTTGATCGCAATCACACTCTGGCACAACAAAACAACGGCCATGGTTACGAGACTCACCAGGGCAACCAAATGTTATTACGCTCAGCCATAAATAACACTATTCCCCTTTCGGCAGTTTGACACTTATCAACCGAGAAAAAGATTCCCTTGCTGGATCTCGGCTGGGTATAAAAGGGAGGCCTCCCCTTCAACCCTCTTCTCTCCTCATACTTACCTTGTGAGAAGCGCGCCAGATCAAGAAGTGGTGTGCTTTCATGCGTGAGTCCGCATTGCACAGCGCGGTACTTTCACTGTGACCAAATGTCTTCGGGCATTCGGCTCGCGCTATTTTTGATTTGCTATGACTGGTTTCATACCGTCAACCTCTTTTTTTCAGTTGGTGCCTTAGACTTTGCTTCTATGGGCTGATGGAAAAAAATTGTGGAAGTTCTATTTGCTTGTCCATGCGCGTCTCCCTTGAAGCTTTCCTCTATGAACAACCCTTTCGCAACAACATCAACCGAACTCTTATCATCAAGTTCGTTGTTCGATGATGTGTATCATTGTGCTAGCTTGTTAGCTAACGTACCATTCAATATATCATCGCGCGTCATCTTACCTTTGTGGATGAATACACTCCATAGCTCGCTGCTCGGATCTTCAGAAATCCTCGCGAAATGTTGAGAGTCAAATTCTCTGGCGGAGGCCCAGCCCCTCCTATAAAAGGCAAATCCGCCTCAGACGGAGCCCCGAGCCCCGAGCCCCGAACCTCAAGCTTGGAACCTGGCATCAAGAAATCGTCGGGTTCTCTCTTATGACGAAGTTCCGTTATAACCATTGAGGCGTCTTCGTCAATACCTGTGATATCGGAGCCTATTTGCGGTTCACTCCCTCTTGGCCGCTATGGCTAGCATGTCTGATACCAGCCCAGACAGTTGGGTCAATACCCGTTGCCTTAACCGGAACTGGAAACATGAAACAGATAATGTTGTAGTCATTTCGAATAATCTTTCGATGCTTGGTCATTGGACTGGCTCATGAAGAATTGGCTTTCTTAATTTCTCTTTCATGTGTTCAGATTCAATAATTTTGATGATTCCAATAATAAAGTTAATTCTTGTGTAATAATGTAAATGAATGACAAAGTAAACGAACGACGAGATCGGCTTTTAGGGCGGTAATATAACCAACGAATAGAGAATACGGGGATAGGATCTGTATCCATATTGGTTCACCAGACTGTAGTGGCAGCAACTATGCTATCTATCGTGTAGAACGGTGTAGAATTGGAGTAACTACTTAAGTAGATATCAATAAATTACAGCCCCCCCCCCCCCCCCCCAAAAAAAAAAAAAAAAAAAAAACTGTCCTGTAATGTGTCAATCAATACATGTATGATAAAAAAATATAGCTTTATCGGTCGTTTCAGTAAGCTTAATATACAAGCAACCCAAAGCGGAGGAAGCAGAGCCAACCATGCCATAGAGATATCTGATTGAATTAAAGCCATTGTCGGAGGCCGGGAAACCCTAAAAAGTGTCAATGAGTTTCAGCTATCCCGATGTGCGCTCGCTGGTGGCGCCGAATGCGAAAGCCATGGGCGCGTATTTGAGTATTGTGATAACCGTGCATGGGGTTCTTAGGCTACTTACATTTGCTGCATGCCAACCTTGCAAGCCGTGGCGCTGTGTTGTGATATTGCTATTGGTTGCGCACGTTGCGCATATCGCACTCAATGCAATGTGACATGTCGACAGTATACAAATATATATTATTATTGTTAATAGTATATGTGTATTTTTCATGCACCGGGAGTCGCCGACAAAGATTGGAAAGAATAAGAAAGGTAGGCTCAAAGTGGTCTCGAGTCCCAGACCCACAGAGTCCAGCTCAAAGCCAATCGCGGAAAACACCAAAAGTTTGTTTCAGCCCCTCATATGATGAGCTATATAGCTTGAAATGCTAATAATACGATAAACAATATGGGTCCTTTTTTTTAAGCAGTGCTGCATTGCATTGAGCCATATAGTTTTTGTATATATATTGATGATTGCGAGCCGCGGCCTCGAGGTAACTCTCACTTGTGCCAAACTCGATCATACCATTTGCCTTTAATATAATTAAGCCCTTTTCTTTCAGAATATTTGGGACCCATACATTCTTCCTTTGCGAAACCGGTAGTGCACAAAACATGAAACTTTTCTTATTTTATCTCTTTTCTCTTAGCTTGACGTCTATGGTCGCAGCCGAATGCTGCTATTGCGGCCCTCTCAACCCCTGGTGCTGTGGAAGTACAGGCGGAGGTTGTGATTTTTGGTGCTGCAAGTGTCAAGGAAGTAAGCGAAACAACTCGTTTTCCCTACAACTTAGCAAATTTAATGTTATCAGTCTGAGTCCTTTCTAACATCTTGAAGCCTGCAATCAATCCCAGATGCAGAGGACCGGGCAATCTCTCCTAGAATCTGGAATTTCTGATACAAGCTCCTCAGTTTCGATATTCGAAGCAGTCGACACTGATAATTCTGGATATATCACCATTTCGGAATACCTGCAATATGCCATATCAGTGCGACCGGATTTGAAGGATAATGCGGCACTACTCGATGCTGCTGCTGAATACTTTAACAAGTACTAAAATATACCCCAAGAATCAAGCAATTTTTAAGAAATACACGCTAATGGTAGATATTTCTAGGTTTGATGTTAGAGGAGATGGAAAGATCTGGCTCAAAGATATTGAAGAGCCTAGTATCTGATATATATATATATAAAGCATATCGACATAACTCTGCTGAGCACGGTCTAAGGCTTAACCATCAGTCACCTCTATCTATAAAACCTATGAACCATTATGGAAATTATTCGATAAAACTGGTTCCGGCAAATGTGTATCTAAGGCAAATGGCAAAGAAAAATAAACGGCAATAGTTTTTTGGGGTTTTCTGGCGTTATAAACATGTAAAACAAGTGCTCAACGGTACAATCTGCTTGGGAACTCCCACATATGCATTCAAAGAATAAAAGATGAATCGGAAAGCAAGAAAAAAAAAAAAAATCAGAAATATTATTGATCAAAGCAAAGTAGGATCAGAAATTTCAAAGCATAAAAATTCGAAAACAAACACAAACAAAAAAAAAACGTGTCAACAAGCGAAAAGGATCGTGTATATATCCACCACACATTAATTGGCACCGTCGTCTTTTATATACCGGAGACCAAGCTAGCAAAACATACCTGGAAGAACAACCCCCTAACGAACCCTATTGCAAGTGATAAGCAAAGCAATATGATCATAGCTAGGAACCTGTGGGATATCCATAAGCACCGTCCCAAGGCGAGCAGGACGGGTCTTAGAGTAGATATATTCTTCCACGCGCTTATTCACCCCTGATTCATGTGATAGGCCCGCCGCAATTATATAGGGATCATAGAACGGAACCGCCGTGGCACTGGTAAAGTTGATGAACCAAGACGAAGGATCCGCAGTATTACGAGCCTGCTCCATAAGATTCTTAATATCTTTCATCTTTCCCGAGACGGCGATGCTGAAGATGGGGTCGCTTATGTTGTAATTATCTTGCACGATGGCTCTGCCGTTCGGAAGGTTGATTGTGAACTCGCGGCTATCATTTTTCCATCCTGTCAAGTCGATACCGGCGCCGGCTGGAGTGTCGGGGTATCGTCTAATCAGCTGTATCTTGCGCTGGACATCCCTGAGTTTTGGGATGGTGTTGTCGAGTCGAAACCATGGTGCCACGGGATCAGATGCGAGGAGTTTTCTCACCGCGTTGGCAAAATCGTGGCTTCCTGGGCCAGCTTCGTCTGAAATTTGTGTGAAGATACCTTCCTTTTCGTGGCCCGCAGCTTGAAGCCAGACGATCATGCTGCCCAAGACGACGGAAAGTTTCAACCTATTCCCCCACTGGTCGTGGAGGGCGGTAGGGCCGTGGTACATGTATAGGTCCCCATCTGTCAATTTGGCGCGCAGGTCGAAATATCTAATGCCAGCGTCGAGTTGTTCGGGGATGTAAAGATTCTGGGTGCCGGCGAAGGGGAAAGTGGTAACGGCACAGCTGTCGTGGGTTCCCGGAATAGTCAGCTCGGAGACATATTTGTCATAAAACGACGGGCCCAAGTCCCCCATCCAAGTACCCAATTTATACCATGCTTCCGGTATAGTATAGGTGGACCATAGTATTGTGTTTGTATCATTTCGAGCGTTGAACACCATGTAGAGTGTATTATCGTATACCGCGACAGCAGGGTTATGCTGGCTCCTTTGTTCCGGTGCCAGAATCGTTTCCCAGTCTGCAACAGTGCCATTCCACCGTGTGACTATATCCTCCCCGTGGTTGCTAACATCCTTCTCCTGGGTCGCCATATAAGCATAATGTGTGTCGGATGTGGCAGAACATCCGTAAGCGGTCGTTATTTTTGGCGCGGTGGTCCTTTGCCAAGTAGATGAAGTAGGGTTCCAGAGCAGGGTATCAATATTATGATGCGCATCCGACTCGGAGAATACCATGCGTAACTCGCCTTTAAGTTTGAAGAGACCTGGAACACCCCCCGTGCTCTCGTCGTTGGCTGAAGCTGTCCTCGCCCAGCCATTGTCATTGTCCCAAGTGGAGTATAGCAAATGACTTGAACCAGTTTCTTGATAACCGCAGAAGAGCCTGCCATCAAAAGCGCAGAGGGCGTGTTGTCCGTCGCTGAATAGGCCGGTATTGGTGCGTTTACCCCATGATGAAGTATTATCGTCGTATTGAAAGTGAACTAGCTGGATTTCTCTGGTGATAAGCATGGCGTGGAGGGTGCCGTTGAATTCGGCCAGGGCGCAGCCTCCCTCAAAAATGTCACCCGAACCACCGTCCCCGTGTTCGGTGAATAATAGTGGAGCTGGGGCGGACCATGTAGAACCCGAGTTGCAAGAGTAACAAGGGTTGCGATCCTTATCGACAAAGATCATCCAGAGGACGTTTCTGTGAACAGCGAGAGATTGGGCGCCTTTACTGGGGGTATCTTTCGGGAATGCCCCGCCATGGTAGGACCAACTGCCTGGTACTTCGGTTGCACGGCTCTTGTTGGATTCCATAACCTATGTACGTACTCCATTAACTTTATGAACTGAGAAATATTTAGAAAGTCGGAGACTTGCCTCGTGAGGACCCTTTACGGGTTCGATTTCAGGACCCGGGGCCATTTTATTGGATGATATTATAATATATTTGGTATTTGTTAAGTATATTGCCAGATAAGTAACAGTGGCAGCAGAAGAGTTTTATATAGAAGATTTAGATAGCTAGAGTAGCCAATAGATGATATTAATTATACACTGCTGTTGTTGTTTGTGATGATCGATGCTGGATCTGATTTGCAATATTTGCTGGCGGAATCGAAAACTTATATAGCCATTTGTGCTCTCGCGTTTTATAATATCACACGATA
The DNA here is from genome assembly GCA_012184315.1 of Arthrobotrys entomopaga. NCBI lineage: Eukaryota > Fungi > Ascomycota > Orbiliomycetes > Orbiliales > Orbiliaceae > Arthrobotrys > Arthrobotrys entomopaga. The sequence goes on from LDDX01000242.1 coordinate 149,315, forward strand.
TATCGATATCATACAATAAAATCATCATGGTATACATAAGATGTATCAAAAGAATGACGTCAGTGAGTCTAGATTGGCGTTTACCCCGTTCTTCTCCTAGGCTCCTGTGAAGCGTTAGATGGGCATCATGGTTGCATGTTGGAATTGTTGTATTCTGACTGAGGTTGCACAAAGCTTGGCGTCTCGAGTACTAGACAATGTTCCTCGCAAAATCCCGCCTTATTGGGAACATTGCAGGCTGCCACAATCTGCTTCGCCTGACCGAACTTGGCTTTTTCTTGGTTCAGAATCATAATCAGCCGCAATAATGCATAGTAATCAAACTTTGGGTGTGCGCATTTTTGTGGCATGTCATAATCTCATGATATTCTTCAGCTCGATAAAACACATCACAAGCTAGAAATCCAAATGAGGTATTATGTTCCACTTAGGCTAGATAGCATAGCAGTGGACTATCATATATATCATAGTTTATTTCCGAATTGGGTAACCTGTGCTATTTTTTTTTTTTTTAGAAAAAAACCCAAATAGTTCAGGCCTAAACTACGCGATATGTCTGGGAGCTCTGTATGGACAGCTGATAATGCGCCACTGATATAGCCTCGATTTCCCACCGGAAACTAAAATTGCATACCTTCCAGGCCTCCGCTGCTCGGCTGATTTATGAGACAAGACAAGGACTAGACAAGTATCAAGCGAAGCTACTATGTTACACCATCTCGGTAACAGGATATAACATGCCTATGTTATATACTCATTTTATTTGGCGAAACTTTGACCAATGTACACATCACGAGGTCTGGCGCTCGAGTTTTTCTGGTGGTTCAACTTATTTGGAGATTTCGGATGGATCTCAGCCTTGTGGAGGAAGCCGACCTCCTTCGGATAGCCTACGGCGTGCGCCGCTGGGAAGAGTTCTTTTTTTTAGAGCTCGATGGACAAACTGCGGTTGCCTCCTTAACGCCTCTGCAGCGTTTGCAGAAACTTCGCTTCCCAGAGCTGCAGAGCTCTCAAGGGCTACCTACAGCGGTCCAAGCGGGCTATTGGTACACTCATGAGAAAGGCGAGAGATTGAAGTATCGAGTCTCATGATTACGACCATGTTGTAAAATATTCTCAACTTGAAGGGGAAATGTAATAGGAACAAATGGAGTACCTGGATATATACTTGAGCTAATTAAGAGTAGGCCGGTAGAATAGAACAATCATGTGTCTGCTACCACGAAAATAAGATTGTGTTGACATCCCACCAAATCCTCGTTGACACACACAGTTATTTGTAGTAGGAACCCACATAGCAATATATTTGTATCATCTTCACCATCGTAGAACTTCCAGTCGAAAGATGGATCTTTGTGATGGGCTCACAAAAGGACGAAATCGCGATAATAGATATGAGAGGTTCTGGTTATTATTAGTTTGAATTTTCCATGGCCATTCCTCTGCTGGCCTTGCATAATTCCATGACTACATGCTAGTACGTGAACCGATATCTCTGAACCTAACCATCCAAACATGGCGCCTTAAACTTGCGTTCTGCAAATACAAAAGCAAATTATATACGAAAACATTTGTTAGTTCAGATTTTCAAGACCATATCGATGCTACGTCAAATCCTTCCAATCCCTCTTATAACATTTCGCTTTCCCGGCAACATGGCCCTAGCTAGCGTCCTTCAACTATTCAACAAACCCGGTCAGACAGATGGCGAATACTAAACTAACCCGCATGTACCTAACTAAAGCATTTTTGGGTATTTACCTCCCGCTGTCTTTGCCTTTGAATTCTCTTCAGATAAAATAGTCTATGAATCAATTTTTTTAATGAATACTACACAGGATATTGTACATTATTCCGTCGCATGAAAATAAGACCATATATTACAAATGCTAGTCATAGAGTATGGAAACTCGTGGAACAGGAAATATAGAACTAGTCTCCGCAACGAACGCTGATAGTGGACTATAGGTCAAAAATAGAGAAGAACTTTAACGAACTCTTAGCTTAGACGCCCTTCTCGTGCTGCTTAGAGACGCGCTGCATGGAAACAACTATTCGTAAACGTTAGCGGATAATTTTACTAGCGGATGGAAAAGGGTATCAAACTTACGGAAATCTTCCATGGTCCTCTGTTTTCGGGACCTGCCGTGCATCAAATTGTCGAATCGAACGGATCCTTGAAGCAAGTAATACACACCGCCCATAACGCAGAAAATACCGAAAGATAAGACCCAAACCCGGATAATTGTCACAATGTTTGTGGTCGAGTGCTCATGCGCGAACCAACCAAACACCGCAAAGAGACTGGCGATAATATCAACCACAAGAACAGCACCGCTCAATTGCCACGAGGGTATCGACGACCAGAACGGGCCGTTAGCGCGGGTAATGAAAATGAGCCAATTCTCTGTCAATGCGATCTGTAAAAATAGAACCTCATCACGGTTACCATAGTTTTGAACGATGCCGCCGATATCACCGGTTTTGTTACCGCTTACAAGCATCGTTGTAAGAGTGATCCAGGTCCCAATCGCGAGAACCATACCCAGTAGGACCGAAATCCCCCAGAGCTTTGGGAGATTCCATTTCACGGGAGTTTTCGAATAAGGCGCGTTATCATACGCGATTGCGAGTGTGGCGATATCCGCAAAGATGGCAATAAACACCACCAGATTGAGACTGAGGGATTCGTTCAAAATCACAATCCAGAGGCCCAAAAATATCTCCAGATGAATCGATAACGCAATGCGGTATACGACATAAGCGTACATGCGATGAAAGATCTGTCGGGACGTTTTCAGAGCGTCTATAATGGCGGACAAGCCGGGTGCCAAAAACACAATATCAGCGGCGGCGCGAGCGGCATCTGATGATCCTTCCACAGCGATTCCGGTATCCGCCTTCTTCAAAGATGGTGCGTCATTAACGCCGTCGCCGGTCATGGCCACGAGGTACCCTCGTTGCTGTAGGATCTCCACAACATCGTATTTATGCTGAGGGAACACTTCTGCAAAGCCATCGGCGCCTTCAACAAAGTCATATACCTCCGAGCCGGACATGTCGCTACCGTTTCCGCCTCCAAGGCCAAGTCGGTCAGCATCGTAGATGTTGGTCCCAAGTCCAAGCTGGCGGGATGTCTCTTTCGCAATACCCACCGCATCCCCGGTAAGCATTTTAATCGAAAGACCTAGGGCCTTTGCCTCGTTAATGGTGCGGGCCGTATCGTGGCGCGGTGGATCAGAGCAAGGCATGATGCCCAAAATCTCCCATGGTCTATCGCTACGTTTGCGAGCGACACCAAGAGAGCGAAATCCACGGCTTGCAAACTCTGCTACCTTTTCTTGGTACGCGGTGATAATGTGCTCTGGAACTTCGTCCTCGACGAGCTTCAACACGAAAAGAGGGGCACCTTTGACACATGTGATCCTTTCGCCTTCAGGGGACTCTACGATAGCGGTGACTTTTTTAGATACCGGATCGAATGGGAAAAACTCCAAGAGTTTATAGCTCGATAAAAGAGCTTTGGCCCTTGGATAGTACTTGAGAGATTTCAAAAACGCCTTGTCGATGGCATCGAGCGCTTTGCGGGAAGCTGCCAAACATGCGGTAACCATCAAGTCGGTATCTTCGATGCCCTCAACGGTATAGGGCTCCGCCAGAGAAAGTTTGTTTTTCGTTAGAGTGCCGGTTTTATCGGAACAGAGGATCTCCACGCCGGCGAGTGACTCGATTGCAGACAACTTTTGAACAATCGCTTTCTTCTTTGCAAGATAAGCGGCGCCAACCGCCATAGTGGTTGTGACCACGGCGGGAAGGCCAACCGGAACGCCGACGATTGTGATTGCCAACGTAAACTCGAGAATATGAACGATTGGAGTGGATCGGTAAAACGAAGCAATCCAAATCACAAGGAGGGTAAACACCACCAATGATAGCAAAACAGCTCCAATGCCATTGAGAACCTCAGTAAAATGGCCGCTACCGGCAGACGCCTTGGATACCAAAGCCGCAGCCTGGCCCACAAACGTGTTATCGCCGGTCGCTGTGATCACCATGAATGCCGTTCCGCGCTTAATCGACGAAGAAGCATACATACTGTCGCCTTGACGCTTCTCTACAGCTAGGGATTCGCCGGTTATAGAAGATTGGTCCACTTGGAGGAATGCCTCTGTGACGATGCGACCGTCCGCAGGCACGATAGTACCTTCTTCAAGCTGCAAGATGTCACCAGGAACCACATGTGGTGCTTCGATCTCAGTCAAGCGGCCGTCTCGGACGACGACGGCTTTAAGGGCTAGCGTTTTTTTCAACTCATCAACGATAGAGCCTGCTTGATATTCTTGGACGAATCCGACGCAGGCATTCAGAAGTAGGAGACCGCATATAACGCCAAAGTCAACCCAATCTTGTAATCCAGCAGCGAGAATGGCTGCAGCCTGGTGTTTTAGACGCACATGTTAGCTTGTTGCTATTACACACTCCTGGGCTACGGTAGAACTTACCTCCATCACAAATTGAATGGGACCAACAAAGAACATCAAAAACTTCAAGAAAAGGTTTTCTTTTTCTTCTTTCATCTTGTTGAGGCCATAGCGTTTCTGCCGTTCCTTGGCCTCAGCACTTGTCAAGCCAGTCTGGACATTTGTTTGAAGATGCTCGTCCGGGACGACGCGAACAGTCGTTTTGGCTTCTTTTTCTTCGAGCTCGAGCTCGAGAGGGTCCGCCTCGGACTCGAGATCATTTATAATTGCATCAATATCATCAACTTCCTCCTCGTTTACGATGTCGCTATTATTGAAACTTTTGGTGGCGGAGGATTCTTTTCTTTTGGGATCTCTTAATGTGTCCCCGGAGAATTTGTGCTTTAGTGACGATTGGGCAGACGGCATTGTAATAACCCTGCTATTCGAAATATTCCTCAAAATAAGGCTGGCTGTTAGTCGTATAGCAAAATGGTAAGTGCAACTATAAAAGAAGAAAGTTATTAAAAATTAAAAAGTCGTTAGAAGGTCCAGCCTAATGATAATTCGTTAGTAGGTTAATAAATTCGTTAAAATAGAACCGGACCAGCCGGTTATGAAGATACTGCTGCTTGAGTTGATGAGAATAGAAAACGATAACAAATGTGTGGATGACCCTTGTATTTATAAAAAAAAAATACACTGAAATAAATGGCGGACTCGTCTAACGGATATCGATACAAATATTGTATACTCGAAATGATTGTATGGTTCTCTTGTTTCAATCTAGTGCACCGGAAATCATTCCAAAAGCACAAGAAGAACCCCAATATCAAACCGACGCTAGACATTCTTCGCGCGTCGCGATAAATTTACGAGACAAATCGGAAAGCAAGCTTTCTCTAATTCTCAAGTTTATCCGTAAGTTGGGAAGGCTAAAAATAAATAATTAGATGTGAAATTCCGTACCAAGTGCGCTCTGGGCGTTACGTTACCGTCGCTGGTTGACAGCCAAGCGAAACCTCAGGCCCAAGTATTCACTTCCTATGAAAACCGGGAACTCTTCTTCAAACGAACCGCAACACAGCGCACCAAATTCATCAAAATGATCAAACCCCTGGCCTGGGTGCTCTATAGAGCTCTAGACTAGATACGATTACATCATAATCCTTGCCATTTCACACGTGGGGAGAGTCTCAAACTCAAGAATTGTAGGAATTCTAGATCTCGCAGTAATAGAAAGTTGTAATTAACGTCAAGCCTTTTTATGATAAATCGTGGTCTCGAGTCCCAGACCCACAGTCGCAAAGATCTTGTTTGCATTCTGTGTTGTTTTTGGGTGCATCTTGTGAGCGGGTGCACAGGCTCGTCGACGTCCCGATCGCGAGATTGCAGGGCTACGACCATGCTACCGTCATACGTATACTACCTCGCATACACAGTGTGATTTTCTCGAGAAACTTCATATATTAACTTTCGGCATGATTTAATGTCATTTGAGATAAAGGTTAAGTTGAAAGTAAATTTCGAAGTCGATTCTTGACCTGCAGATGCGAAACCCTTCCCCTCAGACGCCAAGTGTAACACGCTTTTCGGATCTCGTTCCAGTCTGCTCTTGGCAGCCTGCAGTGCGCTAGTGCGACTCAAACGTTAACCTTAAACCCAAAAAACCCACACCTCCGAAGTTCTAGAAAAGTTTGGAAATGGTTCAACGTTCTTCTGACATTATACGTATATACTAGACTACCCAAGCTTAGTCTATAGTCCGCGGACCGTAATCCCGCGGATTTTAGAGTCTGAGCTGAGACCAGGCGCAGCTACGTTGAATAGAATATACACAGCTGCACAGTTGTGTCGGCGATTTATCGCCGCATCCTACGTGTGATGCATAAACATCGGTGTTCATACGTTTAAATTTATGTATCGCAAGAATTTTTTATTGAAAACTTTTATCAACGATAGTCTGAAGTTAATTGTATTCGTTAAGCATTGTACGTAGCTCTTTAATATGACGAATAGATCAATGCTAGGTGTCAGTACTGGGAAAGGAGGTTAGATTATCTTTGGAGTTTGCTTCCAATATTGATTGTGAGATTTGAGTTGGCCTCAGTAGGACTTTGCAAAAGCTTTGCTTCCCGAGAGTGCGGCAAGTTCAAGACTAGATAACCGATCCACTACCACATGCATTTTCTGTGCACATGTCGACTCTTCTGTCGCTAGATACTCTTAATGTGAAGCGGATAGCCTTACTACGAACATCCTCAAGACTGAAGAATTCGAAGCCTTTCTCATATTTATTTATCTCCCTTGTACCTTTTCCTAAAGTTTGCACTACGTACGTTAGTGAGCTTAATTTTTGCCAGGATCCGAATTCCGTGAGGGTCATAAAATCTTCGGCGACTATAGACGAATCAAGACAGTTAGCAAGAAGTTTGGGTGATGAAACAAATATCATAAAAACAGTTAGAATAATGTACGAGCACTACTGGCTTAGTATGGTTGTTTGATCTCCGCTGATAACTATAAGTCTTAGCTTGTTTGAAGTTTCGGATGGAACAATCAAGATCTCAGAGTCGGCGATATCTGTTTCTTCAGTATGAACTCTCTTGGCTTGTCTAATGCATAGAATTAGTAACATTTTGGTGCTTAGAATCTTGTAGATTAAATTTCGCAAGTGCTTATTCACAGGCTTAATCCAGAGGAGATGCTCGGGTTATTATGCAAATTGTGGTCGAGGGATCATGCTCCTTGCCATTTTATTTTTTGCTTCTGCTTCTTTAAGTGATTCTAGTCTCCAGGATTCCCATTTGTCAATTTTTTGTTGTCGGTATTTGGCAATTGTTGAAGAAGACCTGGGCTTTTTGGATATATCCATTATCTTAGAGTGTTCGACAACGTCATCAGCGTTCTTTAACTATTCTTGCAACTGTTGAGATTTCTTATATGAGAGAAATATACTTAGCGTGCCATGAAAGCACAAAGCTTCAAAGAATTAACGCCGAAGACTTTGAGAGCCTGTAACCTCTAGGGCTGAACCTCTATAGCATACCACCATGATCAAATTATCCACTAAGTCTACACATTTTTCAGAAAAAAATAATACAAAAATAATAATCATCAACTTATCCCAAGATTCATTCCTTCTCAAAATCTTCTATCTTTTTCCATTTCGAATCCACTTTTGTTCCATATTCAGTATCTGCATCTCGACCCAATTATCAAAGAATTTTGCAACGGAGTATCGAATAGTGCTCTGATCATACACCATCTCGCAACCATCAGCGCGCGATAATCAAGTCATAATAAATACCCCAACCAAATATTAGCCCGGGTTTACCAAGATCAAACACTTGAGCTGGAGAGGTTGTAAGTATTGGCATGATTGTAATTTTTGTAAATTAAAGTTGCAAATACTAATGATGACTAGATTACATACGAATCCAACCGCAACAAAGTTGCCAGCCCTCCTGCCCCTTATCTTTACCGGATTTACCTCGCGAAGAATTTGTCACCAGTGTACCAAGGTCACTATTACGATTTGCACCCGGCTTTGAATCTCGCATTCTCTAGGGAATAAAAAAGCATTTTTCAAGATGCCAGACCTAAAGTCGTTTCGAGCAGCCCTCGGCGCTAAGCTAGAGGAATATTATCCCGATCAAAAAAAAACGAAAGCTGAAAAGAAAGCTGAAAGAAAAGAGGCAAAGTTGGCTGCAAAGGCAGAAAGAGCTGCGAAAGTCGCCGCTAATGAAGCTGCTGCTAAAGCCGAAGCCGCGAAAACCGAAGCCGCGAAAGAAGCAGCTTTAAGAGAAAGAGTATTGCCAGAAACTGCGGGCTCTACCAATAACCCTTCAGCCGTCGATACAGCTAGTTCGGAGAAGAAGGAGAATGAAAAGGCTGATGATACGAAGAAATCAACCGCGGTGCCAAACTGCGAGATCTCACTCGCCGTTAACAATGACGGGAAACCACTCAAGCTTATTCCTGTACGCCGTGGCCGCCCCATTGTCATCCAACCGCACACCTATGATTTGGTTACGAACTTGAGCCTATTCGCAATTTTGAAGCCCGAGGAGTTCAAAACGTTCTCCAAAGAAGCTCTAATCGCGTATATTTACCTTTACGCTCCCGACCAGCTACCAGAACGTTTTGAGGAGGTCGACCATGAGACGATATTCAACATATTTTACCAAACTGTCTATCCCAACAAATATTGGCCCGCTTGGGTTCGTGAAGCATTGAGATTCTGCATGCTGCCACCTCATTGTTATAATTTCAAGGCAGTCGACGTTCTAAACATCAGCAAGATGGCGGATGATTACGATTTTCTAGAGGCTTTGGCTCCGTGGTTCAAGGAAAAAGCGATCGCCGCTTACAATCGTCGTATAGAGGCTATGAAGAATGGACCGAATGCTGCAAATGGGAATATTTTGTCTCTAGGTCTTAATATGCCAAAACAGAGTACACTGCAGGCGGAAACTCAACGAAAGGACCTTGGTGAGGGTACGAGTAAGAAGAAATTGAAGAAGAAGAAGACGGAACAAAATGCAGGAGGCGGCGGCAAACCTATTATTACGACTAAAGAGATTGCGGCTGTATTTCCACAATTGCCACATCTTCTCAAGGTAGAGTCATTTGATGAGCTTATGGACTTGTTCCTCTTGGCTAGTCACTGGGTTCCGCCTGATACCCACGTTCTCAAGAAATCGACTTGAGAACGCGTACTTTTTTTGTCTCTTACTTTTTCTTCGAGTTACGAATTACCGCGCTAGTTTGTGAATACAAGCTTCACGTGCTACCGCCTATCTACTGTGTAGAATATGTTGTCTCCGGGTTATGATTGAGAATAACTTCTTCTCATTCATTCAATGTATGAATGTATTCAATTTTATTCTTGTTACAAGATGGGATTAGCTTAGAACTCTACAGCTGACTAAACTATTAAATTTAATCGAAAGATGAATTGTGCAATTTCATACATGCATACATCAGTGACTTATAATGACCTTTCTCACAGCACATTCAATAAATACATATATCCAACTTCAAGCCTTTACGAATAATTATTCCGTATATTCTAGATATCGTAAGTACTTGCCTGTATCAAGTACGGAAGACTCGCGGGTGTGAACTGATCTCGAAACTAAACCCTCCTAAAGACACGTGTGAATGGAGATATTGGACTTTGGGACTTCTAGATCTGTTTCCAAACTTTATGGTTTTCACGCTTTTACACTCCCCGCAAGAGATCTTTAGACACTTTCCTAGTGTAAAATTTTATGGTATTCATTTTGAAGTACAATATTAATAATGAGACTGGAAACTAAAGGTTGACCTACAACAGCACCTATGTGGACGCTATTTTTACGAAAAACTTGATTTGATTAGGTAAAAAGAATTATACTACTGACGATAAGGCGAAAAAAGCATTTAAGTATACAAAGGCGGCTCAAAATGAAAGACAAGAGTTGTAGTATGTAGCGAGAGCCCCAGCAGCGTCTATGTGCAATATTGCAATATCAAGAGGAAAAAAGGAAGTCTATCTACAATGGAATCCATTCTATTGAAGATCAGGGAGAGATATGGGTGACGAGTAACAATATAGATAGAAGAGTGAGAAAGCGGCGATAGACTCCGTGGAGAATGAGGATGTCGATATATATTGTTCCATTTAGAGATATAGTCGACCAGTACAGAGGAACTACTGGGAGAGAAAAAAAAACAATGAGGGTCTACTCTGGCGGAAGGCCCAACAACTCGCGCTGTAAGCGGAGTTTGGCTTCGTCATTGTAGAACGCCGCCATCGTTTTCTTATTCTCCGCCCTTCCAAAGTAGCGGCCATCTCTTCTATGGACAATTTTACCATCGTTGCCGTACCTCCGAGGAGCTTTCGGCTTCTGTTTTTTGGCAGAGGGGCCAACTTTCTCCGTGTCGCCTTCAGCTTCTGGCCTCTTACGCTTGCCACTCCGTACAGTAGTACGAGCGCGAGCAGCAGCAGCGGATGCCTTGGCTTTCAGACGCACGTTCTCGTCAATCTTGTATTGTTCCGCCAAGCGCCTTCGTAAATCTAGGCACATCTTGAAATAGATGTGGCCGTAGATTGGCTTCTTGGGGACATCTACCAGGCGACTGTAGTATTCGCCCCCCAATATCTCCCCAATTCGTTTGCACATCGGTTGTGCAAATCGAATTAACCGCTGAGCACTTCCCTCAGGGTCGATCTCCAGCGGCAGGCCCACCAAGAACTTGGCGTTATGAGCCACATCCGTCCACTCTTTCTCCCACGACTTCAAGACCACTTCCGCATATGCCGTGGTAAACACAGGCAAGTGTCTATGCAGGAAAGTGGCCTTTCCGTACTCCTCGTCCGCCAGGTCTCCCCAAGGATAACCCTGTGGGGGATTAGACACAAGCGAGAACTCAGTCTGGGGTGAGGGCCCTTCTTCTGGCTGCCCATCTAGCCGGGGTCGCTTTTCAGCGACATGGACAATCTCCACCTCGTTGTCATCGTCCACCTTCTTTCCCCTTCTTCGCTTTCTACCTCGCAGGACGGGAGAAGCTCCAAGAGCTACTCTGGCTACACCAGGCCTGGAAACCGCGTCAGGCTCTGGGAGCACGGTGCCTGCGCCGATGGTGTACACTTTCGTCCCATTAGGAAGAAGCTTCACCGCTGGTCCGTGTGGCTGAGACACACTGGCGACCATGTCGGACCCCTCACTGCCGCTAGCGGGGGTAGGAACAGAGACCTTGTCTTGGGGATAATCCGTGACGGGAATATCGCTCTGGTCTCTGGTGGAAGGCGGATGAGTACTCGAATCACCGCTTATTCTTTTCAGATCTGCTTCGTTGACCTGATAAACGAAGTCGTGGCCTAAGAGCTCGTATAAGGAGTCCACCTCATGAAGGTGCGACCACCTTAGCTCTCGAGGGAGCCACAATATTCTTCCTCCGAGCTGTCTGAGCTCTTCGATCACACCTGGCTCCTTACGCCATCTAATACTAGTATTAGCTGTTGAACGTAAGCATTTTAAGACGAGTAAACAAAGATAAACTTACGATGCAAAAATGGCGAGCTGCATAGGCGTTGCCAAACTCAGCGCTCGCGGCTCTTGGGCCTTGAAATCTCTAATTTCCTGGTCCTGAGATTGTCTAAATGCATTCTCGGCATTGCTTGGAGCCGAGCTTACGTCGTTGGTATGAAGAATCGGATCTTCGGGTGCTTCTATACATGTGTTAGTCTTCCCATAATTATGACATTGAAAAAATAAAGTATCACAAAAAAAACTTGAATGAAATGCAAATACTGGTAACAGCAAATAACAAACTGTAAAACCAAAAAAATAACAAAAGGACCACAAGACGAAACAAAGGATATTTGGATAATATTTATGCGTTTAATAATTGAGGAATATGTATAAATTCTTGGGATATCAACAGTGTCTTATCTTGTAAGGTGTGTAAGAGGTAGAACAAACGCAACGGGTCTGAATTATGAACTGGAAGTTCGTTGTCGTTTGGCCGGTCTCGAGGATACGGAGGCAGAAGGGGAAGTGTTCTTTTTCTTATCGTTCTTCTTATCATTCTTCTTACCGCTCTTCTTTTCACCTTTCTTCTCATTCTTCTTCTCATTCTTCTTCTCATTCTTCTTCTCATCCTTCTTATCATCCTCCTTGAAAAACTTACCACTTTTTCTTTTAGGGCGCTTAAAAACTCTGAGCACTTTTCCAGTGTTTTCGAGATTCCCAATATCTCCTGGACGTCGATGTGGCTTGCCGCCTTGATTCCCAACAAGGCTTTTGAGCGGCTTGAGTTGCGGGCTCACCTCGAAAATCTCCATGATTTCAAGGACTTTGTTCTGTCCGGCGAGGATGTTGGGTGCTATGTTGGTAGGTTTTTGACGACCAATCGGTTCAAAATATGCTGGTTTTAATATTAGCGAACAGTTAGAATTGTAAATGATTGTAGGGATATGTTATAGTAGATGGAAATACCTTGATGTCCAAGCTGGGGACCAGGTCCGCTTTCCTCTTCGATCTCAGGATTGGCATCGCTAACAGCAGATGGAGGGACAGCTGATCCATCATTATCGATCAATTGGACGTTGAGAGCGTCAAAATCGAGAGTACGAGTGTGAGAAGAGCTGTGGCCATCAAACGTGTCTCTCTCCGCTTGGCCGGTTTGAGAAGAGTGGTCTAGTGGGGCTTCGGCTGGTTTGGTTGCCGACATCTCGCTCCCGTTTGTAGCAGAAGGAGGTACAGATTGGAGAGGGATAGATGGAATGGTATCACGGACAAACACATTCGATGATGTGGCAATATCATTTCCAGCTTCTAAAGAGCCTTGAAAATGTTCATCATGAATGTCCGACATGTTGAGCTACGATTAATAATTAGTCGACCACTGTATTAATTTGAAAATTGAAGAATATTTCGTAGCAAAGACTTACCTGTAGAGGTGGATGCCCAAATTTGAGATATAGGTATGATACGCACGTTGAAACGTCGTGAAGGGTCGTTAGAATAGACTATCGTGATGATGAATGATGTTGCAGAAACAAGGGAAGAAGACAAATGAACGCCTCAAGAGAAGATATGTTTGATGAATAAATGAATTCGAGTTAAAAGGTTCAAGAAGTAGAAGGGCTCGAATATCCAAAAGAGGAGAGTGTTGTAGGAGGAAACTTCATAGAGAGTCCGATAGAAGCTGTTGCTTGAATATTTGAGAACCAAATGGTTAGATTGGTGGGATATCTTTGAAAGTGTGAAGCTAAGAAAGATTCTTATTGATGAAGATTCCTGTGGATTGGACTGTACGTGAAAAGAGTAACTACAGAGAAGGTGAAGCTCCTCAAAAGCAAAGCTGTTGTATACTGAAGAGTTAGAGATATATCCAAACTTCCATCGGAATGTTGATGGCTTGGAGGGTATCTGAAATTTATCTTCATTACTTACAGATATATTCGCAATGGGATAGTACGGTTTTCTTGAGAGAGATACTGTTCTGATTTGTTGTGATGAAGGGAAGTTGTAAAGACGAGAAAGAGGTTTCCACGGTGGACAGGGATCTTTTTTATAGTCCCCCAAAATTTCAAAAATTTCCCTTAGTCTCGTAAAATTTCCCTCTATGTCACATTGAGCGTGCAAAAAACATATTTCGCACGCAGTCGACCTGGAGCTTCGTATGAGCTTACGTTCATCATGGACCGCGAGCTGTGAATTCCGTGGAATATCGAAACAGATGCCTATACTCTCCGCTATATTACAATGCATGAATCTTTAAGATAAATCACACTAAAGAAGGATATGTAGAGATCTCAATGGTAATGCGTACATGATATAATTTAATGCGGAATAATAAGATATTTATTCACGCTTAGCTAAGTATCCATGCCTTTCCAGTTCTTCGTTGCATTGAACCCGATACCTCTCGTGGAATTCCCCATACCAGGTCCAAATGCCGTAGAAGGTGGCTGATGGGTCACAGCCCAACTGATAAAGATGATGATGAAGAAAACAATAAAAATCAAAAATCCATACGATAACCATAAAATATCTGCTGTTTCTTTCTGTCTTGTCCTTGCTGTCTCAATATCCTCCTCTTCATCCCCATATTCGTCCATTCTTCTCCTCTCTTCCCCCTGATCGCTAGGCGTGGAGTCTCGACTATTCAAACAATATCGTCTAAACAACTTCCATTCAGATCGTTGACCATCAGGCCGTCGGTATTTTTCGTCTTTGCGAGGTGGTAGAGGCGGTAGTTCTTGGTTGATCCGTTCTTCCCAATTCACTTCGACCCATATTGTTTCCAACTCGCCCGAACTGTCAGAATCCGTGTCGTCATCTTGAACTCTTTCGTAGCTATTGTTGGTCACATAACGTCGAACATCCCACCAGGCAGGTCGTCCTGCTTCCTTGGTTCTAGTTCTGCCTCTTCCTAGTTCTTCGAGTCTGATGTTCGCCGTATATCTTTCTCCGCGTGGTAATGGTGGGTCCCAAGTAATCGTATATGGGCTGATAGCCTCGCCATTTTGCGTGAGATTGATAGGAGGTAGAGGTTTGTTAAGATCCGGTGGGTCGATTAGAGATTGAGCTCGCTTCTTTTTGATTTCGTATTGTTTGCCGTGTACCAGAAGATTGAGGTAATGAGGTCGTTCGGCGGGATCGATGTTTTCATATCGAGGCATGATTGAGAGGAGATAACTTTACTCTTAACTCTTATGGACTATAGCGCAGGTCCCAAGCTTAATAGTGCAGTACCAGATTGCGAATAAGTTGGTAGATGATGATGTTCGTGGGAATTCTGGGATTATAAAATGATATGTCATGATATTGAGAAGCGCTGCCGAGAGAGATTAGGATGGTGTCTTGAGAAAGTGTTGAATTTCGTGTTGTTCCTGTGGTAATTTTCCAAAGGGCAATTCAATGCAACACATCAGGTCTGGTTTACGAGACCAGCAATTCCCTAATCCAGAAATACCACACACTCAACACTTCAGCGTTGCGCAAAAATGGTTCTCGCGGATTTGTACTCAGACAGATTAGGTCTTGGAACTAGGCACAGAAGTAACTTGGTCTTGCAGTTTTATGTAAATGGACTCCAGTTGATTGAAATAACTAGTCCCGAGTAACTACAAGCAACATGTGCATTTTAATTTTTGTCTCCAGACTCATGAGAGTCCTCACCATTCTTGCTTAGCTCCCTCTCATACTCCATCGCATAGCAATACCAAGCTCTCCACGCCACTAGATAAAGTCCCCACTCCACCTCTTTCCTCCTCTCCAACCTCGCCAGCAAAATCCTCTCCCAGAATCCCGATCCATCAATAACCCTAGGATCATTCTTCAATCTCGTCGTTAACTCCCCACAAAAGACCCGATTATGGATCGGATTATTTTCCAGATCCATCGCCATAAAATGCGGTCGTTGCTTAATCAGAAACATAAATACTGAATAAAGGTTATACATCTCTAGCTCGGTCAAGCCACCGAGAAGCTGACGTAGCTGTTCGAATGTGATATCACTGTGATTTACCATGATGAAGACTGGCTGTTCGTATTCTAGTTTTAGGAGGGATGGGCGGCCGCGATACCATTGTAGTACTGCACCTGAAAGGGGCGCGTCGGGGTGGTTACGGAGCCATCGTGGGATGCGAGATTTCTGCAGCTTTACGGGAGTGAGTTCATCAATCTCACTAACCCCCACCGAAGAGTCAATGTTAAGATCGCTTATATTCATCATGTACATTTTTATGATCGATTGGAAAAGGTGGATCTGACCGTTTGAGGTATTTAGAGCTGGGGCGCTCGCTGAGACTTTTGAACTTCTTGTCTAAAGGATCTGGTGTAATACGGGTGCAAACTCGCCAGAAACGTTTCGCAAGATAGTCACAGAGCATGGTTTTTAATGGTGGGTCTGGTGCTCAAACTTCAAAATACGAAACCATATCTATTCTGTTCGCTAGTTTGAGAAACAGGATCTAGGGAGCCTTCGAGCTTTAAGTTGCAAATTGAAGGTACGATCAAAAAGATAGACACAAGAACAACGAGCGTGACCAGAATATAGTTCGAATTCTATATCCGATGCTTACTGTTACAGAACAAAGAAAATCGACCTCAATATACAATTAAAAACAAAATTACGGATTTAGTTGAAGATGAGATATATTATATTTGCTTCAATGAGCGGAGAGATACAGGTTTCAAATAGTAATAAATATTGAAATCATGATCGCAAGTTCGGTGATGTAAGAAAAACGAGAGATAGTAACATAATCGCTCTTAGAGCTGATCGTGAAACATAATTGACATGCGTAACTTGCAATTCGATGAAGAGATAATTGATTAATGTTTTGGTGGTATTCGAACGAGAAAATATCATTGAAGTAGCGCGTAGACCGAAATATTGATGAGTGCCGTAAAACCTATCGAAAATGCTTTGTGACTACTCGATAGTCCATAAGTTGACTCCATTGTTATTCGACTTGTCGTTTCCACCCGCCTATGATCATTTTGTCATAAGAAGCCTGGTTTGTCTTCGTGTTCTCCCCAACGGCGATTCAACTATCTTCTGTTTCTTCTTCTTCTTCTTTTGTACTCGCATATTCCTCTTGATCGCATAGAGTTTCTCAAGCAGCTTATCGCCCATCAATTTTTCCATGAGCCCCTCGCAAGTTTTGTAAAGCAGATACCCAGAAAGTTGATAATTCCCCATCGTGTAGACACGGTTAGAAAGTTGATCCCAAGGCTTCCATTGTTCCACTGTCGCCCTCAAGAACATCTCGTTACCTTTGGCTGCACGAAGTGTCTTCGTGAGCAGGGTGGCATAGTTTCTCATGCCGATATTGATCTCTTCTGCCAATCTCTCACGAGTCTCTTTGCGGTTATAGTTCAAGTCGAGGAGATTCTCCTTGTTCCAGTAACGGCGTTTCAGAGCGTGTTTGAGATGTTTGATGACTGATTTGTCAATACCCAGCAGACGAGCGTATGCATGATAGGGGGGGTTGACGGGGAGATTGTGGAGGTATCCGAGTGGGTCATTGGATTTACTAGGCTTGGTAGCGACGGCGTACCATTGGGGGTACTTGGCGCTTTTGTAGACCGGTTCGATTGTGGGTTCAGGAGACTCTTGCTTCAAGTTGGGGATTGGCTCGACGGCAGGTGGCTTGGAGATTGGCTCGAAAGTAGGAGGTTGATTTTCAGAGCGCCAGTGGACTGTGATATGGGTTCCGATTCCAGTATTCTCAGGAATACTACTGAAAGCTGGGAGTTGGATACCGCCTGTAAAATGAGAGGCCATTTCGTCGGCTTGTACCTTAAAGCGAGATTCAAAGGCGAAAGTGTGGCTGGAGACTGAAAGTTGGCTTCGAGGCTATGCGGAATTGGTTTTAGGACTATCGAGGACGGCCTTCGGGGAAAACTCTACCAAGCAGACAATTAATAGTAGGATGCGAATGAAGGCTAGATTTGGAAGCTTGTGACTAAATGTGGAAAGAAGAGATCTTCTAAAGAAGATTGACAAGAATGATAATAAAAGTCAAGAATAGGATTTGTGGATTCTGCTCTCAGATCGTGAGAGCGACATCATGATTTCTGAAATACAAAGCTTTGTTGATACAATAACCTTCGTGAAATCAATATTCCAAACGCTGTTCATATAATTTGACAAAATGATGGCAAGAAACGATAGGGATAACCTCACGCGCGAAAGCTATTACCCCTCCAATCCTTCTCCGTTTCCGAGCTCGTCGCTTCCAACCAAAGTATTCCAGCCAAAGAGAGTTGGAAAGAACCCTGGGATGTTCCTGAGAACGACAACCAGGATGCATACAATGGAATAGAAGAGAATGAGTTCGACAACCGACCCACTATGAGCAATCTCCTGTTCTGCGTTATATGCGTGAATAGTAGCAGCCTGGGTTGGCTCCGTGGTTGGGCGATAGGGTTCGATAATGTCCTCACCGCTCGTAGAGCTAGACGAACCATCAAGAAGCTCCGTGACTCTGGTATCCACCGGCCCATCATCAGATTCATAACCATCCTGTGCTTGTGTCGAACTCCAAGTTGGGGTTTGAACAAGTCTGGGTGGGACGAATGCTGGATTCTGATAGTTGTCAGTATACTCGTCATTTCCAAAGACTGCACGGTTAGAGATACTGGATTCTTGTCGTGAAAGTTGCGGTGGGTAAGGACCGTCACGCCAAGAGTAAGCTCGTCCAGGGTTGGAGTTCGGGCGGAATTCCATTTCCCAATGGTAACTGGCTTGTGGGCTAGCGAGAGTATCTGGTTGTTCACCAGGGTAAGAGTGAACGTGTGGATGGCGAGCAGCGGAGCGCATCTCGTTCAAGATATTCTGACGAATATGGTGAATAAGACGTCGCTGGCGTGCTTCAGGGTCATCAGCGGGATTGACTCTGTGATGAGACATTGCTGCTGTTTTGTTTTGTAGATCTGTGGGTTTCCGGTGGGTTCAACTTCTCCAAAGCGGGAATTCTGAGAGAGTGTTACTGGTACCATGTATCTCAGCGTATATTCCACAGGAGAAGCGGGTAAGAAGCTTTAAAATACCTACTTGACGTGATAATCCTTTCAAATGCCACTCCGTCAGGCAGGCCCGAGCGAGTTTTTAGTTTGTGAGTGAGATGCAGATAGACGTATGTTGATGGTGATATCGTGATGATGCAATTGTGATAGTGTCGTTGACACGATTGAGGATTGCTATTAGCGGTTTATAACGTCCATATGCACAATATTTCACTGTTGCTAATAGCTACTATCATGCGAATGTCACTGTAGCATTTATTCGTTCTAATAACAATAGGGCAGGGTAATCTTGCGGTCAGGGCAGGGCATATGTTAACCAGACTACAGGTAGACTAATAACTTTTCATTATCACTACGACAACATTCAACGCTCCTCGATGTTTCCCCAAAGGTTGTTCAAACTCTCGGCTAAAGTAGGGTGAGCAAAAGTCGCATCCCTCAATTGCGAATATTTGACACCTCCCATCATAGCAATCTGTACCATACTCATAATCTCACCTCCTTCGATACCGAGGCAAGTGAATCCAAGAATCTCCTCTGTTTCTAGATCCACCACCGCTTTCATGATTCCTCTCGTCTCATCTGTTTCCAAAGCTCGAGCTACCCATGTCATCGGCATCTTTGCTACTCCAATCTTGCGATTTGGATATACTGTCTTCACTTCGTGCTCATGCACGCCAATGTGACCGAGCTGTGGGTCAGTGTATACGGTATACGGCACCATCCTGTTTTTAGTGGACAGTTTAGGTAGTGAAGGGTTTAGAAGATTGTTCTTGATGATGCGATACTGCAGTATTCATTAAAAAAAATTAGTAACTGATGGAGAGAAGACTTGCGAGAGATATTATAATATATATAAACTCACATCATCATAGGATATATGGGTAAATGCTGGTCCTCCCTTGATATCTCCCATAACGAACACGTCAGGCGAGGTTGTTTGAAGAGCTTCATCATACTTGATAAATCCTTTATCGTCGGTTTCAATCCCACCAGCCTTTGGATCAAGGGAGTCGGTATTTGGAACTCTCCCAGCGGCCCATAATAAATGGGACCCTAATACGGATTTATCTTCCCCGCGTTTCGTAGATTGATAGACGAGCTTCATCTTCATCCCTTCTTCATCAACCGACTCGAGTCGAACAGCTTTCATCCCAAGCTCCAATATCATACCATCATCCTCCAATATCTTTTGAACTTCTGTTGCGATATCTTCATCTTCACGACCGAGAACCTGAGTTCCTCTACCCACGACCGTCACATCCGCGCCCAACCGTTTGAAGAGCTGACCGAACTCCAGACCGATATACCCACCTCCCACGACAATCAATTTCTTCGGAACTTCTCCTAATTCCATGATACTAGTCGAATCCAATATCCTTGACGGATCAATATCCCTTACCCCGGGAATATTTGGATCAGACGGCCGACATCCAGCATTGATAAAAACATTCTCAGCAGCGAACTGCTCCTCCTCCCCGCCATCCTTGGGAGTCAAAGCGATAGTTTTCGGCCCAATGAACCGTCCGATACCATACTTGACTTCAATCCCCGCTCTCTCTAGCCTCCCTTCACTACCGGTCCTGAATGAAGTAACGATATCCCTCTTCCGACGGCGAATCTTCTCCATATCGATCAGCCCTCTTACTCCACCAGCTGCTGTAGCGGCGGTAGCGACGCCGTAGTCGTTTCCGCGGTTGGAGAGGTACGCGACACGACCGCTTGCGATCATGGTTTTGGTGGGTGTACAGCCGTAATTGATACATGTGCCTCCTATCGCAGCTCGTTCGATTATCAGGACCGAGCGGTCTTTGAAAGTCGATTTGAAGGCTTGAGCTAGTGGTGGGGCAGCTTGGCCGGAGCCTAGAATGATTGTATTGAAGTGTTTTGGAGCCATTGCAAAGCGAGGCGATATACGCATGCGGATTTTGCAGGATCTATTTTCGGATTCGACCAGTGCAGAACTTCTACGTTACGGATACGAGCGTGCAAGTTGAAGGAGCGTTGGTGAGGTTGGGGACCTGACCTTTATAGATACTTATCGGAGGAATCGAACGGCGGGGTAGTTTAACATCTTATTCCCTTCGAGTCCCGCTACATTCCGCTTAGCATGTTATGTTGGTTGGGCGGGGGTGATTACTGATCGATCACCAAAGCGATCTTTATGCCTCTACGAACCAATTGTAGTATATTATTTCGAAAACTTTATCAAAGTAAGCTTTCGGATATATTATTGGATCTCAACATAAGCAAAAATCCAGTAGATACGAGTGACCTCAAATTGCTTGCAGCTGAACAAAGAAACTCACTCTTGGAGCTTGTGTAACAGCGCTCAATGACGTCACATTCTCACCAACACATTCGAACTCTCCAAAGGTGCACGTGTATACTACCGACGACGCGTCGAGGCGTTGTTGGTGGTATTCGAATATGATTTTACATAGTCTGATTTGACAACATCTTTGATATCAGACAGGCTCCTAATCTCATATGATATGATAAATAAATAATTTTCATTATCTCGAGATCTCATTTCCTAGATCAGGAAACCTGCAGTATTCATCAATACGTCGAGCGCTCTCAGGTAAACCAACCAATGAGATCCTTCGAACCGGAAGCACGAAGATGAATCGGAGGCCAATTACGATTGGCCTCAGTAGCTACCGATAAATTCTCAATACTTGATATGAAGAGAAAAGTCATAGCACAAAATCCGTAAACCATAGCCTTTCCAACCTCCACAACGCCATATTTTCAAAGAACACGAAGTACTAATGACACCAAATTTTTATACGTGATCTTAGTCGAGAATACTCAAAGATCTGCTTCAGAGCTGCGAGGTACTTCACTATAATATAACCAAATGTTAACCAAACTCACGCCATATAACACTCATCATAAGCAAACTCACTTTAGTTCCGTAGCTCTCTCCTGATAAAGAAAGTAGATTGCGCACCAAAATAAGATGAGCGTGGAAACGATAACTGGAACCAATGAGCCTCGAGCACGTTGATGCTCGTCGTATTCATGTCCATCCGATTCATATGGATCTGGGGACTCCGAAACGCTAGTTTCACCCCAGTTACCATCTTGATGCATGGTAGGATCAATGAAACCGTCGTTCGCATGCTCGAAAAGATCATCGATATCTTCGGGATAAGCATCATCACTATATCGAATGATGACAGCTTTACCAAATCCTTGCTCTCCATTTTCTTCACTTTTGAATACTTCCGGTAGAGTACCATCACCAAAGATACTTTGGCAAAGATCGTCTTTGTTATTCTTCTCGTATGACTTGACGGTTTTTTCCAGATCAACCATATTAAAGGCAACCGGATGTGGCATCTTTCCCATACTGATGGCTTTGGCAATGGTGTATGGAACATCCGCCTTCCATTCTCTTTCTTTGGCTACGATGAGTTTAACCTCAGCTTTAATCTTGAGAGTGAGTTGAAAAAGAATCCAACTCAGTTCAGAGCCTTCAACGTGAGCTTGGAGTGCGTTAGTGCAATCGTCTCCCAAAAAACCGAGAAATAGGTTGATGATATCGCAGTAATCATTTCGCGATTCTTTATCTTTTAGATTCAACGAGTCTAGCGTCATGTGGTGCGTGATCAGAAAGGCGATAAGTTCTTGGAACTCGCGGTATATCTCATCTGATATTTTCAAAACTCGGATCATTTCCGCTTTAGAGTAATTTCCGGACTTAATTGTAGCTGGGCGTTGGTGGTGAATTGTGACTCCTGGAACATATGACCGAGGCTTGTAAGCCAGGGTGTGTGCTGGATCCGGTGGAGAACTAAGGAGTAAGCTCGAAGGACCTCCGGTTTCGTCTTTAAGAAGACCTGGGTCTTCATTTTGGACAGTATTTTCTTCTTTTGCGTGGATGTGAGCATTGGCAATCCCTGGATGCTTTTTATTCTTCGCCATTGGCTTTGGGGTGGATCGAGCCGGCATAATAGTCTATTCTCTAAGTATATTAGTCCAATCTACTTTGGCGTATTACAAAAGCATGTCTATTTTTTTTGAAATTACAACTTTCGAAATAGAAAAGAGACACAAAAAATTTAAAATTGAAACAACATATATCCATATCGGGATGTTAATGCGACTTCCCGAGAATGAGCACGG
The DNA here is from genome assembly GCA_012184315.1 of Arthrobotrys entomopaga. Classification (NCBI taxonomy): domain Eukaryota; kingdom Fungi; phylum Ascomycota; class Orbiliomycetes; order Orbiliales; family Orbiliaceae; genus Arthrobotrys; species Arthrobotrys entomopaga. Next base: position 171,945 of record LDDX01000242.1, read on the forward strand.
AGCCATGGAAACTCGCCTCGAGTATCGAATCGACATGAAACTTGTCAATTGGAAGCGCTTTAGTTCCCCGACGTTGTAAATGAAAACGCTTAACAATAGCTTGGAAGCAGAAATAGCAACGTACCAAAGAGTCTGTGGCAGCGCTGTACAACTAGTTAGGCAGCTCTGGTTCTAGAGCTAGCGATGTTGCTGGAGGACAGGCTGATCGGGAATCAGTGAAAAAAATGAGTTCTTTTATGGAATAAAGAATGATGGGTTTATCGTATGTCTAACCGCTAAAAACGTTTTGGCCACGTTGATGAAGCTAATGAATGAAGTTGGATAGAATGGAAAGAGAGCAGAGGGAGCTAGCTGAGAGCTAACGTCTGCGTTGCGGCCGACGTTATCGACGTGCTTCTCGCACAACACAAAGCACTAACATAATAAACAGCAGGCATTCAGACGTATTCCAGCAATCTTCTCGGCATCAACCATCATCATCACGTCTCCATCATCATCATTCCCCAATAAGCTGCCAACGTTCTAATATCGTTAAGACTTTTCCCTCTTTTATCTCATTCGTTGGTGCCAAGACCGCTCTTTCCCAAAATGAGTACGTTCTTCAAAAGCAAGCAGAACTTTAGCTCCTCTGATGGCACGCCCTCTGAAGCCCAAATGATCAAGCCAGAGGAAGAAATGCCAGTCCAAATCCCTGTCCAAATCCCTGTCACTTGCATCAAGCCTATCGCTGTGGGTTCCCATCTGAAAAATCCCACCATTGCTGTCATCTGCCGAGCTCTCGGTTTGACTGATGGTGAATACGACATTGTCCGAGACGCACTTACAACCGCCATTCAAAATTCGGATATCCTTCGAACTGTCGAGCTTGACATCAACAAATCCAGCCAAGAGGATCGGGACGCCTTTTGTAACGCCATCAGTAATGCTCTCACGTCAGCTGTCCCCAAGGACTCGCTCCTGTTGAAGAAACTCACCGTCTTGCACGAAGATGTTGCACCCTGGCTGATCTATAAATTGGCTCTTTTCCGTCGCAAAAAGATGAAGAACGGTACCAAGCACGACGGGGCTGAGACCACCAACGACGAATTATCCATCATTAACACGTCGTTCGGATCTGTTGACGGCACGACGGGCCCAATATCGCTCGAAGGTGAGGGTGTTGGAATTCTCAATGGGGATTGTGTTGCCCAAGCCAATCCTAAAGAGGGAATAACACGCCAAGCTAGCCCGGAAAAGGTAACCACAGACCAAGCAGAAAATACCGAATCCGGAGCCAACAACAGCACTGTTCGCGGGGAGAAGAAGCTTGAAAGTAGTGGAAAGGTTCTCGCAGCTGAGAAGCGGGGCGGTGCATCCGATGGAGAGCCAGGTCGTGGTGCGAGAGAGAATGGAAGTCCAGCTATCAAGTCACAGACGGTTTCGAAGAACAAGAAGAAGAAGAAGGGCAAGAATGTGGCTGCTGCTGCAGTTGTTGCGAATACGGAGAAGGAGGATACGATCCAGAAAACCGACTGGGCTCAGATGGCGGTGCTAGCCATATCAACCATGGTTCTCTTCTTATACGCCCCGGTTGCGTACGAGATTGTGCGTGGATACTTTTAAGAGATCGTGAAACTATTGTATATAGCAGATCGGAGGGTTATATAAGAAGGGTTAACTGAATTAATGCGCATATGCTCGTGTGATACCGCAATTGCGGTACTGTATGTTAAAGCGACAGAAAGTAGAGCAGATATATAATAAAGAAACCAGAAGTGAGCTGGTGTTCAGGATGATGTAATGTGAAGAGTATGTATGCTTTATATAGTTTCTTGCCGGGAGCCGACGTGGTAAACAAAGCCAAAGCATTGACGCCATGGCGATATATCGCCATATCGATAGCCTTTAAGAAAGAGAGATATACGGCAAAATTTAACACGGTTACCAGTTCGTCATATCAAGCTACCAGGACATCGTATTTTGACTCTTTATCGTTTCTGTATCAAAGACATTCCTTCCATGTGGTCTTTCGTATTCGTAGTTTTAAAGTAGAAAGGGTTTTGTTTTGGCATGAGACTTAATTGCCCTATAGCTATAGCGACGCTGATAATATATCTCTCTGAGAAAAGCGATGGAGGTACTCGAGGTTCCCAACGCACAAAATACAACAAGATCACTTTGCTTGTCGCAATAACCCTCGGACATTGCCGGGTTGGTCACGCGTAGCATTATAAGACTTACGCGCGAGATCCGAGCACAAGAAATTTGATGTTTTAATTCTTGCAAACAGGTCACGTGTCAAATCTACCCCTCATCTTCATTTAATAAGCTCGCAATGGAATGATCAATCGATGGTCGAGTAACCATAGATAGTTCAGTTTAGAACGAGATTTCACGATTCTTGTAGTTCATACTGCACAGCTATAGATATAATGATTCAAAGGGTCCCTAATCCATCATGCATGAATGAAGCTTGATATATAGATGTAGATACATGACTTTGGCAGTGATCGACAACTATGCAACCGTAAAATCCTTAAAAGACCTAGGATCAATGCTCATGCATCTCGTGAGAAAACCTTAGTTTTATCTGGTTGGTTCTTTAGTTGTATTGTTGGTCGTAAAGCTGCTCAGCTTGCTGTTTGGCCGCGTGACGAGCTCTGAGCTTGTCAATTTCATTGAGACCATGTGTTTCGACAAGCTTGTCGGCCTCGGCACCGGCCAAACCGGCAAAGATTTCCTTGGTCAAGCCGTGGCTGCCTCCGTTTCTCTTTTCATATTCTCGGGCAGCTTCGAAAGCAGCAGCGCCGGCGATGAGCTCATGACTATATAAATCAATCGTTGGATTAGAATCTAAAAAGATAACGCGTTTGCAAATACAGGAGCTTTTTATCTTACCTCCACTCGGCTTTATGGGTTTGCCCACCGTAGACCTGGGCGTGAGCGTCTTGGTGGTCACTGGATCCGTCAACTATCATAAGGAGGACCTGTTAGTACTTGCTTTATTTCAGGTGTAAAGGCTCAATGGGTGGAAACAGTAGTAGCATCACATACACCAACCCATATTGATTGTTATTTAATGACTGATTGATTGAAAAACGTTTAATTTGTTGTATTGATTAAGGCGGGATTGCAGAGTCGATGGGGAGAGGAAGGGTACTTTCAAACTAGGAAACGGTGCAGATTCAGGGCCCTTTTATACCTTCAAAAGCGGAGAAAAATACTAGTGCTTTCGATTATGAGGGAATTTCAAAAACCAATCAGCTCGTTCAATGACGCCCGAAAGGAACAAGTGGGGTCATGTCTACACGCATATGTATTTTCGCGCCGGGTTTGGAAAGTATATCAAGCTTTGGACAAGCTTCCTGGGCGAGAAGCTTGTCTTGTTGAGGTAAAGGTATATGCATTACGCGTTCCGTTGGGTGAGGGGTACATTTACGAGACTTGATTATGCAAAAGAAAAGAGAGTTCACTGCAAAAAAAAGTCCAGGATAGGGTACATCACGTCAGAGAGCTAGAGGAGAAGCGGGGTAGAAGGGTCAATTTCAGCTGAAGAGCTAACCGACTTCTGCCATGCTCCTGTTGGGATAATGCTTGCATTGATAGACCACCGAGGTGTCCCGAGACAATTCAGGTTGGAAAACTTGCAGGTTATCCTCGGCGTTAACGGTTTAGTTCGTGTCGAAGCACCACTCCCAGTACAAGGATACACGACAAAATAGACAGTGGCGCAGTTCTGCTATCGCCAATCACGCTGGGATCTTTGAGGCAAAGTTATTTTCAGCATCATCCTTTCAATGAATTATCTTCAATCTTTCTCTCCAGAGAATTTAGAGGAGGCGGAAATATGCTTCGAAGCATACAATTGAATCTTAATCCCGTCTCTGTAGATAGTGTGACGTCAGCAGCATCCAGCTCGATCGCGTTTGCAGTTGCAGTTGAAATCGCGGCGTGTTGTGGCAAACTACCCCTCTCTTCGCCTGCACCTCAGCTACCTACCCCTCACGCAGCTGCACACCAGAGGCCCTGAAATTAAGGAGAACAGGGTCCACAGAAACGATTTAGCAGATTCGAAAAAGTCGAAGACCAGTTCTAAGGCTTATATTTGGAACTCCAGGGCATAGGTGCATGGCTATCCATGAACGAGATGTACCGCTTGAATTTTCGGAGCTATGGCTTGCCATGTAACGTTATATGTATCACACCACAGCTACCAGACTGTACAATCATGTCGGGTCTCATGAGATAATAATTTGGATTTTGACATCACAGTCCTGGCCTCCCGAACAACCTTGAGATTCTATTCGCTGCGATGGGTCCTAAGCTAATCTCGCTTCGATTGGTCGCCGTCGGATTTGGGCTGGGCACACGAAATAGCAAGTCGCGCATCCTCAGCCAGTTTGATGGCATTTTTGGCTGTTCTACGTACTTGGTGGTCTCGTTTCCAGCCTGCCTTTCGCTGGCCCACAGGGCTGCCGCAGGTACTTGACGAGTATTCACCATACTTGATGAGGGTAGCGAAATGATCTGAAGCGCGCTTCCCATCGATTGATCGCGATTCTGACCTTTAATTGAGTTCGCATTAATATTTGGAGACTATAAACAGCCCAGGTCCAAACGACCCTCCCACGCCAAGCACGGCTTAGTAAGAATCCAACAATGCAACGCAGTTTCTCCAGCAGACTCCTGAGTCCCTGCTCCAACTTGTCAGGTATATATATATTTGACTATCGGATCAGGTATTAAAACGAGACAACCTTTTCGGCCTAACACAACTAATTGCAATTTAGTGTTCAGAGATTTGGGGGACTGTGAATTGGCAAGTTTCGAAAGTGGAGAACGAGATTCCTGGATATTAGGTTGCTTAGAAACCAGATCTTTGTTTTTTTTTTTTTTCTTCCTTTTAAAAAAGGGGTAAACAGAATTTGGCTAAGAGAAAAGAAATATGCTCATAAAATGCTGCTAGGCTCGCTAATCGTATCAGTCTTTTAATATGAAGCATATCTACAACAAACCTGAAATCTGCCAAAGTCGTCATCGAAGAGCTCAACCATGCCAAGAAATATGGATTTCAAGAAGCCATCGAAAGATCCAGATGCTACTCAAGTTCTAAGAAGAAGCACACGTGTCCAAAAACCCCCAGTTACACCTCAATACGCGCATGGCATATTATCTGAGGGTTCTAGCGATGAAGGTATCGTACCAGAGAAACCCATTACCCACCAGTCTCCCCAGTCACCGTCCTGGAAAGCCATCAACTCTCGTCCTCTTCGTTCAGCTACAGTTGAAGAAGAACCCTCATCCAAGAATCCAGAAGCTCCCACTGTGGGACTTGAGGTATTCCGTCTGAAGCACAAAAAGCCTGATGGTATCGCATACAAGTCCCGATATACTATTGAAGAAGCCGCAGAGCTCTTACAAATCACAATATCCGAAGCTGAGGAGATAAAAGAGGCCATCCATAACGCTTTATCATTGAATACTGATTTGCTTAATACGAATCTCAATATATCTCCAATATCTCAGAAGATTGAATGGTGCGAACGGCTCACAACAGCGTTTCGTGGAACAATCAGTCGCAGCGTCTTGAGAAAGCTAGATAATCAACAGAATCAAGATCTCGCTGGCTATACAGTCTTCAAATTTGGGCAAGAACGCAAACAGCGTAAATATCATTCTACGTTTACTCACAAAAGAACCGATGAACCACCCATGTCTGTTGTCGCACCTAACCCGCACATACGGTCCCAGAAGAAACCAGAAATGCAATCGTACGCACAGCCAAAACCTCAGGCAGAACCTAGAGATGATACTATGACTGTAGTTGAGCAATGCGAGACACCAGCGAGCTTTCCAATTGATATCCCGGTAGTTAGATATACGTTTAGATCTTCAGATAAATCAAAGCAGCAATCTTTGTGTCCCAAACGCGATATAGCACCGAAGGCTGGACCGAGAGAATCTACTTCTACTGTTGCACACGACAGAAACTCCTCTATGAATTCGGCTGCAAACACACACGGGAAATTTTTCTCAAACGAGATTCCTCGAGGGCCACGGAGCGACCGTGACCGTGACCAGCGCCACGTGCAATCAGGCAATCCAACTAAGAAGCAACGCTGCGGCCAACAACAGAAAGCCAGGATAAGGGAGGCTAGAGATACATTGGCAACACGCAATCCGCAAAATGTACGAATTAGACCAGAGCTTTCTTCTGTCCAAAAAAATGGCCAAAAAACCCGCTCCAAGTACAATAACTTGAGATATTGTGATGCTGCTATGGTTCAAAAGGCGTTTCAACTAGTCGTTGTATTTTGCTTGCCGCTGTTATGTATCCTGATGGTTGTTGTGGTCATGGGGAGGTAGATAGTATACTTCAGGCCCTGAATACTAATCCATAGATCAAGCTTAACATTCTATTATAAGAATGAGAAGGCCAGAGACCAGCTTTATTGTGCTTAATAGCAAATCAAATTTGATAGTTTAACTTCTAGTAGGAAAGCCATAGCATATATCCAGGATCAGGCGTAGGATACTCAGGCATATCGAGTAGCGCAAACTTTCTAATAATGTCAATATTATATCTCACTCTGCTCATCAGTTAATACAGCCAATCCATCTGTTCTCTTATAGAGCTTTTAGACATACATCTAGGAAATAGACAATCATGAACCGAATACATCTGACCCTGATAACGTGTTGATACCGCCCATATGCAACAAAGGGTCCAAATTACTCTATTATATTAGTTGTTCGCCTTCTCAGCTCTACAAATTTACATCTGCACACGCATTCTCCACACAAACTCCTTCTCTCTTGTGTTATAACGTTATATCATAACGCAACTCGCGATACTATCACCAATATTAACATCTCGTTTCATTCCAATATACACCCTGATGGCAAAGAAAGTAGAAGACACGAGAAGCCCCAAGATACGCAAATCTAGCAAGCAAGACCAGTTTACTGAGGATCTAAATGAAAGCGAAAGTCAAGAAAGCTCGCAAACTTCCATTACTACAACAACTTCATCTCGTACCAAACATCCCAAAGTCCTACGCGTCCACAAAGATAACCTCGCCCGTAAAAGGAAACCAAAGGCGCCCAAGAACTTTACCCTAATACTCGAACGACCAGATGGGGTCCCACATCACTCGTACTATACCAAAGAAACGGTATGCGATCTTCTAGACATCTCCAGCGACGATTTCATCCATATCACAAAGATTATGGATGGTATCTTGGAAGAGAACCAAGAGCTTTGCGAGATGGACCATACCAAGGCAACCGATGAGGCCAAGCAGCAATGGGCGGATCGTATGACCGCGGGTTTGCGAATGTTCCTAGATAAACCGGTTCTTCGAAGATTGAACGAACGTGAACATGCGCGGGTGGGCTTTCTGTTGTTAAAACGAGCCCTGGCCAGAAAGACGGAGAGTCGCAAGGGCAAGCTTGGCAAGGGTAGAAAGGCAAAGTTCGATTTTAGTGCAATTCCCGAGAGTGATGGCGCAGCTAGTTCACCGATACCGACTTCTGTGAGGGCGACGAAGAGAAGAGGCTCGCAGGAATCCCCCAATAACCCCGAGGATGAAACTCCACCCCCAACCCAATCTGAATCCCACATAACAGGTATCGTGAAAAAGAAACGAAAACAGAAATCAGCACCGAAAAGGTCCCTTGCATCAACGACGGCGGAGACCATTGAACCTCTCAGTCCAAGCTCGGAAAAAGCTGAAGATACCCTTATCTTCGAGGTTTCTCCAGAGCTGATAGCTAAATCACAGCGTCGAAAAAAAGCAGAGAAGAAAGAAGCCGCGGAAAAGATACACCGACTTTTCAATATATTTTGCTTGTCTATTATTGTTTTATCTCTGTGGGGGATAATGTTCATGCTCTTTTTAGTCGTCAAAGGGCAGGCATACGCCCACGAACAGGCCGCCAGCTTATATCAAGGTATCAGAAATAGGAGCATGGCTCTATTAGGAGCTTGAATAGAGACCCTCCGTCACGATCGTTCAATTAGATGAGGATCTCAGGATAATATATCATATCGCTTTAGGAATTAGTTAATAGAGAATAATTAACTGTGATCTGCAATGTTTCCTAATACTTCAACTCGATTCATGGCTCAGATTTTATGTATAGAGCCCTAAGACCTTCTTAGTACGTTACATGTAGGAAGCATATAAGCGCTTAAAAAACTTATATTGCGACCCAGCTATCTCTGGCTTTTTCATCACCATCATACTTATCTCTCCGACCATCAACTCCCAATCATCCTAGTCTCGAAGCCAACAGCTCATCTGACCCGAGACTCCAACCATCCCCTACCTAAGGACCTGCATTTCGTCATTCTCTCTCTCACGTCTCTCCTCATAAACTATCAATCTTCGAAAGAAGTCTCATCCGCTCGGTTCCTTTTAAAAATGCCTCCACCGGTTTGGGATGGAGAAGGGGAAGCCTCAGGCTCATCTGGAGGAAGTATATCCGCTGGAAATCTTCGAGGCCCACTGCAAGGTTAGCCCAAGCCGAACAACCACGAAGAAAATTTGGGACCCTAACTCTCTCTCTCTCGGATTCAATTAGCGGAGTCAAAGAAATTGGGCCCAATGGTGGCTTCCGACACGGAATTGAGGAAGCGAGGATTCGTCCTCTCAGCGGAAAAGCCATATGGAATGCCTACCGAGGGTCAAGAAACACGCTTCCGACGTGACATTGTTATGGAAAATCTGGGAATTACGGGCAACGAACTCCAGCAAATACGCGACGCTATCGTCAAAGCCCTTTTTCTTGATCCACAATTCCAAAAACAGCTCTCGTCAGTCAATAACGAGAACAAAGAAAACTGGTGCAAAGATTTAACCGATTTCTTCTACATCGCTCTTCCCAAAGACATCCTTCGACATTTGAACGCCCATCCTAGAAGAGATCTCGTCGGCTACACTTTGTACTGCTACGCCAAGCGTATAAAATGGGATAGTGCAAATAGAAAGAACTGGGAGGTCATCCAACGGCGGATTGGAAATACTCTAGTCAGGGAACCAGGAAGTCTTACTCCGCGTTTTTCGAAATCGTCACCAGTTCCCCAGAAATCTGACCCTACATCTTCACGAGAGCACATCAGGGAGATTGAATATCAAGGCGACTTTGACTGCACTCGCAACAGTCAACTAGGGATTGAGAATCGCAGAAAATCAATGCTAGGGTATGGTGAAAATAGCAGTTTCGATCTGGAAGATGATGGAACAGGTTCCGGTTTACGAGCGTTTGATTTCAGAGCAGGACCGATGTCTTTAACCAAGGGGAAATATCGTAGGGTCGGAAATACCCGATACCAAACGAGAGCAGAAGCCAAGATACCGAACTTTGGAGGAGGAGAGAATAAAGCGGCTTCAAGTCCGTCACGCTCCACTTTGGACGTGGCTCATAAAGCTGTAACCATCATATTTGTTCCCATAATTGCCATGTCTCTCGCACTTCTCGCTGGGGTCTTATTTTTTTCGGTTTGGAACTACAGGCCTCTTGCTCAGGTGTCTGCTTGGGCTTGGGGGTACAACTCATGATTCCAGCAGGATAGTCTACTTTCCGTATTGGCCCCTTTAAGTGATCTGACACATATCGAGCCGGCTTTCTGCTGTTTCTACATATTACCATCCTCAAAATAGATATCTCTCATCAAGTCCCAACCACTCGCTTTCATAATATCACTCCTCTCATGCATACTTAAGTATGTAACCAGAAAATAAATATGTAGTGCATTCGGTATGGAAATCCAAAGCAGACCATATTCATACTTTCAAATAAAATTCTGTGAGAGATTATTATATTGCTCATCGAAACGTGCTAAATTTTATTTGAAACGGAGCTAAGTATTTAAATATGAATTTTCTGGATCGTTGATACAGATAAAATGATTCTTACGACCCGCCAGTATAGAGTTCGCCACTAGATATGCACATTATATATATACACGTCGTCGGTCACAAACTTCTCCAGAATCGCCGTATATCTTGAATAACTTGAATCGAAGCCAAAGACTGTATAATATAATATGTCGTATAGTGACTTGGATCGCCATCCCAATATGCATTTTTTTCAACCATGCCTTAACTTGACATTCTCCTCTAGAATCTTCCAAGGGCTTCCTAGTTGAAGTATACTTCCTATTGATTTAAAGTAGCTCAGATATCAACGCCATAGCCACTCGCGTATCATTGTTAGTCTCCAAATTTGGCTTCTTCGCAGTGTTACGGACGTGATATCCAACATCCATCGCGATGTAAATACCAGTCGTCGTAGAGAAACTTATTTTCAATGATGTCTTCCTTTTTTTCGTGATTTCTTTCCAAAAATCCATTCTCATCTTAATCACCTTCTTTCTTTTCAGTTCTTTCTCATACATCCTTTTCTCCGATCATCCTAGGATCCTTATGCCCGAGAGAATCCTACTGTAGGTACTACCACAAGTGGATTCTCTTTCTCAACAATGGCCTCTCATCAGGGAGTAGAGGCAAAAGTCAGCGGGAGCCTTCGAAAAGCCCAGCTCGAGCCCAAAAAAGCCAGCGACCACGAAAATAGCGTCACTGAACAATCCATGTCGACCGAGAATATCGCCAACGCCATATTCAATATCGAAAAAAACCCTCTCGAATCAAGCTTCAAGATCAACCCTCCTAAAACCTCAATGCCAAAGTCGAATATTCAAAATCTCGACGATAACCAGAAAGAAAACTCTGATGTTCATTTTGACATTATTTTGACATCCGAGCGACCTGAAAGCCTTCCAACAGTTCCAAGATACAGAGACTCCGAACTTGCCAAGTTGCTCCAGCTCGACGATGCTGAGATGATCAGCGTCAATGAAATCATCGATAAAACTTTCAAGCAAGATCAAGTGTTCTTCAAGTTAGGATCAACGCTCGCATCTCCAGCCGTCAAGGAGCATTGGTGTAAGAAGATTCAAACCAACTTGGCCAAGGAACTTGACCAGCATATCGCTACCAAGCTCAAATCTCAAGATCGCGGTAGAGTTGGGTATCTTCTATTTCAACTGGTGAAGAAGCGTAAATATCGTTTGACAGACCATGGAGGTACTCCTTCATCAAGCACGGGAAACCGCTCCAATTCTTCCAGATCCATTACGGATGAAATTTTGGTTGATGTCGCGAAGGCCGCGTTGAATGCGGAGGAGAAAATTAGGGTCCAGGAACATGCCAGTGGGTTGGATGCTGATGGAGAGGATACGATCGATCTTTCAGGTTCTGTCAGCGTTCAAAAGCACCGTCATGCTCTCACTACTACCGACGGACAAAATTCACCTCGCCCGTCCTCCGAGGTCGGTGATTTCCACTCCGCTCGTCAATCGCCGGTTACAACCCGTACCAGTACCCGAACCCGCCGTCGAAATGCCAGAAACAGAGCCGATATCCAACCAGGACCTCCCGAAGAAAAGAAACGCGCAGGTGGAAGACTGGAGACCTTTGCAACTGCGACCTTTCAAGCATGGATTATAATCGTTCTTCTGGTGGTTCTTGTGGTTTCCAGTTCTTTGACTCTTCGCATCCTCTTGAAACAACAATACGAGGATTCGCTCTTGGGATATGGAGGTACGGATTTTAGATATGAAGGACGTTAAACGGATTGGAACTGCAAAGGGTATATCGGAACTCGATTGAGCAGGGGGGTTTTTTTTTCGCATGTATCCTAAATTTATTACACCCGAAAATTGAATGTATCAAATTAGCTTCAGAGAGAGTTGAGAAAGTGTGGTCAGAAATCTCGCTGGCTGGTCCACGTACAATAAAGAGAGTTGCGAATAATAAAATATCACAACTACGTAGTACCATTCATCGCAGTCTCGTAACCAGACCTTTGCATTCATCGTGACTCACTCCAAAAAACATGTTCACCTTTAAACTCCAGAGTACTCCCCACAAAATTCTCCAGCCGCTCTTAATTTTTGCTGGCGATTTATCGCCAATCTGTAGAGCGCATACCCGACTTTATTTGTTCCTTCTTTTCTTGTCACGGCAGCCAACCTTCCCGCAAGCTAAGGATCTATAACTTGTTTCAAGTCAAAGCTAATGACCGCGCATAATGCTTCTCTCCAAAACAATGAATCTCGAGTTAACGTAACACGTCCGAGATGGGATTTTAAGCGAAAAATACTGTCGATTTCATCGAATAACTGTTGAAAATCTTCCTTGGAAAGTTTAAGAAATGATCGAATTGATCTGCTACTTCGCATTTTAGGAAAAGACTTTGGACGTCTGTGTCTTAGAGATATTTCATGTATTTGTACGTTGGTACTTGAATCGCGTTGACTTTTCCTGTGGAGGGCTTGGGATTCTTGTGAACGTGGCGATATATGCGGTGATAGCGGTATATCGGTATGTTCGAACGCATGTTCCATAGTCTTAGATAGGACTTCTTCGAAAGATGGTAGTTTAATACCAGATTTTGTGAGCGTGTTTGAGGCTTCGGCGCTCATGCTGGGTAGTATTGAGGGATGCCCTATCATATTCAGATATCGATATGACCATAATCAAGTAGATTCTAGGAAACAATATGTTATATCCCCTTTACGCGACGTTCGCTAGATTTCTTGATATTGGTGAAACGTGCGTACTCGCAAGCTACTTGAGCTAAGTACTATAAATACCTCGTTGATTTCGCGTATAATCAACTTGTGTCGTGATACCAAATTTGAAACCAGGCTAGTGGCTAGTGGCCAGCAAAAACCAAGTTGTGGGTTCAGGTGTGGGGATAAGGCGTCTCCTCTTTCCGAAGATTCGGCTATCAGAACATAGCTACGGAAGAAGATACTCAAATGGTGTTAAGGAACAGCCATTGAAACATTTTTAATGTTTCTCTACGGTCTCAAAATCCGACATCCAGACACGACATTACTGAGAATATTAATATGGTCTACTAAATACTACTTAGGTTTAACATAAACGTTTAAACTATCGCACAGCAACTTTCAAACGTTTTCATGTCACTAACAATTTGTATACATTTATAATTAGGTCGCTATACATAATTCTCAAGACAATTAGCTTAGCCATCCCCAGCATCATTGGCCTAATTAAAAATTTCAAAGCGATTTCACCAAGTCGTGCCACATTTGCATTCCACGTAATGAGAGTATTTGATCAATTGAACGTACACATAAGTCTGCGTCCACACGTGGTATTTTACAAAATCAACACATTTAAACCCCATTCAAAGGATTAGCACATGGCGGGTATTGACGATCTAGATCTCTCTGTAAATTTACGTAAATAGTCGATTATATATAATTATAGTCTACAAGTATGTGGAGGCTTGTGGCAAGCTCTATCACCGCAAACCTCCGATATGCACCGGTCATTCGATATGCTTCCCGAGATAATTAAGCTCCAGATTACCCGCGGCATCCCTTATTGCCTGGTTGGCGATCAACCGGAAATACTAACAAATATCGCAGAAAATCGGCAATCCGCAAAGATCACATTATATTAAAGTGTCCCCATGGCTCTTCAGAAAAGCATATAAAGCTAGGACTTTGCCAAAGCCTGCTACCCTTTCTTCTCTTTCTTTGCCTCCTACCTTATCGTCGCACATAATTATAAGAAACGCGTTTACGCCAAGAATCTACAAAATTGTACACAAAAGCTCCTGACTGTCGTTAAAAATATTTAAAAATCACACCGAAGAGTATCTTGACAGCTATTCGATCCTTATTCCTACAAGATGCCTCGACGGGGTCTTTTCAGACAAGCAGAGGCCTCCGGGGTTTTTCAATCGTTATACAAAGACGAGAGACGTCAAACCAAGGTTCTTCGCACTATTCCAGTTCCTATCTCCGGAGGAGAGCCGACAGAGGCAGCGACAAGAAACGAACAGACTCCCATCGCAATCACCATTGGACAAGTGTCTCAGGATATTGGAGATTCAGATGTCGCTGAGCACACCATGCCAGGGGCTTTTCCGAGCTCTCAGGTGTCATCATTAAGAGCTCCTCCTACTTCATTAAGAGCTACTCCTACTCGCCGAACGGTTCATTTACAAAATAATAACGTCTTCCATGCTCTTGTTCAAGCGGCAGAGAGGCAACGAGCCATCGACGGTATCTTGCAGAGGCACTCTTTACAAGCGAAGCCGAGCCGTCTTGGGAGATTCGTCAGAAGTTTGTTTTCTCGCGACCAGGAGCCAGCCTTCACAGATTATAGGCTTCCGCTTCCCCAAGCTCCTACAAGTTGGAATGACATCCGTAATATTTTAAATGTCAGCGAAAATCCTCCGCCAACTCCGGCAGAAGAAGCGCAATGGTGGAATGATGCTCGTTACCAACTCGGTCTCCCTATACCACCACCTTGGCAGATTCCATCGCCCCAATTTCCACAGATACCAGTGGAACAGCCAGTAACAGTGATTCAGACTCCTCATGGTCCTATGTACTTGAACACTCCTCGGTATCCAACTATTATTCCTCCTCATCAGCAATCGGGCTTACCAATCGATACCCCATGGACCCAATGGGATACTAAGCAAATCGCTACTTTGTTCTTCCTAGCTGGTATGAAATTGACTTGGAACGCTGCTACATCGATGTGGGAGGCTCTTTCGCTAGCATGGGATCACAATATGGAAGATCAAATGAGAATCAGAGACCAACAGAATGCGGAGATGGCCTTCTGGGCACAGCTAGGCCTCCCAACGCCGCCTCAACAAGCGCCACCACCACCACCAAGATCAGCAGCTCCATTTGGTATGCCTATACCAGGGCCACAGCCACTGCTTCCTGGGAGTTGGATTTGATGATTAGTTAAAAGAGCAAGGTTCGTAGCTTAAATTTTTAGGTTATTGGGATAAGTGACACGTTCATGTAATATCAAACAGCGAGTTTTCGAGTTAGCATATATTCTAAATTGAAAGGAAGAATTCCCCCTTATATAATTGCTTTTGCTAATATTGTAAAGAATATTCCAATCCCCATACTCCCCTTGATCAGCATTATCATTAAGCTAGTATACAATCGAAATGAATCAGAAAGTAATTGGATTAAAAGTCGAAACATATGTCTTCCGGTGCAAGATTCAAGATCAAGCCGTGATGGACCCTAGCGCGCTGAACATAAGAAAGAAGAGACCAAAGACAGCAACCCAAAGTAGGATAACTCCGACCGTAAGGCCATTTACAACCCAACGAGGGATTTGAGCAGACTCTTGGCCAAGCGCGTACAGCTTATTTCCCTGCTCCTGAGCATATCCTGGAAGCTGGCGTGAAAGGGCTCTGTGTTTGTGGCGGTAGTCAGATTGCCCCTGATCGCTGTCCTCGGATGAGAATACCACTTGACGATGGGGTGTTGATCTTCGAGCTGCGTTCGTTCGTCGGGGGGATTTGGTGCTTTGATTGCGGGGGTAGCGTTTATCTGGAGATTTATGGAGAGAGTCGGCTGGGCGAACAAGCTGTTCTCCATCTTCTTGCTCCGTGCCAATTGGCTCTTCCTCGACATTATTTGGATCCTCTTCATGAGTTGATACACTCACTAATCCTTTGGCGAGAGAAGACCTTCTTGACGGAAGAAAACTGGTTTGTAGAGTCTTTGAACTATGGGGCGACGAGAATGGAGGCGACGCCCGTATTCCACTTTGGCTCTTACGAATCTCAGCTTGTGTGCGTGCTTGACGATTTCGAGGTGTTTTCATTATTGGTTTATCTGGAATCACATTCTCGAATGTATCTTCATTGCCAGATTCAGCATCCTTATCTGCTTTTGCATCAACAGCCTCAAGGCTACATCCCTTTTTAAAGATTTCGTAGGTTGCCCGGAATTTGTCACCAGGAGAAATGTTTACCGAGTCTTTGTTATCTTCTCGAACCGGCTTTGAAGGCGTCGGCTCAACTGGAGACTCATTGATTGCATCTGCCACTGAAATTCCAGATGTTAATTTCTTTTGCAACCCCATGATCAATCTCCACAATGTCCATCCTTTAATATCCTTCTGAGAAATATATCTCAATCTTTTCATAATATCTTCGTTATTGAGCGGCAAATATCCCATCGCGATTTCGCACATTTCATCCCTCGTCGCCCAACTCAGACCCTGTTGTTGCTTGTCAGCGTGTTCCAGAAAAATCGTTTCTCTCAGAAGCATCTGGCAGAATCCGGCTTTGATAGTTTGAAACTGATCAGGAGTCACCTCCAAGAAAGCTGCCATATCCTTTTCCCTGACATAGTCATACGTGTAATTGAGGGGCTTTCGCCAAACTATCTTGAACTTTTCTGGTGGATTGCATCGATTATTTGCAGAACTGGGGTTAACATCGCTAGTTGCAAGATTTGGAGCTTCAAATGGGGCGTTCGTCGAGCGACTGGAGCTGCGGAGCTCGTAGCTTGTTGTCCTGGATGGTTTCTCTTCACGAAACGCTGCGTCTTCTTCGTCTTCATAGTCATCGTTCGAGCTCAAACTATCATCAGAACTAGAACTAGTTTCAGAGGTTTCTTTTCCAGTATCTAAATTCGTAGAAGCTCCAGGCTTCTTTCCCTTTTGCTGCGGCGACATATCGAGTGTTGCAGCCGAATCCTGAACCTTCTTGACCTTTCTATGAATTTTTGGGATTGCTTTGTAAACGGCACTATTGATTGGAGAGTTAATATGGGGGCAATACTGATTAGTTTGGGACGCAATTGGTGGGATAATACCGTTGCTAAATCCAAGACCGCTCAAGCTTCAGACTTCGCCACGTACGGATACATCGAGAGTATAAAAAATGGTAAGACATGATAAGATACTTACAGTAAATATGATATTGGTCGAAATCTGAAATGTATCAGCTATTTTCGTTGAATGCTGATGCTGTTGATTGATAGTTCATAAAGAGAAAAGGATATAATGGTGTTTGCTCTAAAATGCGAGTAGCCGGATGCATATGGTGAGCAAATGTGAGCGAAAAACAGTCACTAATACACAGCATCAAGGCAACTGGTTTAGCTATAATTAGTATAAGCCTTAATTGCCTATGGATCCCCGATCGGGGATCACGACCTCTAATTAATATTTGGTTATCAATTGAGCAGTGCGCATGCATGTAGGTATACAAGACGACTTTAGAGTGTAAATAGACGCAAGTACTAGAAAAGAATATTGAAATATCTAAATATCTAAACTCCATTCTTCTCGTCTTCAATTTAAATCTCCCTCCACAATTAAGGATATTTCTTCTAGTTCTAAAGGGAGTTTTATCATAGCCTATTCTATGCTTGACACGAGACTGTCGCGGTCGACGCGCCGACGTTGAAGCAAGTAGAATACACCCACCAATTCGGAATACAACAAAGTCAACACAAAGACTTGTTCGAAGCCAAACCAACAACAGTCTTGCAAGTCTTGAATGCAATATTCTCTTAGTCTCGAAACCATATTCCCTTTAGCTTCAAAGTAGCTCCAAAAGTCGCATGACTATTGAACCACAATCATTCAGTCACAAAGCTTAACGACGTGTGAAAAACCCCCGTCCGATCGGAATATTCCGTCGCGAGTACATGATTTGAACGAGAGGCGAGCCTTTACAGCGGTGCTATACTTAGAATGAACCAACTCAGCAAGCGCTCGAGTAACCGAATAATTGTCATCATTACGAGAAACATGTGTTGGTTGCGCCAACATTTAGTTGCGAAATGCGAAAATTTTGGAAAATGAGTTGTGCGAGATGCCGTATTCGTAGCTTGGAAGCGGCTCGCTTGGTTAGCTTCCATATTTCGGGAACTCTTGCCTCAGAAACAAAAGGGTTATCCCGGTCGACCAGGGGGAGTGAGCCTCAATTTCAAGGGGGAGCAAATCACCAAAAGAGCCTCATGCATCAATTACTGTAACCTAGGGTACTACATCCATCTTATCCCTAAAAATATGCAAGAAGTATCACCATAGAATCCGTATTGCGGTACAAGTTACCGCTTCGGAAATCTCTGTCAAGGATTTGCATGTCGTGATGCTCCACTCTGCTATGTTTTCATGTTTAATGCTTTCTTTCATGCCAAAAAAACTCGAGAAAGAATATGGATCGCAATACTGCTTCTAGCAGGTCACGATCGTAGCTGCATAGCAAATGCGACGGATATTTTAAATAACTGGATTCATAGTGTTCTCACGAGGGCGAAATTGATATAAAAAGACGTTGGTCTGCACCCAACAGGTCGATATCATATCATATCACACATCAACAATTCAAACCACCCTACATTCAATACCACATCTTCTACTACCAAACACTATATATTTTACCTTCTTCTTTCGAAGCTTCTCTTTTTAAAATACTTATCACAAAAATGAAGTTCCTCAGTCTCGCTCTCTTGGCTCTTCCAAGCGTCTTCGCCGCTGTTGTTCCAAACACGGTTTCTGGTGAAGAACTCTCGAAGAGGTCTGGAGGAGGAGCATTGGATACCTGCTCAAATGCTGGTGCTACGACAAAGGGAGGCGAGATCTGGGTCCAGGCCTTTTGTGGCGACGGCCATGGCGGATACCCCTTCGCCGAAGTCAACGTCAATAAATGCGTAGCAAACGATAATGGAGACCTTCACGTGAGATATTTCCCATCTTCCTAGTCGACTCTTGAGAAGAAATATATACTGATATTCGAAATGCTTTTTAGTGGCGCAAAAAGTAAGCTCTTGCAATGAATCATCTTTCAAATTATTTCTCAAGTCGTCCGAGATAGACCGTTAGCTAACGTGTATATTAGTGGTGGCTTCAGCGGTAGTTGCACAATCGACTTGGCCACGGGCGTCCAGAGCAACGGCTATCTTCTCGCCAGATGCCGCAATAACAAGGGCAAGATTGGTATTACCGGAATCCATTTGAGTGAGTTCCACGACATATTATCGTCCTAAGCTGGGGATTTTTTTTGCTAATATTTCTTCCGCAGACGATCACCTTGTTAACCGTAATGGAAAATTGACCTGTGAGGTTTGAAACCCATTTTAAGAGATTATGGTCACTCTTTATACAATTGTGCGATCCCGCTGGCGGAGGGAAACTGTAAATAAAAGCTGTTTTATAAGCCTTGATTCATATTTTCGATTATCTATAGAAATAATTTTCAATGCTAAAAAGACTTTCGCATGGGACATCAAGATTAATGAATTTATTGATAAATGATATATATAGTGACCGTATAATATATCAACTGTTATTAATACGATTGATTTAATAAACATTTACAGGTAATATATATTAATTCATCTTTTCTGGTGCTAATTCATACATGTACTCCAATACAAGCGAAATAAGCCTCCCAAACTGCGATGGTAACCACTTTTTAATAAACTTCGACTAGTTCGGGGACATAGGCATTCATGGAGCATGCTGTAATATCGGAACTCAGAAACATCACCCAGACACCTGGACCAGCGCCATTGAGCGAAATGTTCCTCTTGGTACCACCAGAGACGCAAGTTGGGTTGAGGTAAAATTGCGGGCTTCCTTGGAATGGGCAGGAAATGGCATCACCAGCAGATCCATCAGCATATAGAGAAGACGGATCCAGACCAGTAGTGGTCACAACCTTGACACCATTATATGAGAGATCACCGTCCGAGTCGAGGTTGAAGAGTGCTGGGGGGTAGACGGTGTTGAAGTCGTGAGCACGGAGGATACCATCGCCATTGATCACAACAAAGTATGAGTCAGTGCCATAGCAAGTAACAGCCAGGGCGAACTTATCAACCGAAACAGTCTGAACTGCTTGCACGGTGACTGTAGCGGTGGGTAGAGCGTTAATGCAGGAGCAGGCGCTGCTGTATCTTTCGAAGCCAGCTATGGTGCTCTTTGCTCCGTTAATCTGACCTGCAACTGTCGAAGAACAAGCTGCGTATGTTGGGTAGGCGGGAGGGGCAATCGCGGTGGACGTAACACGCTTCATTATCCTTGCGGTACGTGTTAACACACGTGTTTGAGTCAAAATGGTTGAAGTTGTTGACGTGCTAAATAGTTGGATGTCAGCGAGCTCTCTACAATTTATTTGCTTTTGAGGTAGCCCTCAAGTACGCCACGAGTGAAGTTCTACTAGGAGAGATAGCTTCGATAGGGAGTCGGCAAGACGTTGAGTAATACATACAAGTCCGTCACTGTTGCTTGGAGGAAAGCCGTACAATCCGAGGATGCAAGTGCTGCGGATTTACCCAGCAGACCTACAGCGGGGAACAACATAAAAAGATTTAGTGATCTGATGAATTCAGCCGATCAATTCTAGGATGAACACTTACCCCGGAGACAGTTGTCATGATTGCAACCTGCAGCGGCAGTAGGCGCGTCGGCATTGACGGCAGCAGCCGAAAGTGCGGCGAGGAGAACAGATGTGAACTTCATTTCGTTAAATTTAATTGATATAATCGTTAATTCGTATACTCGTTACAATGATTAAAAGAGTCTAACGGTTTGAGAAGGAATATATGGCTTCTGGTTACCCTGATGAAAGAGAAGGTGGATATTTTGTTGGGAGGATAAGGCATTTATTTATACCCAGAGTTGGCATCCTACCATGCCCATGGTTCGAGGCTAGAAGCTCGACTAGAACGGACGATATAGAATAGCATCAAGCAAAAACAAAACGGCTTGCATGACTCTGCACAAGCGTCTCAATGGGCAGAGAGGCACAATTGGGTCTCAGTCAACAGCACCGAACTCTTGGGCTACATCCGTCGTTGCTTCCTCTCTAATGCATGTTTTATTTGGCAGATTTGGGATCTTTGCAGCCTCGGATTCAGGCGCTCAAGGCAAGGGAATCCTTGTCACTGAACAGCAAAGCAATTGGCACAAAGCTTATTTGGATGATACAAGTGCGTAGAAGCTAGAAGTACCGCTGTGATTTTCACTCACTACATGAGACTTTGGTAATAATTTTCGATATGCGTTCTGTCCCTTCTATGCCGCAGCATGGCCGAGTTTTTCATGATGTTTGGGATTATTAAGGGCCATTTTGTTCTACCAGATATTTCTAAGTAATTATTCGAAATCAGTTTCTCGAAGTCGCGTAACTTGGTGAACTTTCGACGGAATTTTCAAACCGGAACCAAAAAAACGAATCCCCCAAGTCGTATGTTCGGAAAATATATTCTCTGAGGGAGCGATTTAAAAAGCTTGTTTGCCCTGCATAGCGCCGTGGCGTTAATTTCAGCCGTACCAACGTTGTAGCTTGCAAATGAAAAGACAGTGCCCATGCGCATGCAGCACCTGCATTCTTCTTCTCTAACAAAGCTATGATGCTAAGAAATATATTTGTCTGGTGACTTGTTGAAAATTCGAAAAAGCTTGATTAATCTGGCCAACTAAGCCGAGATCCTATGTGTACATGCGTGCGTAACACTGTATGAGCTGGACAGTTGCGAGTGCGATCAGCTCTCAGAATTCCATGAGCAAGGCGAATCTAAATTTTCCTTTGCCTCCACTTTTCATACGATTCTGGTGGGTCTCGTATCCAGATGTCGCAGAGAGCCGTGTGCCTGTCAATTTTTAAACTCCGCTGCGCTTTGGCCACTCTCCCTTCGGAGCCAAAGGCTCAACCGCGTATTACCGCTCTCAGGTAACATGGCCAAAAAAGGGGGAGGCGCGTTTGAAGACATAACCCGCCGGTCTTATAGCCTTACTCAGGGTTCCAGGCCGAACTCGCTAACTCTCACGTCGAACGTAACCAGAAAATTGAATATTTGGTCAAGGCGCGCTTGTGAGCTGTCACAAAGCTTGCACAGTTAGTGTTTTTTGCCAGGTGAAATTTCGGCATTTCTGCCGTTCCTAGTTTGCCAATTCCACTTCAACTTTTCTTGGAGCTTGTTATGCAGGCGAGCTAGTGTAAAGGGGCTTCCATTACAACACCGGTTGTGAATCTAGAAACGTCTTAATTGAATAACCAATCGAAACATGTCAACAAGGGACCGTAATTGAGAGTAAAATGCCGCACAAGCGTTAGATCCATTGGACTGAATATACGACGGGGCCAAATCTCATGGTGAAGTTGGCCTTAAAATATCTGAAAAGGTTTGCGTACTTGCATCTTATTAGAATATGGCTTGGAGCTCAGCTGCACCCTCAATTTGTCACCTGGGTCTTCTTTTCCCAGAAGCAAGGAGAATCACGGCGGACCCCGAGAAAGAAATTACACTGGCATGGAAACCAAATCACGCCAGTTCTTCAACTGTTGGCATGCATAATTAGAGCCTGGAACATAGCGGATCCTTGCGAAAGAAATATGCAGTACTAGCGGCGCGCACAGGAATACCATGGGTATCGATTCGCGAGAAATCTCATAACGAACAAACATAAACGAGATCTTGAGAGGCATATGAAAATTTAAAAGCCCCTTCTTGTTGAATGAAATTTCGGGAGCCACGTGGTCAACTCTAGCAGTTGGTCGCTTTCGATTGAGATTTGTCAGAGCGTCTTCCTCTGATTTTCGCAAGACGAAAGACTCGAGGATTCTACAATAGGCCTCTAGAGTTATTGAGCTGAATATCATGAATTCGAACGGATATATTCGAGAAGTAGAGAACTTAAGGTCGCAACACATTTGCTACAAATACTCTTGGTGTATAACTTGTCACAGAAAGATGCGATCACATTGCATTTCCAGGGTCATATTGCTCACTAGTTGAACGGCATGGAACATGAAGATGAATGAAAGCCCGGATCCACACATATGTACATTATTCAGATAGTGCTATTGTACGGATTTAAGGGTCAAATAACCTAAGCAATTGCAAAAAGTCTTATATTGAAGTTAGTTCACGACTCGGCTGATCGACTGGAAAGAAAATATATCTGCTAAATTATATTCGCTTCTCTGGAGCTCCCCGCTTCACATATTGCTATCTTACATGCTTACGCTTGCACAGTACCACGATCTGTCTTTCAGCGACTTTGGTATGTAAATTTCATATTAAACCGCTGCTGACGATTGCCAAGCAAGGGTTTGTACAACGAAGAGCAATTACTCCCTCGAGCAATGTAATTGATATAAATACAATAGATATTAGAGTTTCTTCAATATCCGCTTATCCTTCCACATTCTCATGCAACCAACCAACAAAGTAGCTCCAATAGCTAAACTGCCAGCATAGAATATCGCCGGACGATACGCAGTAAACCCAGCCGCTTCTCCTCCATAGGCATCGAGTAGAAACCCCGCTATCGGTGCCCCTAGCAAGTATCCTCCACCCCAGCTGGTAACAATCATGCCCATAGCAACGCTCACCCGTACCGACCCGAATAGGTGCCCGACGACCGTGGGCATGGTTGCAAAGAACGATCCGTTTGCCACACCGTTGATGAGCACAAATGCTATCAATGTCCCAATGTTGGTACTCACTGGCCACAAAATCAGCATACTCAGGGCGCTAGCAAGCATACCAAGGAACAAAGCGTTTACCGCCCCCAGTCGATCGGCGAGGGCGCCGAAGCCGATACGACCAAGCGCAGATGCAAAGTTGAATCCAGCTACGAGACCTGCACCCGCAGATGAATTAAGCCCAATGCTTCGTGAGTAGAGCGGCAAGAAGAACGGTGGGACGAGTAAGGGGAATGTGACGATTCCACCAGCGAGGAAAAGAACCACAAAAGTGGGATCTTTGAAGAGCGTCCAATCGATAAAAACCGTTCTTTTGGTTGGATTTCTCTCTTTGATCAGCCACGCTGCGGGCAGCCCTGTGGCTAAATGAAGAAAGCCGATGATACGAAAGGTCCAGGCGACGCCCAGCCTCTGAATCAATCCTTCCATGACAAATGAGATAATAGCACCTCCCAGCCCGCCCCCGGCGAATACAATCCCATTAGCTAACCCACGCTTGCGGTAGAAATACTGAGGAGTTACTGTTGTGACACTCATAAAGCACAAACTGACTCCGATACCAAGTATGACTCCCGCCGTGATAAACAAACCTGGGAGTTTGTTGGTGAAGAAACCACCCAGAATCTCACCGCCACCGAGAAAACATATTCCCGAGACAGCTGTGGTACGCACTCCGAAACGCCTTATAACGCGAGCGGAGAGGATAGCAAGAAAGGCATTCAGCGCAACCGCCACGCTGCCAATGAATGACAGCGTTGATGCGCTAGCGAGACCCTGTTCGACCAAGGCGCCTTGGATGACACCCCAGCAGTAAGTCGTTCCTACGAACCAGAATGTGATGAGAGCACAGCATGCGATAACCACCCAACCGTAGCCGCCATCTGGGACGGTAGAATCTGCTAGCTGCGATTGG
This sequence comes from Arthrobotrys entomopaga, assembly GCA_012184315.1. Lineage (NCBI taxonomy): Eukaryota > Fungi > Ascomycota > Orbiliomycetes > Orbiliales > Orbiliaceae > Arthrobotrys > Arthrobotrys entomopaga. Next base: position 196,159 of record LDDX01000242.1, read on the forward strand.
GCGATGATAGCGTCTGCTGGTGGTTCTGCCAGAAATTCTTCTCGTGAAGCGCTTTGCTCTTGACTGGGAGCTTGAAGTTCAATTGTCGTAGAGTTCATCTTTTCGAGGTTCCTTGACGGAACAGATGTTGTAATTTTTGGATGCTCTCGATATTGGTTGACAAATATTGGAACCAAGTCAAGTGGAATGGTTGATTCTTGTAGGCATCGATTGTGTTGATATTTTGATGAGTCAGCCGGTTAAAAATTTGTCTCTATCTTCAAGAGCTCCCGGCCTAGTGCCGTTGATTAGTAAGGAGAGAAGTATGGTGTGATGTCTTAGAAAAAAAAGAAAGAAAGGGATATACCATAAGAAAGCCTCAAATACAAGTAGCTATTTTTTCTGTCGTGGTCGTATTATACAAATTTGTCAGGATTCGATTGCAATCGATTGCTAAGTACCATGTATGGTTGAATGGCTACGTATACACGATGGACCCTCGCATCATTCCTACGCTCTTAAAAATTCTACACTTCATGGAATTACTTAATTAACCTTCACGCTAAAAGGAAAAGCAGTTTCATTTGGTTATCTAAACTATATCGATTTGTCAAGTCACGGTTTACGACGGAACACTATAATGCATGCAATTAGCCCGCTTGTGAGCTCGAGAGCCGTGTTTCGAATACGAGATCGATTATTCCCAGATTTTTCAACGTTTTTTTAATTTTCGTTACATTATATTTGATATAAAAGAACAGACATTTTTTCTAAATAACATGATTTGATGTTCGGTGGAAGGTAAGGGGGATTGTACAGGTCTCGAAATATAAGCCTTTATCGGCGCGGAGAAGATATTGAACAGAAAGGAGGGAAAAAGATAAAAACAAAATTTATGCAAAAGAACAAAAGAATATATCCCCTCCACTCAAGAAAAAATCAATTCAACCCATCTCAAAACCGACAAAAGACAAGAAAGATTCCAATGTTTCGGCGAATCGTCTCCCAGTACAAACCGATCAAAAATCCAACACTCCCAACCGCAAATTTCGAAGGCAGGCCGTATCCGGAAACCGATTCATACACAAGGAAAAGCATTTCGAGCTGATGTTCGAAAGAAATCTTTCCCTCGATGTAATTTTGAAGCGCTTGACGTTTGCAATCGGGTATCTGTATTTGCAAAGTGTAAAAGTCATTGACGAATCCGATGACCACCACAGTAATATGAAACAGAACGACCGCAAATATCCCGAAGAACACCCCGCGGAAAATATTCTGTACAAGAATAATGCATTTCACGAAGGGTGTCGTCGGAACTTGGATTCCTGCTAGTTGTCGATAATGTTCGCGGGCATCGTACGGCTTTTTGAAACCGGGTGATAGAAATTTGCGAATACGAGCAGGGCGATCCTGGCCTTCCGCAATGGCGTATAGTCCCTCTAAATACTCATATGCCCCTGCGGCATAGTCTTTTTTGACTTCGATGGCGAACCTGTACAAAGTATATCCAATGATCTCAGTCCCTTTCCCAGCGTCGATTGCTTTTTGAATTTTCTTAACGTATTTGTGCTCATGAGCAATCTCACCCAACAAGTTGTTGCGAAGAATGCCGTTCAAAGAATCAACGAAGGTACGTCGTGCGGTGGGGTGGCTAAGGTTCAAGGCTGACAACTGCGGATCGGCTTTCAAAAGTGAAGCGAATAGGCATCCCATCACTTTATAGTCGTGCTTCGACAGTTCCAGGACATGGCAGATATCATCACCATCCAACTTCGCCCAAGAGGAGATTCCCTCCGGGATAACTCGAGGGACTTTAGAAGTCAACTCAATTTCAATATTCTCAACGACTCGAGCAAAAGTGGTTGCTCCAGAAGAGTTTTGAATATCGGGTTGTTCATCGTCGGACGATTCCAATGGTAGAGTAGGCTCAGTGAGGATAATCCTTGGTACACCTGTCTTTCCTGGGGGAGAAGAGGCTAGAACAATGGATCGGAGGCGCTCTCCGTCTCTCAAGACCGGCAATTTTGGCTTAATGACGGAATGAATGCGCGACGACGATTTCTTCGGCGAAGTAATGGGAGTCGAAATCTCGCCCTTCGAGGAGAAGAGTCCGTTCCCAACATTGGGTTCGGAGGCCATTGGGTCTGAATCGTCGACAGACATAGCGTTGCAGTCTTTAGTGCGACTCGACATCCTTTCGATTGATGTATAGCGACTCGAGGTTTAATTTAAAGGTAGAGGGTGTCTCTATATTTCAATTCTGTTACTCTCGTAGTCAATATCATCAATATTCAATTGCAACGTATTGAGCCCTCGTCAGAGATCATAGAAAACTTACATTTTACGATTACGACTTAAGTCACAGAGACCAGGAAGAAAAATGGAAAAAATACTTTTCTTTTGAAGGTAGGAGAATGGTGAAATAAAGAAGTAAGAGAGCAACGTTCGTAAAAAAGGTGGAACCAGAATGTATCGACGCGGTCTTTGGAGAATCAGGAAGTTATTCACTGAGGGCTACAAACACCAGACGCTACACCTGAACATAAACATACAGTTTGATCTAAAATTTCCGCACAGAAGTTACTCTTCACTTGACACGGTCCATCATTCAGCACAGTAATATGGTCAATATTCAACACACACTAACTTTTCTTCCATTCTGGTATGTAAACAGAGCAGTCTCGTAACCAAACCGTGTAAACAGAGCTATCGACACCATAGTAAACTCGCTGTGACAAGCGATTGGTTTGTCACAAATTATAAATACCACTTTGCCATGGGGTAGGTTCACCGATGCAGCTTATTAAATATCAATACACGACCGTGGCTCGTCCATATAATCGAATTCGATTGTCGAGACGGAGAATTTCGGTAGCAGTCCGTTACTGCTTCTATTTCGACTACAACTTCAATCTATCAGCTATGCTAACCTATATAACGAAATATCTTATAGGCCCATTTCCAAGACTATGGATTTAATGATCCTATCTCTTCTCCGTCCCCTCAAACAGCGATTTCGTATCCTAACGAACACGGAATCATCGGCGTCCCCGTGCCCGACCCGCCCCTCAAATAAGGGTTCTTCTTTTACTACGCTTTCTCCGACGTCTACGAACGATACTACTACAGCCCGTTTTTAACCATATGCCATCTATATGGTCCAATCGAAATGTCTCCATCCGTAAAGTCACAGAATTCAAGTTTCAAAAATGTACAGACCCAACAACGCGACGTCTAGTCGAATTGGAAATTTGTGTTGGGTGTAGTATTTCGGGGAACCACCCGAATCCAGTACAAGAGGCTAGCTTCCGCATGCACGATACCTGAATAAGCTAGTCTGGGATTTCCATGAGCAAATTGGGACAGGTGCGTGACCAACTGTCGGCATTGAAGAGAACTCGAGGGCATTGGAAGCGCTCTCGGGACGAGTAGACTAATTGCATTTTTATTATCCATCTTCACCCTTTCTCCACGCTGTTATATACTTCAGTATGTAGCCAGCTGATATAACTGACAAATGGTGCTGTTTTCCAAAGAAACCGTTATTATTTCATGTCATTGCATATTGACACCGTCGTCTGATATCCTGTTCGAATGTTCGAATTCCTCAGTTATATATGTCCTGATTTTGCAACTCATATTCGACCACCCCTATCATCAGGATTTCGGCCATTCCTAAAACTACGATACACGATAATTTATAGAAACTGTCCCGGATAAAACTCAAGGGAACGAGACCAATTAAGCAGCATATAAGGAATTCAGATCACCGTCTTTGATAGCTTGAAATTTGTGTTGTCCGATCGCTATTCACATTGAACGAATTTCGGTTTCGAGACTGCGAATTCCGCTGCCTTCAGTGTGCCAGCTAATATATCGACAACCCCTGCAAAACCAGTTTAACCTTTCCTCTAATATAATACGAAAACCAATACGCCTTTTTATACCTAAAGCTTAGAACCATGCGGATCGCATCGATATCTATTTCCATTTTGTTTCTCGTTGCGACACTGTATGCAGCCCCAGCAAAATACGGCCAGGCGGCACTCAGTGTTCAAAGTTCGGCGTACAAAAAGTACAACTTTCCGAGAGAAGGAGAAAGTCCCCGACTCATTATTCGGAATTTTACCAGCGAGATCGTACCACATTCCAACACGGTAAATGTTTCATTTCACGTAGAAAATCCTGCTTCTGGCCAGAGCGCAAAGTGCGCTGCACGGAAGACTACTTCTCCGGTCACAGGGTCCTCGATGTTCAGCAATTGCGACTCGAACAAATTTTATTTCCGTTTCCAAAGTACCCGAATACCGATGCCCCATGAAGATGGCTTTGTTCTGGTGGTCTCTCAACAATACAAGGATGGCGACCGCGGATATGTCTCCTCTGGTTCGATCTGGATAGCTAATAAGCCGGGCGGACATGTCATCCGAACAACTCTAAACGGAAGATACAAATACTTAGAACACCCAAAGAATTTCACCATAAAAGCCCACCGATGGCGTCGGTGACTGCCTTCCAACTGTTGAACGACAATAGAACGGGGATGATACTGCCAGGATCAAACTAAAACCGTTTATAGGCAGACTCCCCCAAATTTAGGGCGAATTGTGCCCAGTAGCATCAAGATTACTATATCAAGCTATAATCTTTTGCATTTCTAGAATCCAGCAGTGTATGCATAAAAATAAAAGATTTCATTCAAAACAATTTGATGGATTTTCTTTTGGGCTATGACCGCTTCGAGAAGATTCCAATGTTTTAGCATTTCAAAGGAACATTGCGCTCTATCACTCATAATCATGCAAAATATTATTGTATAAAACCACCCACCGTTCTGTAACTGATTTATCTTGTTGTAGGTTAATTAGTCCTATATTACAGATTTTTCTGGAATATATGGTGATTCAGATATGATGACATCACCTATTCTCTCCTATAGGCTACTGAATTGGGTGAATGGCATGCATGCATCGTTAAACGTCCACAAGTTCACTTTTAAACAAAGTCAAGAGCTCACCCTCAACTGATGAAATATTTGCCATTTCTTTCTCTTGGTCAATGGCCCAATTTCCGCAAATAATGCAAGAATCCCAACGGTATTTTTCAAGTTACGAGGCATTTTATATTGAAAATATTTGCGGCCTCGTAGTATAAACCTTGTAACAAAACGCCGTATAAAGGATAGACTAGTACAGCCAGGAGAGCGGTTCTAGGATCTGTCTAGTCTCGTACCCGGGACCAGTCTGTCACAACTTTTACGCCTCGACAAGGAACTCGAGGTTCAGGGTGTACCCCCAGACTAAGAGTTGCGAGACACTAGCGTGAAAGCTTCAAACCAGCTAACCATATTCAATCTCAACTAAGCCTTTTTTGGAAGCTGGCGGCAATTTCAAGAGTTCTAAAAAATCGTTCGAGAGGACTTCCCGAACAATAAACCATTGTTATGAAGCGTACTCGTTTCTAAATCTCAATCGATCGACCGCATCATCGTATAGAATTCTAGAATAGAAGTTTAAATCAAACTCCTAGCTAGATATAGAAAAATGGACTATACTAGCGCGCTAGATACTCTTGTTCGCCCGCGTTATTACGTAGCTTACATTGCATATTGGTTCGGAAACTAGACCTAATTTGCCGTTAACTTCAAAATTACTCGCCTCATCCCCGCCACATTACCAGAACATTGGTGCGGCTTATTTCAAGATGTTACTCGCTATAGGCGGTATTTTTCTCGCCCTAGCTTAATCTCTCCCTTACTTCCTCCCTAACTCGGGAAGATCGCCATCGCGGTTTTATTCTGGAACATTCATTTTATTTGTTGAGAGGGTTCACTGGTTTCACTGGCGCAAAAGTTTAATTTCCATGTCCAAAATTCCATAGCATCACTACACATAGACTTTGAAACACGGTAGGAGTAGAGCTCGCGATCGTAGACGAGATATCATGCAACGTATTGCAAGTATCAAGGGTTGCATTTGACAATAGTCCTATATAAAGAATGCCATCTTTCACGGTTTTTCATCACAATCAACAACACCGCAATCATTACAGCTTCGTTACAACTTCAAGCAATCTTTTCTCTATTTCTTCCAACAACACTCAATAACAACTTATAAATTGTGCCGGCAACAGTTCCTCGATCTTTAAACCAAATACAAACTTTTTACTATCGTTATTTTTTCTCGTATTCTTACAATGAAGGTTTCTACTCCAATTTTCGGACTTCTCTTTCTCGCTGCCAGTGGATTAGCTGCGCCTCTCGAAGCTCGTGCTTTTGTCGACCCACAGATCGGTGATGTCTTGAGAGGGGATATCAAGCCCGCGGAACCTAAACCAGTGGTTGATAGTCCGCGTAAGCCTGTAGCGCTTCCTTCTTTCTCTAGGCGACAATTTGTGGACCCAGAGATCGGGGACGTTCTGAGCGGCAAGAAAGAGCCCAAGCCAGCTGGTGCCCCTAGACCAATCACACTTCCATCTATTTCCAAACGCCAATTCGTGGACCCAGAGATTGGAGATGTTCTAAGAGGTACCAAAAAGCCTGCCGAACCTGAACCAACGGACACTCCGCGTAAACTAATTACGCTTCCTTCGTTCTCTAAGCGTCAGTTCGTAGATCCAGAGATCGGTGATGTTCTGAGAGGCACCAAGAAGCCGGCTGAGACGACCGAAGCCTCTGGTCCTCGTAAGCCAATCACACTTCCATCTATCTCCAAACGCCAATTCGTGGACCCAGAGATTGGAGATGTTCTAAGAGGTACCAAAAAGCCTGCCGAACCTGAACCAACGGACACTCCGCGTAAACTAATTACGCTTCCTTCGTTCTCTAAGCGTCAGTTCGTGGATCCAGAAATTGGCGATGTTCTCCGGGGGAAGAAGCCAGTCAATTCTGAGAAGCGCGGATTTGTCGACCCTGAAATCGGCGCTGTTATCAATGGTGAAAAGCTGCCAGCCAAAGATAAGCCAGCTGCTGCCCCTAAACCGGTCACCCTTCCTTCCATCTCTAAGCGCCAATTCATGGACCCTAAGATCGGCGACGCTATCCGAGGAAAGAAGTCAGGCAGGACTAGTAAGCGTCAGTTCACAGACCCAGAAATTGGTGATGTTCTGAGGGGCACCAAACCAGCTTCAAACCACGAGTGAAGCATCTTAGGTTGAATGTCAACTCCCGCCAACCCCAAAAAATTTGTCGCGGAGGGAGAACCTTTGCAAACAAAGACGAACAAGGCTTGCTCCCATTAGTTTCAACCCATTCCTTATACTTTAATGACCAGCCCGATGGACTCTTCAATATGTGATAGCTGATAGGTCTTACTGGCTAAGAGTATCACAACGAAAAACATGATGTATACGTACGAACTAGACTGTTTTGCTTTAAATGCGTTTTAGATAGACCAATAGACTTCAAAATTATAGACTCTTATTCAACACTTCGCTCTTCTCAGATTTATCGATAACGTACATATATATACAGTAGCCGTTCGCCATGTGTATTAATTTCAATTCACAGTTCTATTGGCGGTAACCCCAACTCGCACTACAACATGCGGTATATTTTTGGGCAAATTTGACACAGTGTTGGCAGTGGAAGAGGTAGTATACTTTTGTGTTTCATCTTAATTTTTGCGCTAGGTTGACTATAGGATCTTATGATATGAACATTTCCGAGATGTTAGCCCACTATAAATTTCTCGTCTCGGTACGCTTATTCCGGCGGAAGTTTTCTGTTCCGACCCATGGTCGTCTCCTTTCATGTCTCACTCTAGCCGTCATGCTATCCTCTGTGGCTGCCTCGCCAAGAGTTAATTCGGCAAGCGAGCCACGAAATGGCCGAAAATATATCTGGATCATGATGAAGACACCAAAAACTGCAGGACCTTGAATTTTTTATTGTCGTTCACAATGGGGGAGCTCGCCGGCCATAGTGCACCACTAAAATTTAGTAGGAGGGCTAGCTTTAGATCCTGAACGTCACTATATAGCTATAGTGCACTATCGATCTGTTGCTTCTAGACTAGAAAGAATGCAAGGTAGTCTCTCAAACCTAGTCCATCGAAGTAGCCTACTTTGCCTCCGAGTCCAATGAAGATCGATAGGAGGGGAGCTAACTACAGCTGCCGCGGAGTAAGCGAGTAGTTAACGAGTGATGTTGTTAGGGACATCTCATGTAGCTGTTGCCGACATCTGCATCCCAAAGGGCATCATGTGGCGCAGTGTAAAGATCAATTTTGTGTTGTCTGTGGTGAAAGAAAATCCTCTTATCCAAATTTGGCAGGAGGTTAGCCAAACTAGGAAGGTGGCTCCACATGGATTGCAGCATGTAGCGCTCAGCTCGTTCGATCCACTGCGAAACCGTTCACGCATCATGAAGTCCGCAGCCCTTGCCATTTACTGGTATTGTGGCAATGTTTTTCCTGTGACCCATGCACCTCTCACTTGCCCTTCGAGTCAATCACACCTATCACATCTTTTCATACCAGAATAACTTCCGTTATCGTTGGTTATGACCCATGTCCTAGTGTTAATTGATTTCTATTCTCGAAAATAGTGAGGCATGAAGACAATTTGGTTCTTATTGGCTTTCTGTAAAGGATCGGAAAGCCCACGCGGGTTCCTGCCAGGTACTGATGAGTACCATGCTGTCGGGCGTGAGTACTGCGTGTTACAGATATCGATATCCAAACGAAATAAACTTCCCTTTCCATACCGTTATTCCACTAAATAGCAGCAATACGTCAATCTAGGTGGAGGGCATAAAGAGCGAAGAAGTATATATATTGACGCATGAGGGTTCGCCAAAAACCTCTAACTCTTTTCATCTCATAAGGCACTCGCCATTCATTCTTTCTTCGTACAGTGTACAAAGCAATCGTTCTTTTCTTGTCTGCTAGTCAGCTTTACTTGGGTTTTCAATCATTTTTCTTATTTTGTTATACTTCCTTCCTTTCTTTCAATTTACTGCTTTTTATTCATTCAACTGCGAGCAGTTATCAAATTACTAGCGAATCAAAATGAAGGCTACTCTGTTTACCCTCCTTTCTGCCGCGACTTCGGTTATGGGCCATGCATATATCACAGATATCCTCACTGAAGATGGATCAACCTATCCTGGTTTTGATCCGTTTCGGGCCCCTGATTCCCGTGGTATCGTACAGCCTTGGGACACCAGAAACAAAAATACGGATTACCCTGCCAGAGTCCTTGATGGTGATGGAATGGTCTGCAAGCGAGGTGCCAAAGGAACTAACGGCGTTGCCAAAGTCCAAGCTGGCAGCAAAGTAAAATTCCGCTGGAGCAGATGGCAGTCAAACCACCAGGGTCCAATCATCACCTACTTGGCGGAGTGTGGTAACAGCTGCAGCACTGCCGTGGGTTCCCAGCTCAATTGGTTCAAGATTGACGAAGCCGGCCTTCTAGGCCCAAATAATTGGGCAACGGATCTTCTCAGAAAGCAAGGCTTTGAGTGGACCATTCAGCTCCCCAAGAACATCAAGAACGGGAACTATCTCATGCGTCATGAGATGATTGCCCTCATGTTTGGTTATCAGCAAAATGGTGCCCAGATCTATCCCACATGCATGAATATCGAAGTTAGCGGTGGAACCGCTCAGACAAATCCCCAGGGAGTCAGAATTCAGCAAATGTATACGAACAGCAACCCGGGTTTGGTTGTGAATATTCAAGGCCTTCGGCAATACCAGATCCCTGGTCCCCCAGTATCACCGCAAATTGGTGCTACCTCGAGTACTTCCATCAATGATGGTCAGAACAGGAATACCAAGTTCAGCCGGACCCCAGTCAATGAACCTACCGATGATAATGGCACTGTCGCGAACGCTCATACCAACTACTTCCAGGGAGGCGCTACCAGCCCACAGGATGAGAGCCCAAAGATTAGCTCCAACCAGAACAATAACCAGAACCAGAACCAGAATAACAATCAAAATACCGGTAATCAGAATACGAACAATCAGAACACCAACAACCAAAATAACAACCAAATTACCAACAATCAGAATCCTAATCAGAATTACAATCAGAACCAAGGTACCGGGAATACGGGAACGACAAATCCAGACTGCCCACTCGAGAAAGCCAAAAAACAGTATCAAAATGGACAGCAGACTCCAAATACTAATACCCAGCCCAATACCTACCAGAACACCCAACCGAGCAACTATTATCAGAATAAGCAGCCTACGACCTACCAAAACGCTCAGCCAGCCAATACATACCAGAATGCCCAGCAGAACCAGACCCCAAATCAATACCAAAATACCGGAACATATCCAGGTTATTATAACACCAATGGGCGCTACTACAAGGCTTAAGTAAGGAACGGGGTGTATCATGGCAATAAATCTGATTAGTGATTTCATTGCACAGCATTGTTAAAGATATTTAATCTTATTCGAGGACAGTGCCATGCATATGCATGCCTGGCCACTAAAAAAAAATCCCACGGTGATGCAGGGCATCTTACGATCTTTACTTTCCTAGGCTTCCTTACATTGTACAAAGTTGTTCGATTTTCTATTTTGTAAATATTCACGGTCATTATAGTCGTATATACATACTTAAGTATTCATATTCAAAGCCACCCTATCATAAACATTCACTCCCTAGCAAGCGGCCCGAGGTAAGCTTGGCTGCGTGGAAAGTACACCAAAGCGCACGCTTTTAAAGCTTTTACGTCTTTTGCGTTGTCAATAATAATTCGAAATCAAAAATTGGATACGTCTTTCCAAATCCCTTCTCGAAAGCTTTCCATACCCTTTAGAATATTTCAAGCACTACTGTATCGCATATTCGTATCACCATATCCTAGCTCAGCTTTCCCCAATTCGAACCGTTGGCCACTCTTGAATTTCTTGGGTGTTCGACTACAGTATCAATTAGCTAATATGGCGATAAGTTGCGTTGTCGCTGACGTCGATAATCCTCAATCAACTTTCCCGTCGGAAATAAATTTATAAAGTGATCCATATGAGCCTCCTACGACGGCAAGTCTCATTAATTCATTGGATCCGGATCCGAGCTTCCTACTAATTACCAATGCATGATTCAGGATGATGGATGAGATTTAGATCCACATTTAGCTAACTCTATTTGAACACGCCGCATTGGCAATAGCGGAACGGCATTTAGCTGCCAGGTTTTCTTACGTGCGTCATTAATGCATTAGCTTTCAAGCAGTGCCGCACCAGTCAAAGTTTCACGCCGATAAAAAGTCCAAAGGGTTCACTATTTGCACGGCGAGAATTTCCTGCGAGGGGTTACAATTCGCTCGATTATGATTTTGCTATCACTTTTTTACCTGTGGGGTATTATCCCTTTGGTTGTCTGCGTCCTCTACATAAACCGTCGAAAGCAACGGCGTCTGCCTCCGGGTCCCAAGCCGATTCCAATAGTAGGGAATATCCGCGACTTCCCTCCAGATGGTACACCCGAGTATCGGCATTGGCTCAAACATAAAGATCTCTACGGTCCAATTTCTTCGGTGACAGTTTTGGGGACAACTCTGGTCATAATACACGACAAAAATGCCGTACAACATCTCTTGGAAAAGACAGCCAGCAAAACGTCTGGACGGCCTGAGATGGTCTTCGCGAATAAAATGTGCGGATATGAGTCTATCGTTCTCTGTCAAGGCTACCACGACAAATTTCGCCATTGCCGCAAGTTGTTACATCGAGAATTGGGCACTAGCGTAAAAGCCGCACAGTTCCGTGACGCTCAAGAGGTTGAAGTCGACAGACAGCTTGTTCGAGCCCTCGAGCAACCTGAAAAGTGGCTGGACCATTTTCAAACGTAAGGCAGGCTTCCTCAAACAACCACCCTGTACCTTGAAAACATTATTAATGAAAAAACCCCGTAATAATAGCACTTCGAGCGCGACAGTTCTAAAAATGGCTTATGGTTACAATATCGATCGCGGTAAACCTGACAAGTTGGTTACTTTGATTGTAAAAATGATGACAGAATTCTCGCTCGCTGCGGCTCCTATGGCGTGGATGGTCGATATCGTTCCTATATTACAGTACCTGCCTGAAGGTTTCCCTGGCGCCAGCTTTCAGAGAATAGCACGTGAATGGAGAAAATCTATCGAGGGAGCGGCATACATACCCTACCAATTCGTCCAACGGCAGATGGGCAAGAACCAATACCGACCTTCCTATGTATCGAAGCTCGTAGAGCAATGTAAAGAGGAAGGAGGTGGTGACAGTAAAGACCTCAACCCCAAGGACGAAGAAGCCATCATTTGGACAGCCGCCAGCCTTTATGGAGCCGCCGCAGACACCACGACCATAACTCTCACCGCCTTTACCTTAGCGATGATTTTGTTTCCCGAAGTTCAGCGCAAGGCACAAGAAGAAATCGATCGAGTGATCGGAACGAACCGCCTACCTAGGGCTGAAGACCGAGAGAGTTTGCCATACATTGACGCCGTAGTAAAGGAGACATTGAGATGGTGGCCGATCGCACCAATGGGCTTTCCCCACACCGCCGACGAAGATATCGAGTACGACGGGCACCTCATCCCAAAGGGCGCATACCTCCTTCCTGCCGTCTGGTGGTTCTTACACGACCCAGATGTTTACGCCAATCCCGACTCCTTTGATCCTGAGCGCTTTCTCGCTCCTCGTAACGAGCCCGACCCGATTTCTGACGCCTTTGGGTATGGGAGAAGAATATGTCCCGGTCGGTTCTTCGCAAATACCGGTCTTTACCTCAGCATTGCGAACTCTCTAGCAGCATTCAATATTGGCAGATCACTGGACGAAAACGGAAAAGAAATGGAAGTTGAAGCAAAACCAAAACCAGGAATATTAAGTTATGTCGATAAATTTCAATTTCGGGTGATACCGCGAAGTCGAGAGCATGTTAATTTAGTCAAGAAACTCGAAAAAGAGCTTCTACCAGAGGAACATGACGCCGATGCTCTAGATTTAACAGTCTTGGATTGATGACTATATAAACTCTTGGGAATTGATAAGAACCATCTGCAGCCTGCGGCCAAAGCGTTCATCTGAGCGACTAATAGATAAGTGAGATTAATGATTGATATACCAACCCAAAATGTGTAGCAGGAAAGCGCTCCGATTTAGCCAGTGGGTATATACGCTTCGTGCTGCGCGGCTGGTTTACGACAATATATACGTATAATCTCTAATTATAATCTCAAGTAGAATATCCATTCGTTTTTACCATTTTTTCGCACTCACTGAACAACAATATATCCGCTTCTATCGTCGCGAAACCCATGAAACCGTTCTTAGCCACTATTTCCTTCTGGTCTTACCACGCAGAGTACTCGAGTGCACAAAACTCTTCTCACACTTCATCGCCCGCCCCGATTGCCCAGAGGCGCGAAGAATCACTACATCCTCCCTCAACGCTGCCGTCCGTTATAAACCGCACCTATGAGCGAAATGACTAGAGTCCCTTTATAAGCTTTATAAACATAAATCTACCTTATCTCCCTCCGTTTCTAATCACAAACACTTGAGCGATAAATGTATCTTGTCCCTCCACTTTTCTTCGAACATAGATCGTGATCATCAGATCAAATCAAAAAAATACCGAGTCAAATACTCAAAGGCACATATTCGACCCCTGCCAAAGACCCCGAACAAAAGATCCACGATGTTAGATTGAATGCAACACAAATTGACAAGCAAACGATGCATTTACAAGAGTTCGACAAGGATGTGATCACGTGAAGATTACCCCGCTGTACCGCGACGAGTTCGCGTTTGGAGGCAAGAAAGACTTTGATATTAAACCTCCTCGTCTTTGTAGCTCCCTTGCCCCCCCTATGGTTGTTGATTCCTCCCCGTGGTTGTTTATTCCATCCAATAACTCGCCGGAAAACAAATAATAGCCCCTAATCCCGATAGTGTCCCAAAATATGGCTAGTGCCAGCACCAAGTCTCATGATGAGTATACTGTGGGATGGATTAGCGCGTTACCCAAGGAACTAGCTTACGCTATATCAATGCTCGATGAAAAGCACCCTGCACTCGATAAATCGGCAAATGATTCCAACTGCTACACCTTAGGTTCTATTGGCCCTCATAATGTGTCCATAGCTTGCCTCCCGAAGGATTGGGTTGGTACCAGTCGGGCAACAAAAGTTGCCGCTCAAATGACTTCAACTTTCCCTAACATTAAAATTATTCTCATGGTTGGGATCGGAGCAGGTATACCGTCCCACGTTAGCCTTGGCGATGTAGTCATCAGTACCGAGTGGACGCAGTGGGATTTCGGCAAAACGAAAGATGGTATATATGAATATGTCGAGAAACGATGCTATCCCCCAGATGCGTTACTCTCGGTAATATCTAAGTTTGAAGCCGAGCATATCAGGCAGCAAGCGAAGGCTTCACAGTACCTCGAAAGGCTGAAATATCAGTTTCCTGATCTTGCATTTCCACGCGGGGCTCTCGAGAGCTTACGGGTTCATTACGGCCTAATCGCATCTGGTAACCAAGTAATAAAGGATGCCAATCTACGGGATTCTATCTGTCGAAATCTTAGGGACAAAGTGCTGTGCATCGAGATGGAAGCCGCAGGCTTGATCAGTTTCCCTGCAGTTATTATTCGGGGTATTTGTGACTTTGCAGATTCAAATAAAAACGATGACTGGCATGAGTATGCAGCCTTTGTGGCTGCAGCCTTCGCAAAGCAGCTTTTAGAGTACGTACCAGCTATCAGTCTAGAGAATGAAAGAACAGGGAAAAACTTGTACAACAAGGGTTAGTGCGAAATCCCTCATTTTGTTATCGATCTGGCCGTCGTTGAAAGCGCATGCGCAGTGCTTCGTTTGGCTTAATTTATACGGCATCCAAAGACGCCTCTAACGTTAAGTAGCATTCAGCAAATCTCTGTTATCGCGGCGTGGATTGGATCGAGAAGAGGAGAGTAAAATCTTAAGGTGGTTAACAGATGTTGATTACCATTCGCGGCAAAACGACCATTTCAACAGCAGGCAGCCCAAAACTGGTGAATGGTTACTGAACTCTGTTCAGTATCAGGAATGGCTACATACCAACCAAAAGATATTATTCTGCCATGGAATGCCTGGAGCAGGGAAAACGGTCATGACTTCGGTAGTTGTCGATCACTTGGAGACTCACTACCTCAATGATCTAGAAATTGGGATCGCTTATATATACTTTAACTTCAAGCAGACTAAAGAGCAGGAGATTGACAAACTTCTACTTAGCCTGCTTAAACAATTATCCCTGCGACAGGAATCCGTACCGAATTGTGTAGCTGAGCTATATCAGCGACACTTCTGGAATGAAACTCGGCCTTCACGCCGTGAAATCACCACTAGCCTGGCTTCTGTTGCCGCTTTATATTCTAGGGTCTTTATTATCGTTGATGCCGTTGACGAGTGCCAGTCAGGGGATAATCGCTCGACATTTCTCAATGAGTTATTCCGTCTACGCGACCACAATGCGAACATCTTCGCGACTTCGCGACCCATATTCGACATTGAAACAGACTTTAAAAACGCCGATAGCATTGTTCTCGAAATAAAAGCTTCTGTCGAAGACGTAAGGAGATATCTAGATGGGAAAATAAACGCATCCGGAAAGACCGTTATGAAACGTAATAGAAAAGATATTATCTCCAAGATTTCCGAGATGGCTTCCGGAATGTACGTGCTATCCCGAAATTCTCTCTCTCTCTCTCTCTCCTTTTTTTTTCCAGAAGAAAGAAAAGAGACAGAGAACAAGAAATATGCTAATTGAACTTACAAGGTTTCTTCTGGCTTATCTCTATTTTGAATCGATTAAAACGAAGCAATCATTGGGGGAGATAAACCGTTCGCTGGAGAATTCCAGAGGGGGTCAGACCGCTTATGATCAGGCATATGAGAATGCTTTGAACAGAATTAGAGATACTAATGATGAATATTCTCGGGATCTGGCCTTTCGAACCATTTCGTGGATCACATGCGTCACAAGACCTCTCAAAATCGCAGAGCTCTTGCACGGACTCGCAGTCGAAGTTGACGGAATCGCAGATAACGAAAACGAAGTGGATGAAGCTAATCTTTTAGAAGTTGATGATATGTTATCCTTATGCACCGGGTTAGTCAAGGTGGATGAAGAAACTGGTATCGTCAGACTAGTACATTATACGACGCAAGAATATCTTGATCGGACATGGGATCGGTGGTTTCCGGATGCCCATTCCAACATCGCCATGGCATGTGTCGCTTACATGTCATACCGTACTTTCGAGTCCGGTCAGTGTCTAGGGTACACACCGTTTTACAAAAGACGAAATTCGTATCCTCTATACCAATATGCTGTTGAGAATTGGGCATATCATACTCGCAAATCTTCGCCTGACGCCGAAAAATCTCTCGGAAACACACCGTTAGCATCATTAGTGCTCAAGTTTGTTCAAAACGATGGCTTGCGGATGTCTTGCGTCCAGGCTAGGTTTTGGAGTGAAGACCCAGAGGGAAGGTTTTGGTATCCAGAAAAGATGCCCGAGATTCCATTTGTGGTGCACGAAGGACTCCTTTCAGCAGTTACTATGCTCGTAGATAATGGTGCAGATATGGAGGCGAAGGATTGGAATGGTAGAACAGCGCTTCTGTGGGCGGCCGAAGATGGTCACGAGGCGACTGTTAGATTCTTAATTGATAACGGGGCAGATTTAAACGCAAAAGATCGTTATTATGACCGAACACCCTTCATATGGGCAGCTGAGAATGGCCATGAGGCCATTGTTAGATATTTAGTAGATATGGGTATGGACATAGAGGTAAAATGCAGGCTTGGTCGAACAGCACTCACATGGGCTGCTAAAATGGACCAATTAGCAGTTGTTCGATTCTTAGTGGATAAGGGTGCGAATACAAAGGTGAAGGATAGGTTAAATGAAACGCCACTCCAATTGGCGGCTTTCTATAGATCAGAAGCAGTCGTTAGCTTCTTGGAGAATTTAGTATGAGATCTTCTAGATTATCTAGCTTCTTATCATCGCAATACTCTTCACTCCAGAAAAATACTTACTCTCAGAAATGTGATTCGGATACGCCTCATCTCATATGGTAGATTTGCAGTTGTGCATACAGGAACGCTGAGGCGAGAATTGCGCACCTCTAGCGCCCAGATTCGTAAAGATATTCCAAAGGAAAAGAAAGAAGTAGGAATGAGGATATTGGTCATAGAATGGAATTTTCTTTCTTGAAGATTCTTAAGTTTCAGCAGGAAATACAACCAGCCAAAGACGATATTATGTTCCCGTTTTTACATACTTTAGTGTTCCCAAATAGGAGGTAAAGTTTTTCACTAATGCGTATCCTCGAAGCCAGAGGACAAAGACATTACGGAACAAATACAATGAAAACTTGCAATCAGAAGGCAGTACCTAAATCACGACTGTCCCCTGAAGCTTCTTCTGAAGTTCTTCGATCTGTTCCTCTTGTTGCTCCACTTGCGTCGCCAATCGGACTTTTTCAGCATGCAAATCCTCAAGCTCTCTTTGAAGTAGATGACGATGATATTGTTCAAAGAACAGTTTGACATCAGTGAGCTGACCTGTAGCACCGGTGAAGCTTAGTACTTAGAATTCGTTACAATCCTTCTCCTCGAGTGTAATAATTTCTTACCAGAAGCCGACTCGAGGTAAACCCCGAAGATATTGAGAACCAAGCCATTGGGTTTTGCATGACCAGTTTTGGTGGCGAACAAGTTGATGCCTTTCTTTATACCATCCAGAGCTACCCCATCATGATTAAGTACATATGCTAGTAAATGCTTAGACTCCGACTGGAGAGTACTCACTCGCTCCTTTTTTAACGATGTCAGAACACCAATTTTGAACGTCTTGGTCGTACAGAAGAAAATCAGGAACCTGGCCGCGGATCTCAGGAATATCAATGGAATGGTAGCTCAACATGCGTGGAAGCGTTGGGCGAACAGATCTTTCAATCTCATCTTTCGCGTCAAGGGCAGGACGTTTGCCTGAGAGGGGTGAGCTGAGGATATGAGACGCGAACTCGGGGCTTGATTTCTTGCTTGTAGCTGCAAGATTAGTGCTGATAGAAGCTATATATCTTGGTTAAGATTGACGGTAGCCAGCCTCATAATGCCAATTATTCTACTGCACTTACAGGAATCATCTCCCTTAGTATGGCTCTTCTTTGGCGAACGGTACTTGTCTACAAGCTCGGCTGGCCAGAAGTTCTTTTCGCGAGACGGTGGTCTTCCAGCTCCAGCCCAAGGGGGAGGAATAATCGGCTCGTACGTGTAGTTCACGTTGCCATCGGCGTCAAGTCCTAGTGGGTTTGTGTTTTTGACAGTTCTGTAAGGTCCAGGTCTGAAGTAGCAAGGGTGAGTGTAGCCTTCGGGGGAAGGTGGTCCATCAGCATCCGGATAGAAAATCCCAGTCGGAGAGCCGATATCCGAGTCAGTCCAAATAGTACTACCCAAGCACCCAGGAACCGTATTCTCCTTTTGATCTGGCTTTTCAGTCATTTTGCAACGATAAGCATCCGATGAAGCAATATTGAGAGAGGTCAATTGTCGAAGTTGGTGTTGTAAAGGTAGAAGTAGAAAGTTTTGAGCTCCACTATACAAGCATATATAGTGGGTTGATGCGATGACGTCCTGCACGCCGAGGAAGTTATTTTGAAGATGTTGAGACCTGCTAAAGTTATTCATCGACATATCGACAAGCCGGTGTCTCAGGCTTCTCGTTGTATTTTTTGTGTTGCAGCCTCGGCATTGCCATTTTAGGTCTCATCTGGTCTCGCAACGTCAGGTCTTCGTACCACCTTGCCTAGACCTCATGCCTCGCGCTCACGCCCCGACATCATCACCTATCGAATAGGGAATACGCTGTATGAGAGTCAATAAACTGTTTCAAAACCACCGCAGAGGATTATAGAATAAACCTCGTAAGTGGCTGATACGGCGTTTTACAACTCACGTATATTCGCACGACCTCAGACCTCATTGCATACTGTGGATATCGAATCTAGAAATCAAATCATGCTCAATCTTCATTTCGAATATACCATCCACTAACTATCAAATCATTTCATAGCATCGCGATCATACAAAATAAAACAGAAAAAATTCGTGCAATCTGGCTCCAAAATCTCGTCCAAGTCCACAATTTCATCCAACTTTCCCATACAACCTACTCAAAGGAACGCTTCCCGCGAAAAAATGCATCCCTAGATGTACCACATGCTGCTCCTCAAGTTCTTGTGGATACCATCACCGAAATAGTCATTTGCCTTCTTTACACTCTGTTGTGGAGTAAAGTTCTTGGAACCAGGTTCGGAACCAGTCAGCAAGGGGTGGATGTAGAAACGACCTCTGTCGCAAGCAAGATCGGCGTAGTATGCAGGTGGGACAATAGAAACTCCTTTGGTGGCTCTTCCAAAAAGATAACAGAGATTGTGTGTCTACATTTGATCATTAGCATTGTTATCCAATACGGCCTCGCTAACTTTCAGCATGACTTACCAAAGTCTGCAATTTATCGGCTGTAAAACCAATGTCATCGCGGATGACATAATAATGCGCGGGCCGGACGGTGCCTTGGAGACCTGAATGCGCCTGGAGGTAAAAGTCAAAGTCGTATACAGCAGTGACCGAACGATCAACGACTGTGCCGGGTTTGCAGTTGTATTTTTGATCAGCAGCCTTGTCCTCGGCTGGGTAGAATCGAGTATGATGGCGCTTGCCGACAATGACGACAGTTAACTTGGGAGGCTTTGATTTCGGTTTATATTTTTCAAAAGCTTTGAGAATCTGAGGCACTTCATCCTGGAGAACTGTATCGTATTGTCCCTCACTGACTCCATCGCGATAGAAAAGAACTTTGGTGGGAATGTTATCGTTGTTGTTGCGAGCATATTCCATCAATCTTTCCACCACCATCTCCTCGAGAGCTTTAATCATCTCCACTTTGGTTTCCTGGAGGCGAATAGAAGCAGGAAATTGGCCAAAGGTTTTGTCGCATGATGCAACGACGGCTGCGAGAGACGGAACACCTTTGGCGGAGCCGGGGGAAGGGTGGGTAACATCAGCGCCTAAGAGCATGGCTGGAGGTTTTCCTGCTTCGAGCAATGGGTCAAGAAGCTTGTCGGCTAGCATATGGTTACGGCCACCAGCCTTCAGGTTGACCTTCATAGCGACGTTTGCGAAATATTGGGCCGCTCTCTGAGGGTCATTAAGGTTCCCCTTCTTATTGGCCTTATCCATAGTGACAACAACGGTCGAGATGCCCGCCACAATATCGCCACCACGTTTGATGCATTCATACATACGCTGGTCTTTGGAGGGGATGAAACAGAAAACGATCTGTGGCTTTTTCTCCATTTTAGCAGCTGCGACAAACTGCTCCTGTATCCATCGGATATTCGAGTTGACATCATTACGTCCTTCCGGAAAGCGTAGATTTGGTGTTGTATTGGGGACCTGGATTCCCGTCAATCTACATTGCTCTGTCATATACCCAAGAGCTTTTTGAATCAATTCGAGAGTAGCATCTCGATTACCTCCGACAATCCCCAAAGCACCCCAACTATTTATTTTTCCGGCCCTGGCAAATTTAGACTGGGCGAGATTCCAAGAGGCATTGAAAACGTTTAAGGGTTTGCCGGAGTATTGGATTTGAGGAGCGGGGAGAATGCGCGCTGGGACAATAATCATATGTGGATCGAGTTTGATACCAAATCCGGTCTAAGATAAGGATTAGTTTCAAATCGGAACATTTATGTTGCCGATTGTAAACACTTACAAGAGTAGGGTTGCTGGTACCACCAGTGTGCCCAAGGGCTTTCAAACCAGCTGTAGTAATGACTCGTGCATTCTTGCTAGGAGGGTTGCAAGCGAACGTGATAAGTGCGCTTGTATTATTGGGATCAAGAACTCCTTTGAATGGTTGACCGGGGGTAACGATGCAAAGTTCGGCTGGCATCCAGTTGGATCTCTCCGCACTACCAACATCGACAACGGGAAGAAGTGGAAACCTCAACGTCTTTTTGTACTCTGCAATTTGATTGTTAGCACCAAGTAAGTAATCATAATCACCACACCAGATTGAACAGATTTGATACACGGAAAGGGTACTTACTCTTCGCGAAGTAGTCCTTGACGCTAATCAGTCCACCACCGAACTCTTCGCAAGGGAACTTTTCGGTCTCAGCATTCTTGGGTCCAACCTTGTGCACCGTCTTCTTTCGCACTCCTTGAAGATGATGAAGAGATACTTTCACTCCTTTGAGAAACCTAGTCAAAGTCTCAACGTCTCTATCAGAGAAACCTCTATTCTCAGGATTCTCGTTCCAGAAAGCGGCAAACATGAGTTCATGAAGGGGACGATTTTGATAGAACGCGCCAGTTCTAACATTGATGTTGCAAAGTATTCGATCAAAACCGGGTCGGACCGAAGAGTAGAAGCCCTGGATAGCATCCAAGCCGCCTCCGATTGGATGTTTGACGCCTTCTGGTGGAAGAACGAAGTAGCTGTTCTTGCCAAACTGAACATGATTCTCGCTCGGAAACATGGACAAGATGATATTCAAGCACTGAACCAATGGCGGTGAGTACTTGACATTGAGAGCTTTGTGTTTGTGATCCGATTTGCCTCTAACATATGACCAAAGGTCGTCGATATCAAGAACACTAGTTTTACTAGGCTTGATATCAACAGTGTACTCCTTGCTCCTATCAGTGGCTCCAGGTTCATCCTCGTAATAAAGCTTGATTTTGGCACCGCCTGCCGGAATGAGCTTCTCTGGAAGTTTCTTGGGAGAGAACAGAACCTTCGCAAAATCGGTAGCAACAACATGCTTGCTCAAATACTCTTGCATGAAGAGTTGGATAACTCGCTTCAAAATGGCCTTCTTCTTCTGCTCGTCTGGTACGACTTTAAGGTCATACACATAAACGAGAAGGTTTTTGCCACCGCCGGGAGGTTTTATATCGAGGGGAAAGAAGTTCGCTCGGACCGAGACGCTCTCACCGACTGTGCCGAATCCAGGACGCGGGGGGTACGCCGGCTCGATTTCCTTCCCTTCAGCTTCGACAGGAGGATTCATCGAAAGGCCTTTAAAACTAGCGATAAGAGCGTTCTCATCATTAACAACATTTCTGTCCACAGTCGTCGGTCCAGTGGGAGGCCTGAATAATTGCAAGTCCAAAGGGTCGCTAGCTATTCCACCTCGGCCTCCACCTCCAAAGCCTCCTCGACTGGGTCCTCGCCCTCCTCGCCCTCCTCCTCGATCACCTCCCCGTCCCCCACCTCGATCACCTCGCCCTCCTCTATCAGCAAATCCAGAAAAGGCTCCCCCTCCACGAGATCCTCCTCCACCGCCGCCTCTTTGCCCACCGCCGGCGCCACGATCTCCTCGACCACGGTCTCCTCTACCGCGTCCCCCTCCCCTTGGCCCGCCTCGTCCTCGGTCTGCCATTTTATATCAGAGGTGCGTGATTGTTCACACGAAAAGATAAAGAAAAAAATCCGAAGATTTTTTTTTCGAATAATAGATCCCTAAAGATCGAAAGAGTATATGATCCTAAAGATCGGAAGAGTAAAAGATCCTAAAGATCGGGAGAGTAAGAAGACCGAACTACGAAAGATACTAATATCGTGGTACCATTGAAAAAATGTACCGGAGAAAATATATAATATAGATCAGAAAAGATGATATGTATTAAAAGGTTCCGCGCCCCATTCGCGAAGCCCTATCACTCACTGTAAGGTGACGTGAGAGAAAAGGAAGAGCGGAAACAGCCCACCGGCGGGGCAGCGAGGCTCTGGACTTTTAATGCTGCCTGAACTCACTCAGCTCGAGAGCATGCCAAGCGCGCGAAAGCAGCAGGACAAGGATTGGGCTAGGTGGCCCTGTGGGGCCTTTGCGTTGTTGGTTGTGTTGGAGAGTTTCGGAATCGTGAGCAAGCTGTGCTACTTCACACAAGATATCTTCGGATATTAGATAGCCTTGTCGTGGAGGGAGTAGAGTAATATTTAGAAAGACGGGAACGGAATCCTGCAGAGTCTATATTCAATTTCAAAGGAATTTACATGTACTTCGCCTGTCGGTGGGTCTTCAATGCAATAACCCGAGACATAGCTAACTCCAGCAGCGAAAAAGATGCAGCGTCCCCGAGCTCGAGACTACGAAAAGATCACGAGAGATATAATGGATATCGGATAAGCTCACGCCATGCATACATGAAAACTTCGTCTCTACCTTTGTCAGAAATTCTTTCAAATCGTTGGCAATATCAATCACATAATACGGAGCAAGCCTTCCTTGACAAAAGAAAAACGTATTTGAAAATAGCCTCGAAGCTAATTCGAAAAATCATCTCCCAACCTATCTACGTACGTACATAAACCTCTCACCAGAAATCTGGGAAAAACGCGGGTCGAATCAGTGGGTCAACTGCAAGTGCCGGCGCTTCGACGAGTCTTGCAAGCGAATCGATCATGAGAACTCTAAACTGTGGGTGTTCGAGAAAATCAATGAATGGTTCCACGAAGAAGCCACTTGCATACCACTTTTCCAATTGGCTAGGAAATCGATGGGGACATACAACCATGTATCCGAATTACGGCAGGGGCTCGGTTGGAAAGGATCCACAAATGACTCCCAAAGCCGTGTCTGGACTCGAGCCGTGCGCAAGCCTTCGACCTTAGGTATCCGTTGGATCTTTGCAACTGGGCACGCCAACCAACAAAAGCATCTCCTCGCTCCGAAACACTCCAACTCGGATAAGTGTTTTTCGGGCCCGGCACGGCCTATTTTCTGAACAGGCCGCGAAGTCGGATTCCGCTATTCTGGAGAAGCGGACGGGATTCCGCAAACCCGCCCAGACTGATTGCGAAATGGTTGGTAAGACGAGAACAATCAGATTGCTTCGTGCGTTGTGGAAACGAATCAGATTGCCTGTCGGAATGAAACCAATCCGTTGGGTTTTGACAAAAGTCCTGTTGCCAAACCGGGTGTGGTTGTGGTTGCGCATTTTGGTTAAAGCCCAGTAGCAATATTTTGAAGCTATACAGTGAAATGGTACTGGCACGGCGAGGACCTAAGTCAGATTTGTGCATTATCAGGCGGCATGCAATACGAAATCGGTTAAAGGAGACATTGTTCAAGATGAAAGAATATCGACCTGTAGTGGATGTGGTCATATATTACTTCTTGATAGCAGTCGAAAACATAAGGTGCTAGTATCCTTCAATCTCACCAATTTTCATTTAATAGGTCAATTTGAGACATTCATTGGCAACTGCTGTTGGAATAACCACCATAGAATCACCCTTTGCTGCTGAAGAGTCAATACAAGACTCGGAATCACCAATTGTCAATTATAAAGTCATAAATAGCTATATAGACATTATAACGTCGGTTGTTGGGGTTTATAAAACAATCAATCCCTCGGTAGGTAAATTGACAGACAAATAATTGAAGTAGGATATCGATTGACTTGCTAAACTTTTGATTATGAGTGTACCCGCGCGACGTTATACTAAATTTTCTGGGATTTCGTATGCCTCCGGGAGATAAATATAGGATCCATCGCACCTTGTGTTCATCCTGCCTCAAAAACCATATCTCGCTTACGCCGAAGGGCGGAATTCTATGTAAGATCCAAAACTTTTGATACTGGAACCCCGACTTATTAAGCAAAAGGAAGTCCATCACGCAATTTTGTAAAGTGAAAAATATTTCAAAACAAGAAATCGAGGCTATCAAAACGAGAAGTTTCATCATGCTGACTTAGCTTTGCGAATAAACCTTCCACCAGTGGCAGGCGTCAAATTTGAACCTCAAACATACACTTAAATGTCAAGCACTCCCCATCAGGCAAGCATCGGAAGCACAAAATCGCCAAATCTCTGTGGACAGAAGCGCAAATGATTACGTGTGCTATATTTATCTACTTTAAAACCGTTTTTTTGGCCTTCGAGCCTTCTTTAGGCGATATTGAAGGAGAATGCAGAGCCCAAGACTGCAGTGCTGAATGCAGAGATAGTGCACATACTTACCTACAACGCGGATCCACTAGCATGTTCGCATGAAATCGATATTGGACAACGGTCGACGCGGCGGTGGAACCTGAGACGTAACCTCTGGCATCTTATCCACAGGAGAAAAGCACGAGCCTCACATCTATCGTCGATGGCCGGAATGATATATTGCTGCCCAAAATTGATTGTGCCTCGTTTTGCACCTTGCGGGCAAAGCTCCGCCACACTGTCGCGACAACCAGATGACGCGGACAAACACAATTTCGAAAACCTGCCGCCTACCGCATTCGTGCGATTGAGAATAGCGCATGGGTAGTACTGAACCACGCCAAGCAAAACACTGACCGCCGTATTTATCTTGGAGGGTCGCCGCTCTACCCAAGAATCTTCGATCGCTTCGAAAGTTTCGGATTCTTTGCGCAGCTTGCCCAACTTGTCGTCGAAGAGCTGACAAGAGAACGTCACCTCCAAAAAAAGATATCAAAATAACACATACAACACAAACTCGAAGAAGTATGGCCCCGCTCGAAATTGTCCTAGACAACAAGGGCCCTCTACCGGGCCTCCCAGGGAGTCGGAATAACCTCTACGTCGCCGGAGATACTGTGACTGGTCATGTATTAGTAAAAACAACATACGAGGCGACCAAGAGCCTTACCATCGACTTCACCGGAGTTCTCAACGCTGTAATCCGCAAAGGCTCTACCTATGAACAAAACAATACTCTATTCTCCTTCAATTTAACACCAGCTATCAATCGCGAATGCAAATATCCTTTTATATTCCAGTTACCCGGCACCGTTGTCGTTGCCCCCGATGAGTCCATGGCCCCTCGCCATGTACCAATAGCGCCACAGCTACTTCTTCCATCCTTCTCATTCGGCCACGACAAAGAAGATCATTCCAAGGACGCAACAGCTAAGGTTGAATACCAAATTGTTGCTAAACTACAGCACAAAGGTGCAATTTTCACCAAACGAGACACTGAGATCAAAACGATCAATATCTCCTCAGCGCCGGTCGAGGGTATGTCCCTTCTCGCATCGTCGCCAACAAATCATATTTTCGATCTACAAAGCCCAAAATTAAAGCCCGGGATGGAATTCTACAAGCCCACAGCTATGGAAAGACTCTCCAGTTTCTTGGGCAACGTCACTCCAGGCTTTCAAGATCCTAGAATCCTCGTGGACCTAAGAGTTGACCTTCCTAATTCGCTCGCGTTGGGGTCCCGGATACCCTGCTCGCTTTCAATCAATTATCTTCCCGACTCTTACGGTGTCGAAACGCCGCCTCTAATTTACCTGACGAAGCTGGAAGCCAACCTCCAAATAATTACCGATTTAGCTGTACAAACGGCGACTAAAACGAAAACGAGTGCCATGAATCTGTGCACCCGAGGTTGGGACTCCAAAACAAAACACCTAGACTATGGTTACCAACACAAAATGGACGTAACGGACTGGATATCTGAAAACTTTGTCCATGATGTTGGGAACCAACTCGTGCCTACCTTTCATACCGCAAACTTGAAGAGAAAGTACCGATTGGATGTGGAAATTTGGCTAGAATGTGTCGGAGAAACATGGAAGAAGACTTTTGAGAGGGATTTGGTCCTCTTACCTGCTTTCGCATGTCCTCCATCGGTACCGGCTACACCGACGGCAACCTCAACGGCGATGCCACCAATGGCCATATCGCCCATTTCTCGCGAAAAGGCTAGTTTGCCCTTGAACTCCATACAGCCGGACGCCCAGTACCCCGATGCCCCTCCGAGCTATACGGAACTGCATGCAGAACTGCAATAAGAAGAATCTCGAAATTCAATCCTTCTTTTCATTTTCGGGTCTGACAGTATTCTTGGAATTTGTGCCTGTCTTTCTTCTCATTTTGGAGTATCTGGTGTCTAGGATTGGTCTCTTTGCTGGTTTGAAGTTGTCTCATTTCATCTGTTAGCGATATTTATTGGAGTAAATAACTTATTTGGAAGGATATGAAGATCTAAAATTAATATAATTTTCAAGTTAAACCAAGCCAATTTATCTACCGTGTATAAGCCGGGTCGATCTGCAGCTAGTCAAAAGCAGAGTGGAGCGGAATTTTTCATCGAGGTATTTACAATATATATTATATATGGTAAAAGTCGCTCTCCCCTCTTCTATCAATCATAGTCTGGTCTCCGAGCTTCATTCTATCTCTTGAACTCCTCAATGATTGTATTCCTGTGCCTTTTCGATCCACAGATTTATTTGAGGAACTCTGAAGTCGTCGTCCTCGATAAAAGAGGTGGTATTACCAAAGAAAACGAAGTTTTGAGGGCGATGCAAATTATACTTTGGCCACTTTGGATACCCCGGTACTATAAATTTCCAACTTTACATCAGCAATCCAGAAAGCATATGAATTTTTGATTAAATTAGTAGGGGAAAACATACATCCATGGTTATTCGGCGTGAGATCATGGACAAAGCTCATGAGAGAACGAGACATCAACAAACCGAGTTTGATATAGTTCTGCTTTCGGCGTAGAGGGGAGACGTCGTAATAGTTTGCATCATATCCAACACCTTGGAAGTTTGCGAAAACGAATGCTTGGTCTGTAACATGTGTGGAACCCATCTCTCGTGGAACACCATTGGGTATAGTATCAAATCTCCAAGAATACGCTTTCTGACCGCGCTGAGCCCAAATACGGGCAGTGAGCCTACGCCCAGCTATCAGAAAATAGTCGCCAGCGATTGCTGCAAGGCGTTTGTATTGAAGACCATATGGTGGTTGGAACCTTTCAATGGTGCCCCCAGGAATTCCGATAACTGGGTTATCTGGATAAAGTTGCAGAATGGTATTAATGGTATCCTGGTCGATAGGGACCGCCGCAGCTGATTCTAGAAAAGCGACAAGTTCGTCGGTGGTGTTGACACCATAGCCAATGGCATATGTACCTTCATCGGTAGTAGAACCAACCAAGATAGGGACTTTAACAAAATGTCCCTTTTGAAGAGCGACAGAAGATAGTTCTGAAATTATTCCCCCATCGACGTGGTATTGCCATTGGGTTGGATATTGCGAGTCGACTGTTTGAATAGCTGCCCACATTGCGTCAGAGGGGACCTGACGAAGACAGCCTAGTTGGTCCCTAGCTGTGGTACAACCGACATTGGCGAGAAGGGCGTTATACAATTTATCGAGGGTTGGCATTGTCGCGTAGGGTCCAATAAATAGCCCCGGACCACTGTCGTGAATGGCAGCACGGAATAATTTATCGTCGCGACCGAAATAAGCCTGAGTCTGAATACCAACTGAGACACCGCCTGCAGAGTCGCCGCCGAGGGTAACTTTCCTCGGATCGCCTCCAAAGGCGGCAATGTTTTCTTGAACCCAGTGAAGAGCGAAGCGTTGATCATGGAGACCAATGTTGCTTATCCCAGCTGCTGACATGGATGTAGAGCCCAACATCCCCCAGGCGGTAAGACGATAGTTGAAGCTGACAGCGATAATAGGCTTGCCAATCCTGACGGATTGGTCTACCATCCAGGTCATATTATAAGGAGGATTAGAACTGCCAGAACTGGTAAACCCACCACCGTGAATCCAGACCAATACTGGCAATTTCGTATTTGAATGACCTGTCGGTCGAATGACGTTTATGTTTAGACAATCCTCGCTTTGCGGCAAATCTGGGAATGGATGGTGAAGCCCAAGGCATCTGTCACCGAAGGCTTGTGCGACGAATTCGCCCTTCCATTTAGTAGAAATTGGTTTTGGGAGGGCGAAACGGTTATTGCCGGTTGCTGGCTGACAATACGGGACTCCCAAAAAGAAGTCTTGCTTCCAGACACTGCTATGAAGACCACG
The DNA here is from genome assembly GCA_012184315.1 of Arthrobotrys entomopaga. NCBI lineage: Eukaryota > Fungi > Ascomycota > Orbiliomycetes > Orbiliales > Orbiliaceae > Arthrobotrys > Arthrobotrys entomopaga. The sequence goes on from LDDX01000242.1 coordinate 225,016, forward strand.
AATAGTGCCGTTTCGGATTGTGACGATAGGATCCGTAGACCCAAAGCTTGGGGTCGCTGAAGCGAGAGCAACGAAAAGAGACAAAGTCCCGAAAAGCTTAGCCATGATAGATAGTTGTATCATCAGCCCGTACTAAACTGTTGGTTGGTGATCAAACTCCGGTGCGACGACTTTGATGTTTGGTTGCTGACAGACGGCCTTTTTATACAACGTCCGTATATCGTTATGTCTATACTCTAATGTGCTTAGCCATCCAAATCATTCTGGATATCTCGACCTCTTTTTTCCATCAACGTCCAATCCCAGAATCAAGATTGCACTGCCCCAAGAAACATACGAGCTCTGGGGACCTCGCGATATTGACTTGCATCGACACTTCAGCAGATGAATCGAAGTACCACAAGGTCTCGTATTCGTGGGCTTTAGCCTACATGTGGGGTGGTTTTACGAGCGTAATAGAGACTCATATTCCGCGATGTAACTCAGCATCAAGGAACAATTCGGTGTCAACGGATATCGCACGGAGAGAAAAACCCGGTTCGCCAACCGGCAACCTGGTGAAGGTTGCTGTTGGGGTATTTACAAACGCGGGCTAGGCCAGATGCACTCGTATCCATCCTCAACCTTTGATCGGATTAAAAACTAGGGTATTGGAGCCTGAGTTTGCTGACTACGTACTCTCACTTTCCATAAACCTGGGACATGCTGGTCTCGCATGTCAAACTCTCACTTCCAACGAACAGGCCTGTGTATCTTCATATTGCCCTCTGTAGCTTTTCCCATCGCGCATCGTCGTTGTTAGAGCTCGAAGTTATATTGTGTTGTGGCATGAAAATCCAACAATGCTTAATGCTTTGGCTACCGAGACTTGTCTCGAAAAACCAGAAGCTCCACGCGAAGCCCGAGACTTTATTTGGCTTGGTGACATCGATCAGCCTTGCGAAGTGCCAATGCTCCATTTTTTAGTATAACCGTCAAGCCTGGGTACGAGACCGCGTAAAACCATGTTTTCCAAAGAGGTCAGTTGCCTCGGAGAAAGGCTTATTTGAGCAGATATCCTAGCAGCAGGTACCTAGGTGTGACCGAGTACCTTGCTGAAACTTTGATTTCATGCCGGCTCTATGATCGTTTTCTTAATTGGTTTCTCTGAGCGTTGAACCATGGTATGTTGATGAAAACTAAAAAGTGTATGTCAACTGATCCATAATAGAGGGAGGCACTTGCTAGATCGCCTCGTCATGCGCCTAGTCGGACTTGTGCTTCCGCTGGCTGGTACTTAGCATATACCATAAGAACGAGGGGTAGCTCAAGCTTGAGCTTAAGGCCCCACCTCATCAGGCAGCTTTCTGTCGGAGCCCGCATCCCAAAAATTTACGTAGTTTAATTGTTTTCTTGGCCGTGAAGTTTCATCTCAAAACTAGCTTGAGTAGCCCTGAATATTAATTGTACTTTCCTTTCGGCAAGCAGGCAGTCACTGCCCGGTTTGTACCCACACCCGGATACCCGGTTCAAATTTTGGTTTCAATGGATTTATAGGACAATGGCAATGCTTTTAAATCGAGACTTAGATCCCATATATAAGTATATATATTTAATTTTTAAGAGAAAATTAAAGATCGAAGCCACCAGAGGCTTCAGGTATTTAGCTGAGCTATATATATATTCATTTTATCAAGGCATGTTATTTCGCTCAAACAATATGCTGTCAGAGTTGCGGTAGAGTCAAATTCTTAAGATCTTCAAGAGAAACTTTATGGTTTTTCGAATCGCAGGGTAACGGCTCCTGGGCTCCATGTCACAGAAGTTAACACAGCGCAAAGCCTTATATAATTATGCCAAATGGTTCTCAGTATGGCGGATGCCTCATGCGCATCCGTGAAGGTTAGCATATTTTGCTATTGGCCGCAAGACTACCTAAAGTACCATATGAAATTATATGAATATCCCCAAATGTTCGCGGTCCTCCGGTTTGGTTTTCGAGACTGCGTGGTCCTCTCAAATTGTTGTGGATACCTTAAAGTAGCAATTCGCAACAAGCCAAGAGAAACTTATTTAACCCTGAAGATCTGCTCAGGAAGATCTTCTCAACGCACAAGATAACGAGCAGTGAAACACACAAATTCACACTCACACATCCTTTTCTAGTTGGCCGATTCACCCTGGTAAACATGTTTGAAAGGGAGAAGAAAAATAATAAATTTGATTTCTACTTGGCGCCTTAAATTTTCGCTTGTTAATTGGACGTTTAGTTACTTATGACGTAGGTGGTCCCGTATCAACTTGGTGGAGCCAGGTTAGATTTGACTGGATCTCAGATCTATGTCATGACTGCATACTCCGTACTCCGGGGATGATCGCTTTTTTCTCTCTGCCACCCGGAAACCATTAGATGGATTCAAATCAGTATAAGATCCCAATAACCGCTCTCGACCAAATGAGATTCTGACTCGCCATCTTCCTGCAAACCAACTTGTTCCACTCTTTCGACCTCAACACATAGACCCGATACTCACTTTCAGTCACTCGTTTCTGTCGCAGGTTTATTTTTATTTTTATTTTTCATTTTCTCTTTTTTCTATTACATATATTCTTTTTGTTTTGGTGATTCCTCATCGGTATCATATTTCAAATTTTTCAAAATGCTATTCAGTTCGCTTTTCGCATTAGTAACCGCTGTCATCTCGTTGACAGACGCACGAGCTATTCCAACTTCGGAACCCTCCCAAACTCCTGGGTACACTTTGTTGTATACGAATCGTCGAAATTTGCCAAGTTCCGATAAATCCATCCAACCACTCACCAATTCCACCGAACCAGCTACTCCAAACGCCTGCGCCAGCACTTGTAACTCTACCCCGATGTGCAAATTCTTCGTCATCTATACCCCGCTTGAAGGGAACGATGAGAGAACATGCCAGTACTACCAAGACGAAGATCCGTATCGAGGTTCAGCCACTCCATTCGTCAGCGACGTAAAGGAGCTTTGCGGATACCAGAAGGATTCGGTCTTCAATGGAAAATCTGCAAGTTCATAGACGGTCTATTCCACATTGGAAATCCAATTCCAAGACTCTACATAGTAACATCGCGCTCCAGTTCTCTACTCACGATCATCTATCTGATATGAGGCTCCAATTTTCCCAACCAAAGACCCTCAAGCTATTTCAATTGCAAGTCTAAGTCACTTACTCTCATGTATCACTAAAGCTTCAGCTAGTAACACTTAAGCCATTTTGCAATCAACCCGCCGTCTCTCCGCTGCATCTCTATAATATTCATATTCTCTTTAAATAGCTGGCCTATCGTGGCAAAAGCTTTATTTCAATATCGTCTAAATATCTAATTAGTATATATCTCTTTCTATTCATTGTTGGAGTATTAGTGTCAACGTTAACATATACTTAATACTAGCTTTCTCCAAGATTCTGTGTTGTTTATGTCGCATTTTGTCAAATTCAATCTCTAAATCTTTTTTACTAGTATTATCGTATTGTCAGCACTGCGAATAATAAATCTACGAAAGTAGGTATATCAATTTTAGAATTCATATGATATTTAAATACGAATTTTGCATCACGCGAATTTACTTGAACGTGGTCTCGCTTGAACGCTTGTATTGTTGATACTCGCTCTAAAGAAAAACGTAACTACATGCAAAAGTAAACACCATGGTATGCTTTTTCATAGCCTCGAATCCAGGCGCTCGAGGCTGGCCTTTTTAACGGCATCTTTTGTGACATTACCTGGATCCAATTCCAGCTACAATTATACCTTACAACCTTGTAGGCGTTATTATTGTGTTGCATGCATACATACGCATCACAAATTTCTTCTAGAGAAAAAAATAAATAAATAAGTAAAATAAAATAAAATAAAACGTGCTTCAGTCTTTAGTACATGTTGAAAAGAATAAGGGATAAAGGGGAATAAAAGGACGGCTTTCAACTTGTCATTTTTTCATAATATAACTTTTAGGACATCAAGAGACTTGAAGATTGACCAAATTTCAAAGGAATAGCTGCAGCTGCGGGTGATTGGGAAATTTAAGGTGGAGGAGTGGTGTGGCGAGCTTCTACAGACTTGACCTGCATACCGCCACCTAATCCTGTTGCGGTCTCTCCATTGGGCTGAGTGCCACCATCAAAGTTAGACCCAACAGCGACATCTAAAACAACGAAAATGTCCTTGTGTGCAATATTCGCCCACAGCTTTTCATCGCCTATTTCCTGTCCCGTTATGTGGAACCAAGCCTTTCCGTCTAGCTCCCACGATATCCTCTCGTCTTGCCAACGAGTGGGCACGCGGTCTATAACCAAGCTCCAAGTATGAAAGGCGTCTCTGTCATAATCGATCCTGGCACTCTCATCATCAGTACCGCCTTTGACCACATCGCTAGAATATGCGGTCGCGCAACTCCATTTGAGTCCGCGAGCGGTTTCGAAAATATCAATTTCACCGCATTTCGGCCATTCGACACCATCGGTGCGGGAGGAATTGCCAAGGACCCAGAACGCGGGCCAGATCCCTGATTGCTTATCGGGTGGAGCGGTGCCTGATTTCAGCACCCCTTTGAGTTCAAATGTTTCGCGATCCGGACAGTGAAACGCGGCTTTGGACTCCAAACGGGCGGATGTCCAGCGACCAGCATGGTGTTGTGGCGTGATCTCTAGCTTGCCGTTTTTAACAGAGACGTTGTCCACGTGGTCGGTATAGTGTTGTTTCTCGCTGTTGCCAGAGTTCGGCCCTGCGACTATGAGGTTCCATTTTGAGTGATCAAGGGGACCGTCAGGACCATTGAATTCGTCTTTCCAAACGGTTTTCCAGAAAGTCATCTTGGAAGCCGGTCGTGGGGAAAAGTATAGTAATTTGATATATGAAAAAAATTATATGTAATAATATTTTAAAGTTATCGTTGTGGTCAATTTATCTAGACTGGGTGTTATTCTTTATATCTCATAAATCGATATCCCAAATATCATCAAGAGATTGAGTCCATTTTATAGACGATTTTGATGATTGATATCGCCTACTGAATACTAAATCTATCTAATAGATATCGGCAATTGATACAGTTTAAAGGAATTATTCTCAGCGTACTGGGGCATCGAACCAGAAGCCGAAGAAATGTCGTGATAGCCGTTGATAGCATCATATAATGTAAGACGTGCCGTATTTATTACATACGCCATGCCATAGGCTAGCGGCTTTTTCAGTCATAGGCTCTTCAAATCTTTTGTGTTACTTGAGCTGGGAAAAACCTGTAAGCCTTATGAGGCAATGAGGTCGATGAGGCCGATGAGGCTTGGCGGGGAAGGTACTTGAGTACTTGTTTTCCAAAATCTCTCCGGTCTTGTCGACATTGTCCTCAGCGGGGGAAAGGTTTCATGAGTTCACCTTTAAACCAAACCAGTTTGCTGGCAGGATGTTTAAGTCACTCTTTCCCAGAGAAAGAAGTTGTAGCGCCTGGTTCGAGTTATTTAAATGCTACGTTATGACGCAGGGTAATGGGCAAAATAACAACAGCCGCCAAACAAGTGCTATTCATAGCCCCTGTTTCTAACGATGCAGTCTTTGGTCTGGTCTTGGTTTGGTTCAGCCCTCACATTTCCCAGGCATATTTCCCCCCATTCGGACTAGTACGTTACACCTTGGTCTCTGAATGGCCAGCAAACAGACCCACCCACGCTGTGATGCGACGTGATATGCTTCTCATGGGCCTCTGTTGGCCATTGGGAGCTCGTATCTTTTCTTATCCGAACATTTGCGCACCTTCAACTCGCCGTTATAAACATATGTAGCTCCCGCAGACTCAGCCTCCTGGTTTTTATTTTTTAAAGATCGCCTCTCGTCCATGTCTTTCAGCTAATTTCGTTTAATCTATCGTTTATTCTGCAATTTCCATTCACTGTCGGTCTCTCGCATCGGTACCGTTAATTTTTTTATTAATTTTTTTTTTTTTTCTCTGGACGAAAAAAAAGATGCGCTGGTTTAGATTATTCCCGGTTTCCGCAGCAGCTGCTGCAAGTCTTGCGCATGCCCTTGTGCCGGAGGCACTTTCCGAAGCCTTCGTTTCTGGTATGACACTGTCAGTCAAGTTTGGTGATACGACTGTTGATGATGACAGCACGGTATCGGCAGGATGTAAGTACCACCGATCTTTGAGTAATCTAAAAACTTGAAAAAAGATTACGATCCAATGAAAAGGTTTTGCTGACTCGTATTCGTGCATCAACAGCGATACCCTCGTCCCCTGTGTTCACAATCAATTCGCCCAACGTCCCGATCCCAGACAACACACTCTACACGATAGTGCTGCTAGACATCACCAACTCCAGAAATCCAACGACTGAAGCAGTGTTACATTATGCAGCTTCTAATTTGCAGGCACCAAGCGGCAGTGGAGGAGAGTTGAAATTTGGTGCCATGAACTTCCAATATGTGGCGCCGGATGCAAGCTCCGACACCGCGAATTACATCTTCTTAGCCTATTCTCAAAGCGGCGATATCGAACTTAATTTACAAAGCGTACCACAGGCTGGGGATGACAAGAAGTTCAGCATCAACATCTTCCGACAAGACAATGGTTTCCAGCTTGCAGATACCGGGCTTGGGTTTACTGTGCAGAATGCTGCGGCCAGTTCTTCGTCCAGTCCCCCCAGTAGTTCTCAGACCTCGTTCACATTCCCCAACTCGACAACCACGACGTCGCCTCCCAGTAGCACCACTGAACAAACAACCACCCCCCCTCCATCTAATTTTACCACTTCCACAACAACTCCACCCCCTCCTCCGCCCGAACAGAGTACCTCGTATCTTACCCTGTCGATAAGCGGTTCTACAAGAACTGTCGTCTACACTGCTCCCAACGATCCAGGTTCCACAATCGGCTCTTCTCCAACAACATCAGCTAATCCCTCCGTTATCACAAATGAACCAAGTTCGGCATCTCAAAAGACAATATCAAGAAGTGCGATAGCTCTTTTGGCATTGTTTGCTGCATTTGTTGCATTCTAAGAGATTTATTCTGTCAAGAAATCTAAATATAATAAAAAAATCTCAAGCCCCAGCCTCAAGATTAATTTTAATAACGATGATTTGTTCTTCTGCACATATATTAGCGTTTTTGCACTCATTCATTTTATATCAGATATCCCCTGCATAATACGCATAGTCAAGACCACTTCGCTTTGCGTTCTTTTTTGGTAGTTAAATTTGTTTTTTTTTTTTTTGCATCATGGTGTTTTTTTGTGTGAGCTATTGAGATTTTTCATTCCTTGTGCTTATTTAACGTAATTAAATGTACGACGTTCACGATATATAAAGTAATCTACTTTTGTATGTTGAAGATGTAATTTCACGAACCTTCCTGGGAAGGCAGTAGGCCCGCGGCGCTAAGATCTAAGAAGCATGTCGACGCACTATAAAAAGTTCAAATGACATTTCGATTAAATCTTATTGAATGTTGCAATGCGCCTGTGATATATGTTTTACGTTCACGATTTCACGACAAACTCTAAGATTCGATGAGCTCACCAATGCTGTTTGAAAATAAATTTGCAAAAGAGATGTACAAGTGTCCAAAAATTATCGATCCTAGTATCTGCCACAGTTTATGTTGTATCTTGTCCTCATATCACGAAGTTTATCGATGCTACTTTTTTTTTTTTTTTTTTTGTTTGTTTCTTGTCTCTGCAAGCATTTGGCCAAAAAGTGGTCTTGGAAACCCAACAAAAATGCTGGCGAAACAACTCTATTTCCAGAAAAATCTTGTGGTGTTGCCTGAAAACACCATCACTCAGCTGAGTCCTGCCTGGCTACGAGACTGAGTCCTGCATTGGTTAACCAGTCTCGGTTGGTTAACATGGTTTCAAGTCGGAAATATTTGGAAACACTCGGGAACCGGGAGGTTAAACTTGAGTCGAAACAAGGGTGGGGCGCCTAACCACAATACAAAACTTGCCGTGAAATACAAATGTTTCAATGCGTATTAAAGACTATAATATCGATATATCGCGGTATGCATATGCCAGATGCTTCAGGAAACCCGATGCCGAGGGTACGATGCTGCACACGTGTCGAAGCACGACGAACGATTACATTCAAATTCATTTGCAACGCGGTCAAAACTATACATCCAAATGGTCACTGAATACCACCGAATGGCCTTTGATATATATAATATATGAAACCTGAATTTGCGGATTGCTCGGGGTGAATATAATAAACACAATGCAGACAGATCGCAACAATTTTATATGCTGTATTTTGCTTAGCACGTCCATGGTGATACCTCATTCATTGAATTTTCTTGATTTAAAATATGGACTAAACCATGCCAAAGCAATTTAAATCCAAATGTCTAGGCAAAGAAGAGTCTGTAAGTCGGCTGAATTGATCAGTAGAAGTCAAAATACAATATTCCATATGTGTGTGGCCCCATACCCAGATGCCGCAGAGTGCGCAGTATGTGTGTACGTATATCAAGGTTAACAACAACCTACATGCTACAGATATCATTAATCAAATCTTAGACAGCAAGCCTAGTTCGATAGGGCTTGTAGGTGTAACTTTAATCTGGCAAGGATAGAATCGTTCTATGGATCCATCCATTACTCAAAGCAAGGTAGGGTTATTTCACTCTTTCAGCGGCAATAGGCGATGTAACGATGACCGGGCTCCACAAGTTCCGACACCTTCAACTCATATCCCATATGAGAAAAAACTGGCTTTGGTGCAGTCACGATGCAGCACGACTGTATATAGGCGGCCTTGTACAATCATGCAGAATGTGCGACGCACAAGACTACTTTTTCCGGAATTCCTAGCTCGACCGTCAGGTCTCCTGCAGTTATTTCTTTATGGTCCGAAGGCTCTGAATGACTGTACATATTTGTTCTTTGGTCGTTCGAATATTCTAGACTCGGATTTTTCGGTGGCAGATCGATATATGAAAGTTGTAAGCGTCCGATAATATTCCATCTGATATCTGTGCCGGCATACATGGGTGATCCTGTTTGAAGTAGTGTATGCATCGTACCACGGCATACTTGACTTGGTATTGGCATTTGGCTGACTGAAACTGGGGGATAAATTTTCAATTGATGAACAATAAGCCTATGTAGTTAAAAATAAGCCTCAAGGTCGATGGTCACGTTGCTTATGTAACGCAGTATGTCCACGTTCCCTTGGGCATCGTTTAATAGCCTGCTCTCCCACATGTCCAATTTCATTCCAGAAATTAGGTACCACATGGACTAGCTTGTGACAATCTATTTTTACCGCTTTCTCAAATTTGCCATCTCGAGAAACATATGTGCATGTGCCGGGTTTAAGAGAAATTGGAAGAGCTCAAGAGCTGTGGAACCGAGGATTTGATTTAGAGATTGATGGTGAACAGCTCCATTCTTGCTGCAGCGCTGTCCTTCAATCACAACTTCAAGTATGGATGAACCAAGTATGCCCGATTGACTTCATGCGCAAGGTTTTCACGCTCTCTGAGTGCACATTTGTATATATATCCACTACATGTCTCTTACATCGCCCTATTCCTGACGCTATCGAACAAGAATCATTTGAGATATACGACACATCACTATATTCCCATCACATACGTACGCCCCGCCGATAAATCTATAATATAATGAAGCTACTCTTCACCTTCCTCACAGCCTTTTTGGCTCTTCTCGATACTCCAGTCTCCGCCTACGGACCATTTGAAGCCCAAAATTTCGAGTACTACTTCTCGCAGTCTCCACTCCGAGTCTCATACTCCACCTTCACCTTCTACGACGCCGCCAGCGGTACCTGTACCGAATGCAAGTACACAGCCAGCCGCGGATACGGATACAACATTCCCGGTCCGTTACCTACAGAGTACACGCCGTGCACGAACAAAGATGTATCGTGGAAATACCAAGCGGACGGACAGATCATATACGTGCAATTTGGATATTGGCAAAAGAACGAAAAGTACGTTTTTAAAAAATTTTCTATCACCTATCTTTAAATTATTTATGCGGGACGCTAGTAGTGTTGAGATGATAGAGGTCTAACTTGTATTTTTGAATTGTTTATCAGCTCTTATAAAGAGGATTGGGTCAGAATCGAGGCTAATGGTACTGTGATACCGACTGCGTGCACGCCTAACGGGTATTACGGATACCTGTGCACTCCTCGCGAGACAAGATACTTGACTACTTTCGTGGTAGTGATCTAGGATGGGTGGTGTGCTTCCTCCTCACAGCCATTCAAAGATTGAAGGGGCTTGTTTAGTTTAAGTTCCCGCTGCAGGAAGATAGCACCTATGCCGGGGGTGGAAGGATTATTCAGGGCAATATGAAGGATTGATTAGACAATTTCGATCAAGCACTCTAATGGTTAATGATATTTAAAATGTTCTAACTATATTTTTTTCAATACTAATACTACAATTCCATATCCTATTATGCTCAAAGTTTTGTAAAGAAAACCCACAAGTGGTGTGCTAGATGCCAGATGATATGCGAGTAACGATAAAAAATATTCTCCTTGCGGTAGGCTGGATGGTATATAAAGCACTTCTGGAAAGTCAACCAAAAAAAAACTCCAACCGAATGCACCGCTTATGAGATGACAACATCGAGAAGCAAAAAGGAAAATAACGCTAGTTGATTCCAATACCCGACTCTGCGATGATGGAAAACACTGATGAATAGCATCAAAAGTAGTTGTAGAGAGCCGGTACAACGTATGGATATGGTTGTATAAGATTCGATACAGGAAGAATCCAGCCAGGGAGTCGAGATCTGAACTAAATCCTTGAACGTCTGTACTCTCACCAGGCCTATGTTTTAGGTATAAACCCAGATGACGGTAAGCCCAGCGAATAGTGATAGACTCTCTTTAGAGATTTTAAGTCCGGATGGTTATTTGAAAATGCAAAGGCTATGGGTATGCCGAACACTTTTTGTCAATGTTGTACGATGCGAGAAAGTGATAGGTGTGTTGTCGAAGAAGCTGAGGATATTGTCGCAAGACCATGCCGCTTTGACAAATTTCCGACCGATTAATGCTTCCTCTTAGGCCCTGCTCGTGATGCCGCAAGGGAGGGAGGGGTTTCCAGTCAATTGGTTTGTGGGAGAGAAGTGCACCGAGGAATATTCATGCAAGGGAACGTTGGGATCAAATTCAGTGTGAATCCAGCAACGGCATGACATCGGTTCTCTCCCACGACCACGACCAGGGAAATTTCCGGTCGCATGTTAGGAAAGCCACAGCGAAAGGAAAATCGCCCTGCTAGGCTGTCCCTGTCTTGTTGAAATTTTTTCGCCAAAGTATAAAATATTGCATTCATGGCATGCTGTGTCTGTGAATGACTGGCATCGGCATGGTCAAGATGGTCTGCTCGAACGAGGACGGATCGAAAGATTGCTCGTGCGTTGGGACGCAGTTAGCCAGGACCCCAACCTCGCTTTCCTGGTCCGATATGCATACTGTCTCCATTGAGATGTACGACTGCACGATGTGACCCGACCGCTGCTGCCTCATCTCTTCGTCGTATTCAACGGGTTCTGGCGTCGTGCTTGTAGGACGAAAGCTCAGAACGGTCTTGGACTTTGTTTGTTGTGCACGCAAATGTCGCAGCCAAATACCCCTGTGAGCAAGGAAGACGACGACGGCGATGGTGACGATAACAACAGCTGCAACGGTTGCCCCGACGGCTCCAGGAATATTCTTCTTCGGAGCCGGTGTCGGTGTAGGCGAAGGTATATCATACCAGAGGGCGGATACAGAGTTTCCCCGGCGGAGCAGCGACTCGTCCTGGCTGTTGTTGGTGAGAGTTCGAATTCTGGTTTTCGACGGTGTGTTCTCGGCATTGTCGTCAAGCTTGCTTGGCGGAACCGCCCAGGCGGCGGAGGATACCGTTATGGTGATGAGGAGAATAGCCACCCTCATCACGGGAATACGATAGGCTGTAGTAATAGCGGTGTCGTTATATGAGAAAGGCCTCCTGTACTGTACGTACGTATCGATATCGCGATATGTGTATTATCCTCCCCCTCCTCTTGCTTACGAAACTGAGCCCTCCGCGACTGATCAAATATCGTGAAAAAAAAAAAAAAAAAAAAAAATAGAAAAAAAAAAAAAATAGGAAAAAATAGGAAAACCCTTTAATAACGTCGTGCAACATGTCCGTTATTTAGTTCATGCTGGTAGGCGGCCATCGTTCGATCGATTTCCTTTGCTGGCGGTATAATATAAACTATAAACAAGGCGGCAGACAAGTAATGTTGGTACGAAGTACGTACGGGGAACGATCTGCCCCCGGACTCCTTTCTCCTCCTCTTTTGATCGTCGACTTGCTGAAGCAGGAGGGCTATAGCTTATTTTATGCCTTACATATTTGGGCAGAGAGAATGCATATTATTGTAATGAGACGAACGGAACCCCGGAGATATTTAAGCTAGCCGTTTGTTGATCGTTAATCATTTGCATCCCACTACCCAGACACCCAAACTATATTATATTACCACCCTCTCTAAATGGCAGCGTGCTCGCATGCATCGAATCGAGAAGAATTCAAATAACAAAGAAGCCTGCTCACTGGCGAAAAGTTGTCAAGACAGGGCGTGGAAAGGGCGTGGCCACGGGCAGGAGTGAACTCTCCACGCTAGGGCCAACCTTGCCTCTTTGGTCCGAATCAATGGTAGCCTACCTTCGAGCTGGGGGAAAGCATGGCCCCATACTAGGAGCATGGCCTCCAGCGTGTGCCAAAGGAGAGGTCCGCCCTAGCTAGCTCCTCCTCTTCAAGCGGATGCAACAAAGAAAGGATTGGACTGCCCGAGAATCGACTAATAATTGGTCTGATATCTTGAGGGAGACAAAGAAGAAAGGTACAAATTTTCGCGGCTATCTGCACCGTTTGACAGACTAGCCCCATCAGACAATTCGTACCCGTCATTGTGATGGTTTGATCGAACTGAGGGATCGAAAGAATTCATCGGTGTCTTTCGGATGAAGCGAAAGTCAAGCTGGTGCCTAGTGACATGACGCTGGCTAGCCCCGTTCTTTTGAGTCGCTTACGGGGATTCAGAATCGAAAAAACCCACCCACGATGGGGATCAAGAGTGGACCCATGATTCTTACTGCCAAACCTTTAACGTTATTTCATCCGCTAACAGGGCAAATGCACCGAATCACTGGACATCCGACGGTCGCGATAAAGGACTTCCGCGCCCAAAAAGGCAGTCCAGAAGTTCGACGATATATATTTGCAACATCACCGCTCGCCAAGCTCTGCGTATTATTATCTCGCAATATTGCAATTAATTGCAGCCAAGCGATACCGTCTCAGCGGGGCGCGTATATACGTATTGGAAATAATTTTTTGGGAGCTGACAGTGTCAATATGGGTCTGAGGTGGAGTTCTAGTGTTTCTTCTTACGTATCGTTTTCGATCAGAACTTGCAAAGGTTCTTCGCCGTTCGGTTGAAAGGCTCTATCTTGAATCCGTCGACGAGGTAAGCCTGGACAGAAATGCAGGGCGATTACCAACGATGCAACGCGGACAAGGTCCAGGCCCGAATTAATTTCAGTGAATCTATCTCAAACAAACTGCCTCCTGGTTTTTTTACGATCAATCCGAGCAGTCGCCTGGTAAATTGGCTGTCCGATAAATTGAATCATTGACAATCAATCGATCTATCACGCCGCAGGTATATCTATTGGCATCGAGGGACAATAGAATGATGCGGCATGCAAATGTTTGAATCAACAATAGAGTTGTGCCACTAGACCACACCGTGATAGAAAAAGAAGACAAGGGATGGGGCAAGCTATCTCGTATCTTATGTTTCGATTCTGATTGAACTCATAAGCAACGCTAGAAGCTGGATTATTGTAAGAAAGCAGAGATCCTGGTCTCGTTCCTAGACCTGACACCAGAGTCTGGCACATTGAGACCAAGAGATCCCAGAATTCTAGAAAAACTCCAGCTGTCCACACAAATCCGATGCTAACTAAGGCCGGAATACCGGCACAGGAGATCTAGTCAGCCGTTGCCTCACGCAATTCATATTTTACGCTGGAATTGAAAATTTTCCGCCAATAACACGCACCACATAGCATCGATTTCTTGCATTGAGGAGATTCGTGATCCAACTGAGAATCGATTTTCAAACAATTCTAAGTAATAAAAGTTACAAGTATGGGACGACGAAGGAAGACTCGAAACACTTCGTCCCGTGATCTGGAGATCGGATGTCAGGGGCTTCAAATTAAATTACAGAGTGAGAGAGATACACATGGATGTGCCATTGAATCTTGTCTCCATAATTCAGCTCGCTTGCCAAGACGGCAGAAGTATCACGCTGAATTCGGCCGAAAATTGTGGACTGAAGCGAAGGCCTCAAGACCACACTGGATTATAGTAGTCGAGGAATTTCGCAGATCGCCGATGGCAACCAAAAGGCAAAGTTGGTCTCAGACGAGGTTTGACGTTGAGATCGATACAGGTGTAGAAAGCAATAAGTTCATGGGGAACAATTTTGCATCAAATATTCATAGATTTCATCACAGTGCAAGGGGGAGATACTTGAATATGAATAAGCCATCAGGCATCTCACGGTGGCTTTCAACGAGTTACCAGGCGCTTGTTCACATTCCAATATATCGAGCGAATACCAATTAATTCTCCATTACCAAAGAGCATCAAGCAGGAAACTTTCCTTTCTTCAAAGGAATGGTCTAGACTCCGTCTTGCAAATTTTTAGACCCAACAACAGATAACTACTAAGTATTTGATAAAGATATTCCCAGTATTCCAGCCTAGTCTGCTAGCATGCTATTATACCATTATCCAAAAGATCTATCTAACCCATCTTGACTGTGAATATTGGGTCCATTTCGGCCTCAGTAACCACTTTGCTGTGACTATAACTATGAGGATATATTTTGTTCCTCCTATATGTTGTAAACCTGGGCCGCCTAGATTTCCATTAGTTTTTTGCGGTTATATTCAAGGATTTTAATGTGTTTAGATTGCATGTTAATGAGCATCTTTACAAGTTCTTACTCATTAGGTAGAGAGCGCATCGCGATATCGGCGTGATATTACTGGCGTGTGGTTGCGGGTCAGTTGCAATCAGCGCTGTGGTCTTGGGTACGAGACCACCATAGTTATCAATTGCCACGCACCACTTACACAATCTTTCTAGTCAATATGCACAGCTAGCAACCTCTTGGAAAATCATAAGGTAGTGAATGTTACCTCAAACTTTAATGCACTAGTAGTCAACGAAACACATGGATCTCACCTTCCTTTTGTCCTTAGTTTATGCTTGCAACCAATGGTACCATGGTAAGGCTTTCTTGTTCTTGCGGAACAATCACTAGTCACATACCCATGAATTTGGCGTGGGGCTCATCAATGATTCTGTTTTAGTAGACCCCAAGAAGCATCTCTGCCACAGATATCATCAAATATTTTTCTTTTCTTCTCTGCTTAGTGACACCCATGAGCGAGTTTCATCATTTGTAGGTTTTTGTTTCGAGATATTAGCTTCAAAGCTTGTGCACGTGGACGTAAATTTAACGTGCCGAGACGTCTATCGATTAACGATCCGACCTCGAACTTCCATTGTCACCTTCTCCTTTAGTACCTTCATCCCGAAATCCGCATCGCATCGCATCGATAAGCTTAAGTCTTCGTTACAACGGCCAATAGCGTCTCAGATTTGTATTTCAAATATTTGACCAAGCGAGTGCACGCCTACACATGCAGCCACAATCCTGACATGATCAACATATTCTCGAGGCTATGATCAACACAATTGGTTATGATGCAGTCAGTTTGAACCCAATTGCAACAACAATAAATTTCAAGTGGTCAACCAGCATAGGCAGCCGAGATTTTGGAGCCTAGACTCCGCACTTTTGACGAAATATCTTGACACTTTCCTCTTTCATATATAGACGCCGGGAATGTCAATATAAGGTGGGGATAACGCCCTGCGACATCGGCCATGGCAGAGGTTTCGCGTTCATGATACAATAGTGAAGTCACAGGCTAAACTCTAGAGCTATAATTCTGAACTAATTATTCATTAAACTAAGTATCGAGCTCGAGGCGAGCAATAATTGGCAACTAACTTTAATTAAATCCTCATGTATAGTGTTGCTATCATCCTCTATAGGTTTAGTCTGGCCTTAGGGGAATGTTTAATGCGAGACGAACTAGCGCTAGCTATATATGCTTTGCACCTGAATTCGTTGAATAAATGTCTTCCCGCTGGGACAGACTCTAAAGTGTTAATAAATGCGAAAAATTATAGTCCTGGCGGGAATTAGAGGTTTAAAATCGTCGATTCCGAGCTTCCGGAGCTAATGTAAGAAGCCTCGTCACAAATGAGATGCAATAGATGCTCTTATAAGAACGTCAGTTCACCAGTTACATCATTTCGTTTCAGCTGCTTGTGGGTCGGGTTGGTATCTCGTGTTCGAATGAACCCAAATATACATTAAAGGACATGATCTTTGCCTCGAGGAACGCCTAGAGGGGATGTAGTCACCACAATGCCTAGGAACAAAACAAAGTAACAGTAAAGCCATAGCTTATGGCTTTGCTTAGAAGTCTCAGGAGTTCTCTAGAACCTTTACATGGCCAATCCACCCGGTCGGACCATGTTGAATCTCTCTGAGATTGATTTTGCGCGTGGCTTACCAAGCTTAAATATGCTAATGCCACCAAGAGCGTACCCAGTGCTGCACCCATACTTAAAAGCGTGCCTGACAGCCAGCCTCACGCCTAAAGTCGCTATATATATTTCCGACCGATGTAAGGGCTTCGAAGCTTCTGGACCTTCATTGTACCATGAAATCGAGAAAACGACACAGATGCTAAGCTTTTTAGGACACAGATTTAAGGGTTAAGCTTAACGTCGTCGAGTTTTTTTTTTGGGATGTAATTTCTTGGATGAGAGAGCGGAACCCACTTTGTCGTATACAATCTGAATTCAGGGAACACCTTGCCCTCACGTATCAGAAAACCTCGTATTCGCGATGGATTCGTCTGTATTGTTATAGGGTATGCATGCTGCTAAAGTTGGAGAATCTGGTGCTCTAAATTATAAACAAGCTACGAAATGATATGATTAGCGGGAATCGATACTTCCATTTTAGCATGCTAAATGCGCACTTTATAGAGCTCGAAGCCAGACCTGGATAAGAAAGCTTGAGGCCCCGCCGTGGTGGGAATTCGTCTATCCAGACGTCGACGTCGGGGGACAGGAGAGAAATATATTTCTCCAACCTATTCGATAGGACGTCGGGTTTAATTAGGGCTCGATTCTATTGATATACCTTCTTGAATTCAATTATCCCGACGAGACATATCAACTTAATTTCCCTGCTCTATTCATGAATTCCTGGGGTATATGGGTGCCCATCTCGGGACCACCTGGCCTCGTAGTAAGCCAGCCTTAGACTGTCAAGTATCACTCTTTATAGGTGCTGTTTATAATTAGCCTAACATAAACCGTCATACAAAATTGTACAAATTGTTGCATTTTTAGATAGTCAACACGAACCATCTTAGCTAACAAAAATGCGAATTCTTACAGCACATGTGCACAATCAATACATGTGGACAAGTGATGGTATACTTGGAGAATCTGGAAAGTCTTCCCAATCGGCCAAACAAGTTTGCACAGCCTCGGCGTGTCATTTTGGTTTCCTAAGTCTAAAAACTTCATTTCGCAGCGGGCTTGAATAATACACCGTCATCACAGCTGCACAGGAATATTTCGGAAATTCCTCACTGGTTAATAATTCAAGGATCGACCATGGCGCTTGATCCTTCACCAGTCTGCCTTCTAGACTCTTTATAATGGATGGGAAATTTCTTATCTCGACCGGTCTTCAGATCACAGGTAAAGAATGTATTAACGGTGTTCCAACAAATTAATACTGGGCTCAAATATATAGCGATGAGCTCGCGATTACATTGCCGACTATCTTTTCTCCATTTACTAACCTTACAGAGAATCTTGCCGCAATATCGATTCTGTAGACACAAAATATAATTGCGGCCGCTACAGTCCAGCCTTCCCCCTAACGCTAAGAGATTTAGCAGCGGCAGCCTTCAACGCTTCCACTAGAGTTTTAACCGACGGAGCCCTCGATTGCTTGGCACTATCGACTGCCTATTCCGCAATTAAATATCACATTCTTCAGACGGTATACGCTTTTGAATTCAATAGAACGTACTCCCCGGCTAGTTTCACAGACGCGGCTTGTTTTAGAATTCTCCACCCATCCCCCATCGATGCATCTCATCCTTATAGAGACCCAAATCAGGAATATTTCAAGTGCCACGCGGCCGAAGTGAACTATGTATTCGGAGTCTTCCTCCAAGCTGGTATTCCCCAGCGTGATTATAATTGATACCCCATTCTTTCAGGTGGTGCTTGACCACTGGGTCTCTTTTGTCTGGAACCACGACCCAAACACGTCGACCACTTATTCTAGGGCCAGAGGATATCACAACAATTTAAATCAGGTTAAAGTTTCTAGACCATGGGATAAAGTGACTGCTGCAAAGCCGCAACTTAAATATCAATGGCTTCAATGGAACTATCGTATCGTTTAGAGAAATTTACTGAAGGACCCCAATGTACTGCATTGGGATATCCGCTTGACTATTTCGAGACCTTTTTTTGAAATTGTTCCTAGAGTTCAAATATAGAGCTAGTCAAATCTATGAAATCTATATATGCCTGTATATCATGCATGTATGAAGAGTAAAAATAGAAAAAGAAAATTAATTCTTGGATAAGGAAATACAAGGTGACAATATTATAATTATTATGTCAACGGCTGGTACTCCGGGTGCCCGACTGATAAGTCGGGGTCCGAAGGGACTGTATCTACCGCCAAATAGCTGCGTAGCGAAACCGCTAGAAATATATGAAAGTAGCTTAAAAAAATATATTATTTTAATAATATATCTTTTTATTTTTTAAATATCTTAATAAATTAAATAAAATAAAAAACAATGTAACTGATTCTAATTACAAATAA